>JAKOGI010000248.1:382500-573767 GCA_029747015.1 Carnegiea gigantea | reverse complement strand
GTGTGTGTGTGTGTGTGTGTGTGTGAGTGTGTGGTAGTTTTTAAAGAAAGACACACTCAAATCAACTAGTGGACAATCTTTTTATGTATTTTCTTGGGTTTGATTCCCTCACGCTCCTAGGTGGCGTTTGGTATTTCAGAATATATGTGGGGAATTAGGATTTTATTTTTGAAAGTGAGAATTTGTCTACAAATTTTTTATCCCATTGTTTGTACGTGGGATTTAGGTCATGTTCAACAGTAGCATTTGGCTTAACATTTAGAGCCTTAGCCAAGATTAGACTGTAGTCGGTCAAATGCAGCCACAACGTTAAACCAACTCATATTAAACTAAGCTAAAGCAATGAACACTGCATGATTGGATAAAACTGAATCCTAGGCTAAATATGCTTAATTAAAAATGATCTAGACAAAATCAGTACTTGACAAAGCTAAATTGGACATGATTTAAACCGCCAACTAATAAGTAAATAATATAACTTTTCCTTTTGCGATGCAACGATTGAGTTAAACAATATGTTAATGCCAAAATTATAAACACTTCAGCAACAATATTGTTTTAATTAAATTTATTTTATTAGTTAAATAATCTTTGTATCCATCGAAATTTTTAGGTTTGCACATGTGTTATATATACAAATGCAAGTAAATATTTATTAATGACATGTCTAAGTGATTTATTAACAAGAAGATGAAATGTCTTGTGGAGTATATAAAGAAAAATAAATAAAAGAATTATATGCATGCTAAAAGACACAAAATGAATTATAACATTAGTTAATATCCTAACTTATAAAGTTATGATATTTGACAAAAATATTCAAAGTCACTCAATTTTATATGTAATTATATAGAGAGATAGATAACAAAACGAGCTGCGAAGGCACTAAACTAAATTAAAGGAAAGAAGAGGAGGGGGAAAGAGAGAATAGGATACCTAGCATGCTTAATCTACCAATGGTGCATAAGGATCCAAAATTGAAGTAAGAAGAGTTGAGTTGTGGATTGTTTCCACTTATTAGTAACTCATCTTTCATTTACATAAAAATTCAACTTTCAAAAATGGGTTTTGGAAACCTTAACATAAAGAAGGGGAAGAAAAGAGTTGAAAGAGAGAATGGAGAGATTGAGAGTAGGAAGAGGAGAAAGAGCCCAATCAGAAGTGAAAACCATAAACTTTAAGCATTAAACAAATTAATTAATCCCACAATTTGAGGCATCAAAATAAGAAAATAAAAACATATTATAACAATAAAGAGAAATTGAGAACGAAACCAAACTATGTAAGAAATTAGAAAGAGAAAGCAAGTACAATAACAAAAAATAAAACTTAGATTAAATTTAAGTGATTGAGAGTTATCAGCAGGAGCTAACGTAAAACATCTCCTTAAAATTACACTAAGACTACTTTCCCTAACAAAGGAAACACAAGAGGCTATTTATAGACCTCATAATTGGACACGTAGCGTGGTTGTGTCATTCTACATGGGGGTGGCCCATGTCATGGTTAGATGTGTAGCAGTGCAATGAGACATAATAGGGTAAACAACTCAACAAGCGTCATACAAACCTATCTAGACTGATCGTGTAGGTTGTTGTCTAGCCAAACTCCACCATGCATCACACAAGGGGACTCCATAACCATTTAGCTACACATGGCTAAGTCTACCCTTTACTTTGATCTTATTCTCGTGTTTCTTCATGGAGTCCGAGCTTGAATCACTTGGCTTATTCACCTCTTTTTATTTTGTGTAAAAGCGAAGAAGCTCAAGTAAAAATCCTAAAATGATAGTTATTGTAAGCCTAACTTAATTGATAACGGTACATAGATTGTAACATTTTAAGACCAGACACTTACTAAACTGCAAATTGATAAATCATGTATTTATTATGAAAAACTATACTACTGTCTACCAACCCTATGAACATATCGTTGTTGAAGACTATTTTGCACTCATTTTTTGTATGGCAACTGGTCTATTCATGAGAACTCCCACAGAGTTAGATTCAATAGTCTGATAGGGGTAAAGAAAGTGGAAGACACAAGAGAGCACCTATATCAAAAGAAAAATAGTGGAGCTTTTTTTTTTTTTTCACCAACTCATGTTGACTTGATTATTGAAATCCAACAAGATGCAGTTGGGGTTATAATAGCCTGTTATGATCATTTGTTGATGATGTTAGTCGGTGGGTTATCGACTTGCCGTAAACTCCTCCAAGGCAAACAAACTATTGTGTTATTCTAGCATTAGAATATAAATAAAGCTTATGACCTAGATCAATCATCGCCGAGAGAGAGATAAACTGGGCAATCTCACAAAGAATAAGAGGGTGAGTCTGCTGTGGCAAGCATGTGCAATGAATGAGTTAAACAGTGTTGCCAGTGATAAAGGTGGTATTCGATGAATTAGTACAATAATTTTGGGTTGTCTTGCCAGGAGATTGTAGAATCATCTGAGCTTAAAGGTAATATCTTTATCCTTTTTGAATTGTTATGCGTCTCAAGTTAGGATAGACAATTCAATAAGGTTCTTTGTTGTACTGATTTGTTACTCATAGATGGTATAAGAGTGGACCCACAACCATAAGTAGCCCTATGTCACTTAGTAGGGTAAAAATATAAGGATAATCAACAGGTTAAGAGGACATATAAGTTGTTGATTTGTAATGCATAATGAAGGATGTTGTGTACTTCAATTTGGGGTAAATGTAATACCCTATAGCATGGTTAGAAGTAAGCATTAAGGATTTGAGATGGCTATTTATATCACCAAAGTTAGACCTTCCTTTTTAGAAAGCACAATCTTAAAAATTCTATAGTTAAGTGTGCTTACTATAGAACATTTTCAGGATGAGCAATCCCTTAGGAAGTTTCTAATGCAGCATGTGAGTGTGGACAAAACATGCTAGAAAGGTTTGTGATTATTTGTAGAGCTAGCCTTCTATCCTTGAAGGCGTTTATAGTAACTGATGACAACATAATAGCTTCCCTTGTGGTTTTCCCTCTATACCAAAGGGGTTTCTATATTAGTTTTAGTATCTTGTTTATTTTTTCATGAATTTGATTCTGCATATTATTGGCTTTAGTTGTGGGTGCTATTTAATTATTGGGTTGCAACTAATTACTTTTATGAGTGACCTCAGGACCCAACAAAACAAAAGGTCTAGACATAGGATAACAAGGCCCATAAGGGGTAATTGGCATGATACAATTCTTTCTCCTACTACGTGAAAAATTATCCCACCTGAGAATTGATCCTCGGTGGTGGGAAAATTCCTCATATGTTACGCAACTCGAATGATCATAAAAAAGGCTGTAATCATGGTTTGCTCATCTAAAAGAGTTTTATACTGCCTAATGTAATAAATGAGATTGATCTTTTGCATTTTTAAGGGAACTTCTATTACTTTCCTATAACAATAAATGACACAAGGGTACCTTATGTTATTGAAAAACAACTTTAAGGCCCCTGACTTTTCAAAAATTGCTGTATAGTACCTTAATTTATTGGAAAACTTACAGCGGGGCCCATTTTCGGTGAATGGAGTTGCCTAAGATGTGAATTTACCAGCATGCCCTTTAATGAAACGCCAAACTTAAGAGAGAAGAATGAAAATAATTTTCTATTTTTTGGAAATCTAAAATACAAAACTTAAAGAATTGTTATCTCACAAACAGTAAAACCCTTCTCCTCCCCCTCTTCTTCTTCTTCTTCTTCTTCTTCTCCTCTCTCTCTCTCTCTCTCTCTCTCTCTCTCTATCTCTCTCTCTCTCTAGATCATTCCATCACATTGAAATCACCATTGTTGCTGACAAATTAAGGACCTTGAAGATCTCGATGTGAGAGAGGAATTTCTTCAAAAACGTATTTACAATGGTAAGTGTCTCTGCTCTCTATGTTTCACCATTCTTATGTGTTAGTGGTGTCTTCAAGTTGTGGGGTTATAGGGTTAGCGATTTTCGATTAACCTTGATTTTTGACCCCAAATATGTTTGAATGCTATGTGGTGGGTCATTTAGTGGTAAATGTATGATTTGTTTTTCCTCTGTTGAAGTAGAACTTCTATTTGGAGAATTTTTAGGGTTTTATATTTTGAAGCCTATATCTTGGGAATTTTATGGATATTTGTTTTTAAATTGCTAAAGGCTTGTGAATAGGGACTGCTGAGACTTGAAGTGAGGAATTCTGGGTTTTAGTCACAAAAAATTTAGGGTTTTAGTTGAGGATGTGTCTTTGTTCTCTGCTTCCATGTCATCATAGTGCATTTAACATGTGTTATGATTTTTGGCAACATAGGATTGTAAGTTGAGGCTTGTTATTGTTCATGTGCATGTGGGATGCTGGTGGATGTATGTGATCTCTATTTCACATCATGCAGCAATCTGAAAATTCTAAGTTTGCTCTCTGTTTTAATTGTGTTCTGTGTTCTTTGATTTCTATGCTAAACAGGGTGGAAAATCTATTGTAGTTCATTACAAGGACAAGATGGTACATATTAATAATATTGATTTAGACCAGTATCAAGGAGTTGACTTCGATAGTGATGTTAGAGGCTTGCCTAGTCAAGTTGGATGTGTTTTCCCAAAATTTGGTGGGTTTCAATGGCATCCACCAAACAAAGAAAATTAGAGGTGGCCTTTAGATTGTGATGGTGATTGACTTAGGCTTGTTAGTCATTGGGAGGAGAATAAATACAAATTCATTCCTATATACGTGATCGACTTGAAAAAGGCTTCAAATATTTAGCTCACAATAGCAAGCATTGATAGAAGTAAGGATAATGCAGGAGTCTCACAGCCTGAGACTAAATTAAGCCTTGGGGTTGCTACAAATAATCAACCCATCTTCTTAACCTATTACTTCAAGCTTACAAATTACATCTGGTAATTGTTTCTACTTATCATCCCTACACCAATCTACACCAAACTCTCTTAAGTTTGGGACGAGGTCCTCTAAAGCATCACTCACAACTTCACAACTTACACCCAACTCTCCTATGTCTTGTAGGCCTATGACAAGATAACAAACCTTAGAAGCAAACAGAGCATCCCCAAAAGACCTTACTCTACAGGCAAGCCCAGCGTTCTCTTTTAGACCTATGACAAGATCACAGATCTCAAAAGCAAACAGAGCATCCCCAAAAGAGCCAACTTCATAAGCAAGCTCAACCACTTCTTATAGGCCTCGGACAAAATTATTAACATCATCTCCCAAGGGTAGCTCCCATGTGTTACCAAATGACACCCCTAATCTACTAAGAACCCCTAGAAGAAAGTTAACACAATTTGGGAATACATCCCAACCCCTGTCTCCCCAGTTTCAATGGTATGCTTGGACCTGTCAGCCCTAAATCTTACTAAACTTGTTGATTTTGATGTGAATACATTAGCAAAAGAGCTCAATCATGGGAGGGTAAAGTAATCCCTTATGTGGAGAAGTAGTTAAAGCTTATTGAAGGGAAAAGTAGGAATTGTAGTAGCATCATCCATGCAAGGAGACGGGAGTTTGATGTCACTGATGGCAAAACTAACTTCACTATTAGGTTGGGTGATAGATTTTGTGACTATCAAAGGTGTCAGATTAGTGGGATACCCCGTGAACATGCTGCAAGGTGTATTTTATGGATGAAGGACAAGCTTGAAGATTATTGTGATGATTGGTTTCAGGTTGAGAAGTATAGGAAGTTATATGATATTATAGTGTATCCTATTTCTACTCCAAGTATGTGGGAGAACAGAACCTTTCCAAACCTTGATGCACCATATTCGCAAGTGAAAAAGGGAAGACCAAAAGAACACAAGAGAAGAGACTCTCAGCCTCTGCCACCTGCTATAGGAAGCACATCATTTGGTTCTGGCACCACCAAGTAAATTAAAAAAGTACTCAATATTATGCCTCCCCTAACTTGCTTCTCATCTTAGCCTCCTATTCTATTTCTTATCATGCTGAAAGTTGACTTGAATTTTATCAATTACATGTAAAAATTGCAAATAGCTGGAGCACAACTTAGCTACATGTAGAAGACCAAGAGATGAGTATGGCAGGCTAATAGAGAAGAAGGAAAAGAAGGCAACTCTAGGAGGAGTAGAGAAGAAGAAAAGGAAAGCAAATTCAGGAGGAGATGAGCAAACAAAACGAGCAAAGGCAAACAAAACAAAGTCAGGGGCATTAGTGATAACAGCCCTCCAACTCAATCCAGTTAGGCATCCTAAAGAGGATGCTACAACTACCTACTGCTTTTCCCTTTGGTTTTGGTGACTCTTGGTGACTTGCTAAAACCTTGTTGGCAATTTGATATACTTTGTATTTTGTACAGGGATTTAGCAAACATTAGAATAGAGCAAATCACCTGTGCTTTTATTGCTTAAGAACTTTGCATATTTTGTAGGGGTTAGTGTAGTTGTACAGGATTTGATGGAGTAATATGCCCAATGAATTTTTTGGCATGCAATTGGTTACCAAAGGAGCTTCACTTGAAACAATCATCTACCATATGCTATGATTAATGAGTAATAAGCCAAATTCTTTATTAACTGATATATTTTCAACCAACCTTACTTTTTGACATACATATATTGTCCTTGCCTTCAAATAACTATAACAAACGAAACAATTATAATCACTACAATTAGTAAGATTAGCATCATATTTTGCCCCTTTTCGATCAACTTCAGCATCTTTTGGATCTCGATTAGCTCCACCTGCACTTCATTGGAACTCTTCAAATCTTCTTATCATAATCACAACTAACTTCATCTGCCTGCTTCACAAACTTCTCGCATCATCAGCATTTATAATAACCCCTTCCTGGATTTTGGTTTGAATGAGACACTTTCCTTATCGCTTGAGAATTACATCTCAGATACATTACAACCTGCTATTCTTCAGTGGCTCAATTGTATCTTGATGATGATGATGATCCTTCAGTAGGCATTTTATTGCTTCTAATTATCACCTAATATTCTTTTCATAATTAAAATAATTTTTAAATCATTACAAAGTAAAATAATTATATTCAATGAAATTGAAAACAAAAACACTTAATGTCAAATAATGCCATATAAAGTAAAAATTCACAGCAAATACATCAAATAAACATACAACTTATTATATTCAATCAAAATAAATTAAATACACAATGTCAAATAATAACACATAAAATTAAAATTCACAACACAAAAAATCATATCAACATAACAGTAATTATATTCAAACAATATAAATTCAATGGAAATAATAACACATAAAATAAAATTTTACAAAAATTAAAACTAATTAAATTCAATGGAAATATCACATAACAAATTATAAATAGAAACCAGAACCAAAAAATTCAAAAAGTAACAGGTGAAGGGGGTGAAGATGATGGGCAGTAGCAATGGAGGAAAGGCAAAACATGAGAAAACAATGGGGGGTGGGTATTTATAACTGTTGGGTTTTGTGGCCCAAAATCTCGGGTTTAGGCACGGGGTGAACATGCTGCATGGGCACGGGCGTGCCGCGACACAGAAGATTGAAGAACAGAGCAGACAGAGAAGTGACACGGTGTGCCCGTGCCATGTGGCACGGGCGTGCCACATGGCACGGCACGACCGTGCCAGGGGAAATTTTCTGCCGACTTAAAGTGGCGGCTAGGGTTGCGCTTTGGTGACGGTTTTGGAAGGTGGTAGCTAGGGTTTTTCAGGGGGAAACCCTACCTCACAGACCCTATATAAAGGGGGTCTAGGGCCTTGTTTCAAAACACTCCAGAATAGAAAACACATTGAGAGAGTGAGGTTATTTGTGAGAGAATACAATCGAAAGTATTGTAATTCTGCTCTTAATCACTGAAGTGATTGTGGTGTACAACTCTGCTCATAGTGAAATTTGTCGGTGTGCTGTCGCCGTCCGTGGTTTTTTCCCACATTGGGTTTCCACGTAAAATTCCCTGTGTCCTTTATTCTTGTTTCTTTCATTGTTGCGTTGTGTTCTTGGTTGAATTCTGTTGCATTGTCACATCCTATTATCCCCTTTATTCCTAACAAGTGGTATCAGAGCTAGGTTATAGGATGTCTTCAATCATGAAGGTGGACATACAGAAATTCGACGGGGAGATTAGCTTTAATCTCTGGAAGGTGCAGATGAGGGCGGTCCTCATCCAGCACGGGCTGTGGAAGGTCCTGCAGGGGCCTCACGTCAAACCTGCAGGCACAACGGATGAAAAGTGGGCTGAGGATCAGCAGAAAAGGCGTGGGAAGTTGACAAATGAGGAATGGGAGGAACGGGAGCTGAAGGCAGTTTCAGCCATACAACTATGTCTGGCACCTCACGTGCTCCGCGAGGTTCTTGATAAGGTAACTGCTGTTGACCTTTGGGCTAGGCTAGAAGAACTATATATGACAAAGAGTCTAGCCAATAAGATCAGGCTAAAAGAAAGGTTGTACACCTGTCGTATGGCTGAAGGTACGCCTGTCCAGAAACATCTGAATGATTTCAATTCAATTCTAGTTGATTTGGAAAGTCTGGATGTAAAAATTGATGATGAGGATAAAGCCATCTTGCTTGTTGTCTCACTACCCCCTTCATATAAACACTTTAAAGAAATCATGCTGTATAGTAACACGGATACTATATCGTTTGAAGATGTCAAGGCTAACCTTCTTTCAAAAGAAAAGTTTGACCATGACATTCATGCTGACCAGGGTGAAGGGCTGGCTGTTAGGGGTAGGACAACTGAGAAAAAGGGAAACGGTAATAGAAAGAGCTGTTCTAAATCAAGAAATCCTCATGCTAATAAAACCTGCCACTTTTGCAAAAAATTGGGTCACATAAAGGCTAATTGTTGGAAGCTAAAGAACAAGAATGAGGAAACGGGTAAAACTGCTACTGCTGACTGTGTGGTAGAGTCTGAGTCAGATGGGGATGTTCTGCTTGCTACTTCTTTAGCTACCACCTCTGGGAAAGGGGTGGATGACAATTGGGTCTTGGATTCTGGTTGCACATTCCACATGTGTCCTCATAGGGACTGGTTCGTTACTTATGAGTCTGTGGATTCTGGGGTGGTACTTATGGGCAATGATAGTGAATGCAAGGTTGCAGGGATAGGTACAGTTCAGATCAGAACCCATGATGGCACTATTAGAACATTGTCTAAAGTGCGTCATATTCCTGATATGACTCGTTGCTTGATTTCCTTGGGAACTCTTGAGTCTAATGGTTACAGAATCGTCATGGAGAATGGAGCTCTAAAGGTGGCTAAAGGAGCCATGGTGATGATGAAGGAACTGAGGCAGGGCAGTCTCTACATCCTGCAGGGAGCCACAGTTACAGGAGTAGCTGCGGTAGGTACAGCAGATGAGACGATGTTATGGCACATGAGGCTGGGCCATATGAGTGAGAAATGGATGACCATTCTGGGGAAGAAAGGTTGTCTTGGTAACACTAGTATGGGTAAGTTGGATTTTTGTGATCACTGCGTATTTGGGAAACAGAAAAGGGTAAGTTTCTCAAAGGCTAGTCACCGTACTCAGGGGGTCCTGGACTACATCTATTCTGATTTGTGGGGTCCCTCTAAGGTACCTTCGCTGGGAGGTAAGCGTTACATGTTAACATTTGTTGATGATTTCTCACGAAAAGTTTGGGTGTATTTCTTGAGACAGAAAAACGAGACATTCTCAATGTTCAAGAAATTCAAGGCTCTGGTTGAGAACCAGACTGGCAAAAGGATCAAGAAACTCAGGACTGATAATGGCCTGGAGTTTGTTGAATCTGAGTTTGAAGAGTTCTGCACAGCAAACGGCATAGCCAGGCATAAAACCTTGGTCGGGAAACCACAACAGAATGGGGTCGCAGAACGAATTAACAGGACATTATTAGAGAAAGCACGGTGTTTGCTTTCAACTGCTGGGCTTTAGGATCGCAAAGCGTTTTGGGCTGAGGCCATCTCTACGGCCTGCTACCTGGTGAATCGATCACCACACTCCTCCATCGAGTTTCAGATTCTAGAAGAAGTATGGTCAGGTAATCCTGTTGACTACTCTAATCTCAGGGTATTTAGGTGTCCTATGTATGCTCATGTAAATGAGGGAAAACTAGCACCTAGAGCAGTTAAATGTATGTTTTTGGGGTATGCTAGTGAATCTAAGGGGTATCGTATGTGGTGTCCTGATTCTAAGAAAGTAATACAAAGTAGGGATGTTACTTTCAATGAGTCTGATATATTATCTTCTGGAAAGAATGCTGCTGTTCCTTCTACTGGTGCAGGAACTCAGCAAGACACCAGCATGGAGGTGGAGCTGGAGACTGCTACAGCTCAAGGTGGAGCTGTTGAGGAAACTATGAGGGAAGTCCAGGTCACTGAGCCTGGGGCTATCAGCACTAATCAACCTCAGGAGGAGGTTGAGCACTCTATAGCACGTGATCGTCCTCGCAGGGAGATCAGGAGACCGGCCCGGTACAACGATGATGAAGGGCTGATAGCATTTGCACTTTCAGTTGCAGAGGAAGTGTCTGAAGGAACTGAGCCTTCAAATTATACTGAAGCCATCACCTGCCCAAGTTCACCCAATTGGGTTCAGGCTATGCAAGAAGAAATGGAAAGTCTGCAGAAAAATGGGACTTGGGAGTTATGTAACCTGCCTAAAGGCCGACGGGCCTTAACTGCCAAATGGATATACAAGAAGAAGGAGGGCATTCCTGGGGTAGAGGATGCAAGGTGGAAAGCAAGGTTGGTTGTTCGTGGTTGCAACCAACGGGAAGGTATAAACTACAATGAGGTTTTCTCTCCTGTAGTCAGACACACCTCTATTCGATTATTGTTATCCATTGTGACATTGTTTAACTTGGAGTTGGAGCAGCTTGATGTAAAAACAGCCTTCCTGCATGGTGAGCTGGAAGAGGAGATATATATGAAGCAACCTGAAGGGTTTGCTGTTCCTGATAAGGAACACATGGTATGTAAGTTGAAAAAGTCCTTGTATGGACTCAAGCAGGCTCCTAGGCAGTGGTATAAACGTTTTGACACGTTTATGATTGATAATGGTTACATACGTAGTAGATATGATAATTGTGTATACTTTAGACAATATGGTGATGGGTCCTTTATATATCTACTACTGTATGTTGATGACATGCTAATTGCATCTAAAGATAAAAACCTGATTAGCATGCTAAAATCTCAACTCAGTAAGGAATTCGAAATGAAAGACTTAGGTGCAGCTAAAAGGATACTGGGCATGGAGATTCACAGGGATCGAAAGGAGGGAAAATTATACTTGTCTCAAGAAAAATATCTTGAGAAGGTATTAAGCAAGTTCAATATGAGGGACTGCAAGGCAGTGACTACCCCTCTTGCTGCACATTTTAGACTGTCTGCGGAACGCTGTCCGCAAACAGAAGAGGACATCGGTAGAATGTCCAATGTACCATACTCTAGTGCTGTAGGGAGTTTGATGTATGCCATGGTCTGTACCAGACCAGACTTATCACATGCTGTGAGTGTGGTAAGTAGATATATGCATAATCCTGGAAAGGACCACTGGGAGGGTGTAAAATGGATCCTACGGTATGTAAAGGGAACTGTGGGGAAAGGGTTGGTATTTGATAGAAACAAGGCTGCTACATCTGATGTAGTAGGGTATGTTGATTCTGATTATGCTGGTGATTTGGATAGGAGGAGGTCCATATCTGGGTACATCTTTACCATGTGTGGGGGCGCTATCTCTTGGAAAGCGTCTTTACAATCTATTGCAGCTCTGTCCACAACAGAAGCTGAGTATATTGCTGCCACTGAAGGGGTGAAGGAAGCTACCCGGCTAAGGGGACTGGTAATGGAGCTTGGGATACCACAATCTGTTACTGTGGTATATTCTGATAGTCAGAGTGCCATACATCTGACAAAGAATGATGCCTACCACTCGAAGACCAAGCATATCAGCGTCAAATATCATTATGTACGAGATACAGTTGCTGCAGGAGAAATAATGATGAAGAAAGTTCACACCTCAGAGAATCCTGCTGACATGCTTACAAAGCCACTACCTACAGCTAAGTTCGAGCATTGCTTGGACTTAGTGGGAGTTCACAGTCATTGAGAAGCCCTGCGGGGCATAGTCCCCTAGGGGGGCATCACCCCTTGGGGTGTGACGACGACGACGGTAATTGAAGACTGGAGATTTTGGTCCAAGGTGGAGATTGTTGGGTTTTGTGGCCCAAAATCTCGGGTTTAGGCACGGGGTGAACATGCTGCATGGGCACGGGCGTGCCGCGACACAGAAGACCGAAGAACAGAGTAGACAGAGAAGTGACACGGTGTGCCCGCGCCATGTGGCACGGTCGTGCCACATGGCATGGCACGACCGTGCCGCCCTGGCACGACCGTGCCAGGGGAAATTTTCTGCCGCCTTAAAGTGGCGGCTAGGGTTGCGCTTTGGTGACGGTTTTTGGAAGGCGGCAGCAAGGGTTTTTCAGGGGGAAACCCTACCTCACAGACTCTATATAAAAGGGGTCTAGGGCCTTGTTTCAAAACACTCCAGAATAGAAAACACATTGAGACAGTGAGGTTATTTGTGAGAGAATACAATCGAGAGTATTGTAATTCTACTCTTAATCACTGAAGTGATTGTGGTGTACAACTCTGCTCATAGTGAAATTTGTCGGTGTGCTGTCGCCGTCCGTGGTTTTTTCCCACATTGGGTTTCCACGTAAAATTCCCTGTGTCCTTTATTCTTGTATCTTTCATTGTTGCGTTGTGTTCTTGGTTGAATTCTGTTGCATTGTCACATCCTATTATCCCCTTTATTCGTAACAATAACAAAGCCACAACAAAGAGGGGTGGATCGTTGGAAAGGAAAGTATCCGTTGTCATTAAAAGCAAGGGAGGGATAATTTTGGCATTCTAGGTTTGTACTTTAAATTCTCCCACTCAAATCGTCAAAAACATTATGTCACTCACCGAAAATGGGCCCCGCTATAAATTTTCCGATAAATTAAAGTACTACGCAATAATTTTTAAAAAGTCAGGGGCCTTAAAGTTGTTTTTCAATAACATAGGTTACCTTTGTGTCATTGTTTGTTCCTACAATCGTGTTGGTAAGTTAGGACGCTAGCACACAAGCACCTCAAGCTAGAACACAAGCAACTTAATTTGTCCTTTTTGCATTAGCTACTTGCTTGGTAATCCAGATTTAGTATGAGTTTTGAAATTCTGATTGACAATTTAGATTTTTGAGCTAGTCAAATCTTATAAAGGTATCAATCATAGATATTAATTATCTAAATTTTGGAGCCAGAACAATATAAGTGACGTAGATCAAGGAAGTCCACTTCAACTAGTTTCCTTGAAATCAACTTGTATTAATTATATGCATTTACATTTTAACACTGCTTTTCTTGTAATCCATTCTTAATATCTAGTTAGGTTAAAATGTCATTAGGTATGAACTGAGGTTAATTACTCAATGTGCGAGTCAGAAAACATTCAAGGCTACCCAACGCTGCAACTTGTAGAAACCATTCAAGGCTACGAAAAGCTACAACACCTTGCCTTAAGCTTAGGATAGTTGCTTTTTGTCCCACATTTCCATTGAAATGCTTATAATGCATTCCTTTAGGTTACAAATAGACACGTACTTCTCCTTGACTAGCAAATTTAATCAAAGTCTAAGTGAAAGCAAACTCCGTTAAGTTTAAAGCATAAAGTCTCTTTTGAAATCTAGTTTGTGTCTTCAACGTGAGGAAAGTTTTGGAACGAGCAATTAAGCTAGTGGTTTTAGGAACTAGGAGTGTCACATCCAAACTTTAAAAAACTCTTTTTGCAGTAAAATTAAGTTGTCTAACTTAGAATTAGACTCAGGGAGAGTTGCTCAGGCCATTCCCAATAGGAGATGAAGAGGTTCTGTTTTCTGTTAAAAAATTAGTAGAAGGGAGAGAGAAGACGGGAAGAGAAAGTAAAAAAGTAGAGACGACAAAGCAAATTGTCACATTTGATTTAAGAAGTTTGTATCACACACATGCTGCACAGTTGCAGTGGCGGAGCCACATTAGCCCAAGGGATGTCAATGCAAACCCCAACTTTTTGGGGGAAAAAAATTTATAATGTATAAAATTCTGGAAAAAAAAAAAATACATACATATACATATATATATATATATATACATATATATATATATATATATATATATATAGACATATAGATATATACATCATATATAGATATCTATATATAATATAGATATATATATATATATATGTATATATATATACTATATATATATATATATATAATAATATATATATATATATTATATATATATATATATAATATATATATATATATGATATATGTATTGTAAATAGATATCCATATATATATATATATATATATATATATATATATATATAGATATATATATATATATATATATATATATAGTATATATATATATATATATATATATATGTATGTATATATATATATATATATATATATATATATATAGCTTGTAAATTAGATAATCCTCACCAACCTGGTGATGTAGTGCCTTAGCTTTGTGTCTTCATTCATAGGTCGCGTGTTCAAATCTAAAGATTTGCCATTAGTTTTTTAAAAAAGTTTTGGCCACTCAAATTGATTTTGCCCCTAATTCCCAGACGCCATGCTCTGCCTTCATCCATCATCCCCCCCTAAAAAAAACCCACTGCTCAGTGTCTATGCCCCTCCGTGCTTTCTCGCTCCTAATCTCCCTCAAACAACCAACTAACCAAAACAAGCCCAGACTACTCGCTTAGACTGCTTGATGTTGCCCCTGTCAACACCCTTCCGCCGGTTCTCAATTTGAAATTAGAACCCTAAAGTTAAATCCAAATTGGATATATATCCCAATTTTAGTTTATAATTATTTATTTTGTAAGTAATTATGTTTGATTTGCTGATTTTATTAAATTCATGTTAAATAATTGATTAATTTAGTAATTTACTCATAAATTAAAAGTTAGGTTTTTTTTTTTTTGCCTTCTTGATTGGACTTAGGGTTGGGGTAATTTATTTGGTTATTACTTGTTTGCTTATGTTTAGTTTACTAATTTGGTTAAATTGGTGTTAAATAATTAGTTAAGTTAGTAATTTTCTCATTAATTAAGAAATTTGGGGTTTTGCCTTCTTGGTTGGGGACTTAGGGTTGGGGTAATTTGATTGGTTATTAGTTAGTACATGTTTGTTTATGTTTTAATTTACGAATTTTGAATAGTTTCATGTTAAATAATTAGTTAAGTTAGTGATTTATCCATGAACTAAAAAATTAGGATTTTGCTGCCTTGTTTTTGTTTAATCTTGACACCATTTGCTTCGAGTTCTGACTACGCCACTATGCATAAGCCACAAAGTATTAATTATGTCATACGCATGCTCACTGAGAAGGGGATAGAGGAATAACGAGGGACGGAGTATAAGAATAAGATGCTATTAATAACATCTCTGTTTGCATCTCTCATTCTTTCTTTATCTCTCTCTCCACATTCTCTCTTCATTAAATTATTTTAATTTTATTCTCTTCTAACATGTCATTTTTTAAAATTGCGATAGCCCATTAGGATAGTCTTAGTTCTTTAAGAATAAGAGTTTGTTTCTTTTAGTTCTTGCATTTGGATTCTAATGAGCACTTGCACAGTGGCTTGCATGTGAGTCCAACTTCATTAAATTTAGCCCTGCTGAGTCCCTTTTCAGGTTTGTCATGTTTATGAACTCTTTCTAGCTTCTGCAAATTTCATTAAAGTTGTTCAAAAAAAAAAAAAAAAGAAGAAAAGAAAAATTGGAGCTAGCCTCTATAACTTTCTAGAATTGTAGTCTTGAAATAGAAAAAAAAAAGATAACCCTCTGTTTTGAGTTGTGGTTTAGAAAAAACTGCTACCTTCTATGTCCTAAGATTGTCTCCAATGGGGTGGTGATTAAGAATGCAGACTATGTTTGAATATAGTCTTAATTGGCAACACACAAACTCATTATAAATGTACGCTCAAAAAATTTTTTTTTTTTTTTGGGATAAAACAAAAATCAATGTAAAGAACTCATTAGGTCCTTAGCTAAATAATTTGTTAACAAACTTATATAGTCATATCATTGTTTATCATTAATATTTGAATTATTTCTATCTGAGTTTGTTTGGATTATGGTTGTTATTTTTTTTCATTCTCAATAATCTTGATATTAATTATTTTTATTAATACACTATTTATTGGATACTGTAATATAATTAATCAATTCAATTAATCAATTAATATCCCAAAAATATAAGGTTATGGATATCGAAGTAATATTCTAACTAACAAAATCAAGTAATATAGCTAACTAATTAATTGATTAATTAGTTACTGATTATCAATCAAAAAATCATATTAATATTATAACTAAATATAATCAACTATTTATTAATTACTATCTAATTACTTATTAATAAGTATAAAATTAATAATTATTAAAAAATATAAAGCACAATAGTCAAATAACTGAAATGCTATGAGATATGTTGAAATTATGGAGTATCCTTTGAAGAAGGATGCTTCAACATGTTACTTAAGATAATGAATGACAACAAAATGATATATCGTACGGAATGCAGGACTCCTGTCAATCCCCCTATTCAACCATTGTATGTATATTCTGTCTCTTTGTCCTGGTCAATGAAGCGTTTCACCTTGTAGTGGCTTGTGGAATTATCATGAGATCTGTTAATGAGGTATTTGTTGGATAAATTAAGAAAGGAATCGGTCTTTGTTGGATAAATTAAGAAAGGAATCGGTCTGTGATCACTTCGAGACTTCTAGACAGGTAGTGTATTCTTTTCCTAAAGACTCTAATCATCCCTAATTGTGCGATAGGGTTTGGTGATTAAATCTTTAGGATACAAAGAAGTCTCCTTGTCTGCGTGTTGCACACACGAAGACAGACCTTAGGATCCTTAGGACGTAACAGAAATTCAAAGGGAAGGTTGCTAGGAATAATTTATTGGATAGATCAAATCACACCATTCATCCTCTATTTATAGAGAATATGGTGTGTTTCAAGAGACATGCATTTTTTCATGAGATGAAATCTCATCCATTGATTTTAATCTCAATGGTAATAATTGAAGAGATAATTATAAAATTAGTTAGTTAATTAACTAATCACATCTCTTCAATAGCAAATAATATTAATTACCATTTATAATTAATAACAAAAAATATTATTTATTAGATGACTTTATGCCAAAAGTCACTATTGGCATCCTTTGGAGCATTTAATTAATACTAATTAATAATAATAATTCACTCATTTCTCTTATAAATTTTCATTTTTATGAGAATTACTCCAATAGTATTAGGCCAAATTTATTCTGGTTATGTCATTGTTTTTTATCAAGCTGCAACTGAGGGGTAATGTGTGATATTTTAAATAATTAATTTTCCGATAAATTGCACATAGGTACTCTTGACTTCTATTGAAGATGTTTTAAAGAGCCTCATTTTTAAGAAGAGAATTAGAGGTCCCGAACTTTCATTATTGCAATGTCTAGTTTGGATCAAAGATTGGACGTCATTGAACACAAGAATTTCCTGTAATGCCCTTGAAATTAAAAATTATAATAGAAAAAAGAATTTTTCAATGATAATATACCGTGCTTTTGGGGTTTGGATGATAATAATTTGTACTTTAAACTTGGGCACTGATACATCTAACCCTTTTATATCAACAGAGAGTCGGACAGCAGCAAACTCAACAGATATAATGTGGTAGGCTAAATATCCTTATTTTCCTTGAATGCAATTAAGTTGAAGTTCACTGTTCACCTTACAGTTCCAACACATCCAACTTATTGTCAAATTTGGAGTTTTAGTTAAATAAAAAAATAAAAATTTATCATCTTTCAACCGTGTCCGCTTTCATCCAACCTAGCATTGGTATGAAAACGTTAACTTGCCAGAAGTATATAGTGTTGATGTTTAAAGTACAGATTATTATCATCCAATTCCCCAAAGTATAATATATTATCATCTAAAAATTCTTTTTAAAAAAAGAAAGAAAAATAAGTTGCACATATGCAGACGTAGCACGTGGGTCGTTCAGCTTTGGATCAGATTAATTTCAAATTGGGCCATGTTCAGGTTGATGAAAGAAAAATAAATTAAATATATGTTGACGTAGCACATGGATCGTTAAGTTTTTGGGTCAGATTAGTTTTAAACAGGCCTCTTTAAGGGCAGAAATATCTAAATAAGTAATATTACCTACTTCTGAATTTCTCTAAATTCTAAGAAAGCGGGATCTACAATGAGAGTTATTGTTTATTGTTGTTGAGTAATAACTCAAGCAAATGACTGCCATTAAAGTATAGAGCTATTTGAAGTTATTTAATTATTAATCTAGTAAAAACTGTAATACACGTGGGTCGACCCATTATCATTGAAGGTAATCTAATTAGAACGTGAGGTAACAAGTTTTTTACATAAAATTCAAGAAAGAGGGCAGCTAAAGCTTTGCAATTGGGGATTCAAACCTTTTTTTTTTTTTTTTCCTTGCTTAAATGCTACTCTATTGTCGTCTTTGATCTCTGTTAATTACACTCAAGTTATAGAGCATGACAAAGCTCTAAATTCAAAGTTGAGGTACTTGGTTAGAATTCCAAAGTATGTGACATCGGGCTTTAACTAGGTATGGACTTATTAGTATGCTTGAGCTAATTTTTTTTGGCAAACTAGGGATCAAGGAACTAAGAATATAACTTGAATAAAGCTAAAGTAGTCACCAAGCCTATAAGACCCACCAATAACGTGATCACAGGTCAAACTGCCCTCGAAATTTATGCTCAAAAATGACACTAAGTTTTTCATTTTTATACCAAACTGACATCAAGTTATATTTTATCCCCTTAAGGCCAGTATATTTTGTATGTCTTTCCAATTTGCCACCAAATGGCTATGCAACTTGTTATTACCAGTGGCAAATTGGTTAAAAACAAAAATAAATAACTTGGTGGCATATTTGAAAGAAACAAATAATTTGATGACATATTCTTCCCCAAATATTAAACATCATGGTATCCTGGGAGTAAAAAGATAATTTGATGGCATTCTGATACAAATTTATTTGCATTTTTAGGCATGAATTCACCTTTCTCAACCCGTCTGAAGGATCTATTCAACTCACCATCTATAACATATGGATGAAAAGATAGAGATTTTTGAGAGACAATAAAGTTGTTTCTTCATTCAATCACTTGATAGATGGTCTTTAATAGATACGAGCAATTTATAGGGTGACGGGGATCGACTCCTAGTTAAATGAAAAGACAAAATATAAGTTAAGTACACTGAACCTTAAGGTATTTAAACTAGAAGTCTAGAAAATTTAAAGAAAAATAAAAAAAGACTAGGACTAAGCTTTATTTAGTGCTAATGCATCCCCTTTGATGATTCATCTTTCATCAATCATCATTGAATGTTTGTTCATGCATGGGATTCCCAAGTGGGAAGAACTTGAATTGAGTTGGATGCCTAGAATTGAAACTCAAGAATAGATGAATTTTATGGAGAATTAAGAGAGGAAAGTAGCAATCGAATTGTGCCTCTTGGAATGCCCTTTAGAGCAGTTTGAAGTCGTCGTCAAAGACTTTGGCACATTGTTTCCTTTGGTTTAAAACTAGCTTTGATAGGCTTTCTGTAATGTTGTCAAAGTTATGAAACGAACTTTGAGTTGGTGGCTACTAAGCTACTACTCCAAGTTAACTATTGACCCATAATATTTCCGCTATGCAAATTTCCCTATTCATAATGTTTGAATTTGAGATCGTATTTGAAGAAAACAAGTCCTAAATCACTGGTTACAATTTGTGTTTGTTCTTGAAAGGTATCAATCAGGTATAATGCTTATATCATGATCATATAAATACATGCTTCTAGGAGCCATGATAGTGTACATGTAGATCTACAAAAATAACAATCTATCTATCTCATAATCATCGTTAAAAATATGTACTTTTACAGTCTCATATTATTGTCAAGTTTTATTTTCAAGAATTTTATAGTATTTTTATTGGTTGAAATCTATCTCAACCATACATTGCTAAGAAACGACGTTTGATGTTTATTTTCTTGCATTTCCAAGATTTGACTATAAGTTTGGGATGGAGGTAGGATAAAACAAATATACATAGGCAATGTTTGGTTGGGAGAAAAATGGTTTTCCCAAAAAATCATTTTCTGTGAAAAATATTTTTCCAAGGAAAATTTATTTTCATGTCACATTTTCCGTTGCTTGGTACACGATAAATTATTTTCCATGAGAAAGAGGAAAACGTCAACTGAATTATTTAAATGACAAAAAATATTGATTGAATGACCGTAGTTGAAATAAATGTTGGTCAAATGAAGGAATTTTGAGCTTTAAATTCATATTTAAGTTTTTTTCAATACTTCCTATTGGAAAATTAAGTTTCAATCTAAACCGTTGAAATTATTTTAGTGACAAAAAATATCAACTGAATTATTTAAGTGACGAAAAATGTCGATTGAATTGTCGTGGCAGAGAAAAATGTTGGTCAAATTAAGAAATGTCGTGTTGAAAATCGAAATTTGAACCTCTTTTAATCTTTTCTATCCGATGATTAAATTTTAATCCAAACTATTGAAATTGTTCTAGTGTTGAAAAATATTGACTGCACTGTTTAAGGGGCAAACAGTATCAATTGAATTATCATTATGGAAAAAAATGTTGACCAAAATGACAGAATATCAAGTTCAAAATCTAAATTTATGCCTATTTTAATATTTTCTATTTGATGATCAAGTTTCAATCAAACCATTGAAATTGTTTTAGGGGCTTGTCAACTGAATTGTTTTAGTGGCAAAAAATATCGATTAAATTATCATGGTAGAAATAAATATCTATTAAATGAAAGAAATTTGAGCAAAAAATTTAGATTTGAGTTTATCGTAATCTTTTCTATTAGATAGTCAAGTTTCGATCCAAACTGTTAAAATCAAATTTTGCACCTAAATTTTAGCTGATCATATCATGAAAGAATTGAAGGAAGAAAATTAACTTCCATTATTCTCAAAAAGGAAATCATTTTCCTTCATTGGGAGGGGGAGAGGAATCATTTTCATTGGAAAATAATTTTTCATCTTTTATTGTGCAAAACAACGAAAAATTAGAAAACTATTTCTCGGGAAAATCATTTTCCCCATAACCAAACATTGCCATAGATAAAAACACACATTCTCATGAGTACCTGCACATTTAAAATAAGGTCTGTAATGGACCCGAGTAACAATGGATTCGCCGGAGTTCATGTTAGTGAGTTGGATAATCAACTACCCATTAATGATCCGATTCTTTTACCAACTTAAATATCATCCTAATTTATTTGTTACATCTAGTTAAATTTATGAGCAATAGTTTTATAAGTAACGATGTCTACTATGTAAAAGTTATTTTTTATTTTAATGTACGTTTGCCTAATTTTAAAAATGAATCGAAAGAAGTTTTAGGATTAGACCCAATGTACTTATTTACTAAAAAACCCAATTTGATCCCATTCAATAGTGAATTGAAAGCACTTGTAATGGTGATCCATATTTTTGGATCACAAACAGGGACCTACACTTTCTACTCATCATACAATTCAACTTTTTCTTTTCCGTCTAGATCAGATGGATCAGCAACTAGAATCATCAAATAAAATATTACTCATGGACCCACATTTGAACATATTTAATTAGTTTTAACCTTTTATTTTACCAAAAAGAAGTTGTGAGCGTATCACTACAGGTAGCCAGACCGTAGGACAAACTATGGATCATTGATGCAGTTGATATTTTATATCGTGAACTTTCCTTTTGGACCATAATATAAGTAATGCAGAATCTCTAACTATAATTTAATCCAAATATCTTTTATTAATGGACCGATCTTAATTTCACTCCACCCGGTCCTTCTCTAGAATATGAAATATGAACCGATGTTTTACCTTGGTTTTTCCAATGAGAAAAGAGGAGTTGAAAATTTATGTTCTTTTTGGACACGTTTGGCCAAAGTTTTTGGTCCTTTATTTCCCCATCGTAACCAACAAAATGCAAAAATCCTCTCTCCCTTCACCAAAATAACGTCCAGGTGCATTGCCCCCTCGACAGCATCTCTCTCGCCTTACACCCCCCGCCCCAAAAAAAATCTATCCGTCTCTTCTGTCTCCCCTCGTTCAAGCTGTGCTATAGAATTCCTGGCGTTAGAGCTTTCAGACTTGCTAGGGTTTGGAAGTT
Source organism: Carnegiea gigantea (assembly GCA_029747015.1). Classification (NCBI taxonomy): domain Eukaryota; kingdom Viridiplantae; phylum Streptophyta; class Magnoliopsida; order Caryophyllales; family Cactaceae; genus Carnegiea; species Carnegiea gigantea. The sequence continues at coordinate 551,497 of JAKOGI010000248.1, read as the reverse complement.
CCAAAATCTCCCAAAATCCATGCGATTTTCTTCATTGGTTTCTCATACTTCCATGCTTAGTTCGCAAAATCTTCTTCAATTACGTTCTTCGTCCTGTTGTTCTTGTTGTTGTTATTGTTGTTGATTCGTTCAATCTTGGTGTTGGAGATGGATTTGACACACTCTCAATCGAATCTCTCTCTAGGCTTTCTCTCTCACTCCTCTCACTCAAGCCCCCACCCGCCCCTACCAATGGCGAATTCGACAAACCCTAACCACCGAGCCCTAATCAGCGACGACTCGATTTCGTTCCAGATCGATTCGAGATTGCGCGATTCTTCTGCCCCGATTTCCTCAATTCCTCTTCAATTGCTCGAACAATCCGCCCAAAATCGGAGGAACGAGGGTGGCGATGGAGCGGCTGATGAGAGAGAGAGCGTGGCGGAGTACAAGAAGGAGCCGGAGGATGCGGAGGAGAGAGAAGTCCACAATGGTGATGATGATGAAGAAGTCGAAGTTGAGGAGTTCCGCATCCTTGGCCACTCCATGTGCCTGAAACGGCGCCGAGATAGGGAGGATTCGGTGTCATCTTCTTCGTCCGCGGTGAAACGCATTTTTGTCGATTCAAGCCTTGAATCGCGCCGATGCGCTGTCAAATCTTGGGGAAATCAGTCCTTGCAAATGGCCGACCCGGAGATTTTTGACATCATGGAGAAAGAAAAGCAGAGGCAATACAAGGGCATCGAGCTAATTGCTTCAGAGAATTTCGTGTGCAAGGCTGTAATGGAGGCGTTAGGAAGCCATCTGACAAACAAATATTCTGAGGGAATGCCTGGTGCAAGGTACTATAGGGGTAACCAACACATAGATGAGGTCGAAACTCTGTGTTGTGAGCGAGCACTGGCAGCTTTTGAGCTTAGTTCAGAGAATTGGGGTGTAAATGTACAGCCGTATTCTTGTACCTCTGCGAATTTGGCCGTTTACACGGGGCTTTTGTTGCCTGGGGATAGAATTATGGGGTTGGACACCCTCTCTGGAGGGAATACCAGTCATGGCCATTATGCCCCAAGTGGCAGGAAGGTATCTGGGGCTTCAATTTTCTTTGAGAGCTTGCCTTACAAGGTCAATCCACAAACTGGGTATATCGATTATGATAAGCTTGAGGAGAGGGCAGTTGATTTCCACCCTAAGATACTGATATGTGGTGGGAGTTCTTATCCTCGTGAGTGGGATTATGCTAGGTTGAGGCAGATTGCTGACAAGTGCGGTGCAGTATTGATGTGCGATATGGCTCAAATTAGTGGTCTTATTGCTGCTAAGGTGAGAGTTCTTCCTCTTTGCATAGTAGTAGTCCTTTTTTTGGTTTGGGGTTTTTTTTTTTTTTTTTTTGGGGGGGGGGGGTTCTTCATCTTAGTTATCATGTGTTTGTGTGGCAGCTTTAGGTTTGGGTTATTAGCCTGATGGTTACTAACAAATGAGTTTGAGTTGGATGCTTTGTGTTGAGTTTGTCTTTTTGTGGTGTCATAAGTTGTTATGTTCAGGGCATTTGGTATGTCGAGTCAGCACAAGCTATTCACTGTAGGAATGAGGATGCAAGCATCATGGCCTTGTTCATTTTGCCTCCTTTGAGTGTTGATATCGGAGATTTAGGAGAGCAGGAGACTAAATGGCTTTGAAGGTTCCTTGGTCTCAGAAAATTGCATTGTCTTATGAACAAAGACAGTGTGCTGGTTTTTGTAGCTCAGAGTACTTTGTCATTCTATCGAGTTTTAAACTAAGACAGTTAATTGTACCAAAAACAAATTTATTTGAGTCACATGTGTGGACAGTAAAAAAAGAGGACTGTAATGAATTTAGGAATGGTATATTAGAGTTGGGAGGCGTGTAGCTTTTGCTATCATGAGATGTATCTCTTGTGGTTAGAGTGAAAGATCAGGGTTAGCTTGTACACTGATTGACGAGGATAAGGAATGCGTTCGTTAAACCAGTTGAAAAAGTAATATATGTGCTTTTATCAACGTGAAAAAAAGGGAGGAATGCATTTATTAACATATTTAAGGACACTAATAGTTAACATCTTAGAATTTGCAGTTTCTGTTTGTGCCATCTTAAATCTACGTACTGGTATGTACTTTTGATAAGCTACTTGATAAGAATACATCTTTGGATAGTATAACAACTTTCTTTTTATCTACCTTGTGATTGCGGTTTTGCATAAGAGGAAGTAGATAGGATCCATTGCACTTATTTGATGAGGTTGTCCTTAAAGTGTGCTCGTTTAATTAAAGAATGTTTTGATATTGAGTTGCTTGTTGCTACATTTATAGGCTCATAATTGTCTTGGGTTCAGGCTTAGTCTGTGATAACTTTCCAGTTTGTTATTATTGTTTCCCTAAAGCCTATTTGCTTATGTTTCACAGGAATGTGCGAGCCCTTTTGAGTATTGTGATATTGTTACCTCTACGACTCATAAGAGTTTGCGCGGACCTAGAGGAGGTATAATATTTTATAGGAAGGGCAAGAAACCGAGGAAGAGAGGATCAGCCTTGAATCCATCTGATGACGGTGAACTATATGACTTCGAGGAGAAAATAAACTTTGCCGTTTTTCCAGCTTTACAAGGTGGTCCACACAACAACCACATTGCTGCCCTTGCGATAGCCTTGAAACAAGTTGCTACTCCTGAGTACAAGGCTTACATGCAACAAGTTAAGAGAAATGCTCAGGCGTTAGCATCTACTTTATTGCGAAGAAAATGTAGGCTAGTCACTGGAGGCACTGACAACCACTTGCTACTTTGGGATCTCAGGCCATTTGGGCTGACAGGTATGAGTGCCTCTGCATATTTATCTGCCAAGGCAGGAATGCTCTGCTATGTTGAGTTGTCTCAGACAGAAAGTCTAGTCTTCTGAATTTGATATTCACATCTTGTGGCATAGAGTTAAGGGTGCAACTCAGCTATAGAAATGGTGAGAAACTGAAAGAAGTTGGTAAACATTGGAGATGTGCATAAACGCTTCTTTCTTGGACGTTTTACTTTATCATCTAAGGGCTCTTTGACATGTCATGTTCAAGTAGCTTATCCTCTTGTCCTATTTCTTTGGCATCTCCGATATTTCATGCTTGTTTTGCTTCCTTTCAAAGTTCCGAGGCTTGAGGGAAATGCATGCTTTTCTGCCTTCTCTCATTGATTTTGCTTTTTTGTTTCCCAAAAAAAAAGAAAAAAAGAAAAGAAAACTGCTGCCCTTGCATGCCTTTAATCAGGCTGGATTTTTGTTATTGCTATTGTTATTATTGGATCGAGAAGAAACATGTAGGGAACTTTCGATTGGGTGGTAAAAGTGGGTCCTACATTTATGTTCCTTGCTTTGTTCCGTTAATGCACAGAGAGTTGCATAGGGAGTTCTCTGTTTTTTGAACATTGGGAATATTTTTTTTGGCAGGATGTGTGGTGGATTTGTGGAACGTATGTGCTTCAATGAGACTGCACAAATTTTCAATAAATGTTCTTTGATTTCTCCTTGCTTGATGCTCCGCAGTGTTCAAAAACCTTGTTGAATGTCTGTGCTTGAATAAGGCTGCATAAATTTCAACAAATGTCCTTTGATTTTTCCCTGCCTAATGCTCCACAGTTTTTAAAAATAAATGTGCATCAGATCTAAAATTCCTGGCTGATTTGCAGTTTAACACTTTATCTTTATTGAACATAGTGCATTTTCAAAGTTCTTGCTTCTTGTTTCAACCCAAGTCGGGATACAATAAATGCTCTTTTCTGTGCTTAGGTTTCATCGTGGAGTGTGGTCTGATTTTCGTGTGCACCTTGTTATTGTTTTCAGCTGCATCTATATTTCTGCAACTTTGTATAGGTCTTTGAATTGCTTTAAGTTGCTTCCCTCTTTATGAGTATTGCTATCCCTCATGAACGAGCTTCTTTTCTTTCATGTAATCCAGGGAAGACTTTCGAGGTGGTCTGTGAAGCATGTCATATCACTCTAAATAAAGTTGCTATATTCGGCGACAATGGCACCATAACTCCCTGTGGTGTAAGGATTGGTTAGTTGGTGCTGTTACTTCATTACTGGAAGAGCTGGCAAAGTGGAATTTAATTCTAACTATTAGCTGCCGGTTTTTCATCCCTCAGGTACACCTGCAATGACAACAAGGGGCTGTCTGGAGGCTGATTTTGAGACAATGGCTGACTTTCTCATTCGAGCTGTTCAGATTACAGTTATGATACAAAGAGAACATGGGAAGCTACAGAAATGCTTTTCGAAGGTTTTGCATAACAACAAGGACATTGTTGAGTTGCGAACCCGTGTGGAAGCATTTGCCACTCAATTTGCCATGCCTGCATTTGACTTATAGACCATAGTAGCGGATGCCATCCTCGACAGGCCTGGATTCAAACAATGACGAGCTGCCATCTGTATAGTTCGGGTTGTTATCTCCATTTTTCAGCATTGCTGCTGCTTCTTATCTGACCTCCTTCAGTGTCCAGGCTCACTTAGGAAATTTGTTCGTCTGCTCAGTGCATTGCGTTTCGGTTGAGGATTCACCTCACCTGATATGGGTCTTCTCGCTTGATCAGCAGTGAATATCTCAATATTGGTTTCTGAATTGGTAAGGCCTTCATGGAAGGCCGCCCTTTTTGGAATGGAATACTTTTGATTGTCAAATAATAGCTTACTATTATTAATGTACAGTGGAGACTAGATACTCATTATATTTGGTACAGTGAAAATGTGTTCATCGTGGAATTTGAGTGGCCAATTTATACCTTCAGGCGTCAGCATCTCTTTGAGTAATCCGCCCATTTATTCCTTGCACTCTTTCGGTATTTTTTGTTTTTTGAATTTTCTTGCTTATGTGTTGGGGGTTGGTGGTGCTAAATTTGAGACATTAATTCTTGAATGAGATAATTTCGCAAGTTAATTTAGTGAGGCTGATCTATGAGAACTTGGAGTCTGCATCAGAGTGAAAGTGAGGTAACGTTGTGATTCGGGTTGACTCTTGGAAAGGTTCATCTGATAGAACGAACCTCAATCCCTATCCGTCGGGCATTGGGTCCAAAGTATGTTTTTGTTTTTACTCCAGCCTTCATGGTTGATGCTCCAGTATTCATGGCTGACAGAGTCTTATTTAAAAACAAGCTTATTTTTGGACCGCTGACATTGGAGTTTTCTTTGAAGTGGAACTACCTCCAAGTCGTAACATCAAGCGAAGGAAGACTTGCATCAGTATTTTTTTCCTGTACATCATCTTTGTTTGTTATGACGTGTAAGGCTGTAACACATGAAAATTGAACTGACAACTACATGAATTGGCTAACGGTTGTTCAGCCGAGAGACATTGAGGTGAACTTTTATTTTAAATAAACAAAAGATTTTGAGATGCATGTGTGTATTAGCTAATTTTGATAAGTTAAAGAAGTAATTAATGGGTTTAGTATATTATTTTTTAAAGGAGTTTCTCAAAAATTACTTCTGAATAAATTAAATGGTAGAAATTTTTTAAGGAGAACATAGAGGAGAATGAAAATTACAAAGATAAATCTAGAAACACATCTCCGTCTTAAATCAATAAACACATCTAAGAATTATGAAAAAAAATCACAATATAATGTAAACAGCTTATCCTTAATTTGGTCGATTAAGGTGGTGTTCAAGAAAGTCTTAACCTTTGTTTTAAGTGGTGTTTCTATGTCTTAATCAAAGATTAGGGACGCTAAGCTTGAGTTTGATGGTGTTTTTGTATCCAAACTTCGAGTTTAGTTCTATCATTTCCTTTGTTCTTCTACACGGGTTCAAGGCACCGAACTGAATTCAGTTTGCTTAAACCGTGAGCTACTAAATTCTTGCTTTAGTTTTCCTTCAATTCTTCAAACATATATCATATTTGGTATCAAAGCTTGGAAGTGAACTAATGTAATAGTTCTCAAGGGGATTTGACAAATAGCTTTTTGGATAGTTTTTATGTAAAAAATGCTAAGCCGAGAAATTTCCATTCGAATATTTGGAAGGTTTAGTTTAATTTGATTGCTTTATTCAATTACATTTGGTTAATTGTTAAATCCTATAATTTCAACTAATTACGATTTATGAATATGATACTTTCAACACGCCCAACTCTGCATCCCTCGCTTGTTACTTGCATAATTTGTTAATGTAAAATTCTTTACTTGTTTTTTTGGTTTGTTTTTTAGGACAAACTAAGGACATACGTCAGGAATGTGGAAGCATAGGATTTGGAAGCATAGGATTCTATTGCTTGGGAATCGCCCACAAATTGATGCGTGATCAGGCGGTAGCTACTAGAGTCAACGTCGATTTGCCACGTCCCAAACCCAAACACCCTCGATGGTTGGATAGCCGTGAGAGAGAGAGGAAGAGATGTGGTGTTCTGTTTATGGGGTTGATGTACTATATTGTTTTTCATCGTACTCTTGAAACCCCTTTTATAGAATTAGGTCGTTTGGGGTTGCCACCACTTAGGCGGCTTAAGTGGCGGTTTAACCTTAATAAAACTAAGGCCGGCCAACAACTCCCACTTGGCCACATAAGCTGCATACCACACCTCTCCACGAATTATAACTCTTCACGCTACATACAAGGGATGGGACGTGCGATAAGAAAGTAATCAATAATGTTATATTAAGTTACTATCTAGTTAACATAACACTTTCACAAGATACCATACCCCAAATCATCCAAAAATACCAATGACATACCTAGTCTCTTTATGCTGTGTGATGTATCACATGATTATACACTCAATATACTCGTCCGGGCTGATATGGTGAAGATGGATATATTTCTCTTAAACACTCATGATATTTCATCTAACTTAATTACTTTCTTAGCATGTTCTCGTTGAACCATATGCATCATGGCCCTTAAGAAACACATTAAGGTAGCATCATTAAGCACCAACTTCATATCATAGATTTAAGTCAAAGGGTTATCATTCATAGGGTCACACAATGACAAGAGATAGGTAAGTCAATGGTCACTCCATGTATGGGTCATCTTATAAGCACACACAATATGAAATGTGTGTCATGGCATAGCTCCCACTCAGCTGAGGGTGTCAGTTTATATGCTATGCGAATAACCAGTCTAGATTTTTATCCAAAAATCTAACTTGAGTAACTAGATCAACGTACTAAATGTTAAACTTGACGCTTAAGATTCGGCTCGTTAGACTTCAATACGAAATACAATATTTCACATTCAACTCCCTCAAGTCTCATCTTAGACTTACTAAAAAAACTATAATCCTTTATTCATACACTTCTAGTATAAGTAATCACTATTGTATACCTATTCCCAATATGATTCAATCTCATTCTACCTGCTACTCTAGGATCAGGGCGATTGCCTTTGTTACTGGGCCAGTCATAAGCATGTGAAATCTCAATGTGCCTAACATACAATAATAAATCATGAGTGTTATGTTATAGTAAAAGAGACATATCCATCACATAACAAGATACATCTAAGAACTGAACCAAGTGAATTTCTAGACTCAACGTATGATGTTTGAACGGATCATTAGGAATAGGTTTGGTTAAGGGAACACAATCATCTTGTTAGTGTATATATACCTAATGCTGAGCCCCTTTGTCTCTATGGGAACAAGCAACATACTCTACCACCATAGTCGACAGTGATGTACAATTTTGCTTCTTATTGCACTATAATATTACTCACCACTCAGGGTGAAAACATATCATGAGGTCAACCCACACTCATCCGGATCAACACTCCAATCGGCATCTAAGTATTCCCTCAACATTGGATCCTTATCATGATAGCAAAGGACTAGGTTAGTAGTACCATAAAGGTAGTGTATGATTCTCTTCATGACTTGCCAACGAGCAAGTCCTGGGTTACTTTGGTAACGACTTACCAAACCAACCGTAAACGCTAATGTCAAACTGTATACATAACATGGCGTATACTAAGCTTAGTACGACATTAGCATAAGGGACATTGCTCACTTTCTCTTTTTCTAATTTGTTTTAAGGGCATTGGTCAAAGCTTAAGATGAGACCCTTCTCTACTGGAGCGTTTATGGGTTTGGAAATATACATTCGAAAACGCTTCAAGTCCAAGAGCCTTTTGATAGATGCTTCTCGGCACATACCCAGGAGCTTCCTGGGACAATTTCTAACTATATCCACATCTAGGACATACCTAGCTTCACCTATGTCCTTCATCTCAAAGACAGAAGAGAACCACTTCTCAGTAGCTTTGATAATCTCCATGTTATTCCTACCCAGCAGTATATCATCAATGTACTTGGTAAACAACATAATCCTTCTGCTTGTTTTTTTTGACATACACACAATGGTGCTTTGAAACCATGGATAAGCGAAACAAAGTTATGGATTTATGAAATCTAAAGCACCAAGATTTGGAAGATTTCTTAAGTCCATATATAGACCTTTTAAGACGACACACTTTGTCTTCTTGTCCCTTTGATACAAAATCAATAGGTTGGTCTATATAGATTTATTGCTCAAGGATATCATTGAGGAAGACACTCTTTATGTCCATTTGGAATAACTCAAAGTCCAAAAGGGCAACTAAGGATAAGAGCAGGCAAATAGAGGCTAATATTACCACACAAAAAAGTCTCTTCATATTCTATACCCTCAATTTGGCTACAGCCCTTAGCCACACGATGGGCCTTAAACTTATCAATCGCCATTTTCCATACGCTTTATTTAGAAAACACACTTGTTTTCAATAGACTTTTATTGAGGTGGGAGATTAACCGGTTCCAAAACCTCATTTCTTGCTGCCGAGTGTTTCTCATCCCTCATGGCACTCATCAATTTTGTAGCAAATCCGCTACCTCTTGAAAAAAGGTAGGCTCCTCTACTTTTCCAAGAGAGTGCATAGGGATATTTCCTTTTCGATCTGAAAGTATCCCTATGCACTCTTGCGGATTCTGGGACCTTTAGTATTTGCCTGTCTCGTAGAGGAATCCCTCCCCTTTTCTATAAGAGGTGTGAAACCCTTTGCATGTGGGAATCACTCCTATTGTCCTCTTGAAGGTACGGGATCCTGGATGTGTAGTTTAACCGTATGTTCAAAATTTGGAGATTGAGGACGAATCTTATCCTTAGGTTGATTCTCCTTAGGAATTAGACATTGAGGACGAATTTTATTTTTTTGAATAGACAAATGTCTACTGTTCCTATCAGATAGGGAAGACATATCATCCTCTGTGACTTGGTGAGATATCAAATCCTCCCCTCACCGAGAAATGTTTGAAAGTCTTGCTGTAACTCATACAATTTGAGGTCCTTCTTAATTTCTCCAATGTTTGGGAACTCATTCTTAAGAAAATCAATATTGTGTTTTCAGTTTCCATTATGCTACCATTTCGATGTTCCTCATACATCACATATCCTTTGTAATATTCAAGATACCAAATGAGCACCATCTTAATAGCCCGTGGACTAAGTTTCTCTTGTTTGTAGATTGAGTTATGCACATAGGTGGCTGAACCTCATGAGCATAAGTGATCCAAAGATAAATTCTTACCAAACCATAACTCATACGGAGTGGCAGGTACGCTTTTACTTGGCACATAGTTAATAACAAAAGTTACAGTGAGCAACGCGTCCCCCAAAAACTAATTGGGAGTTTAACATGTGTCATAATTGACTTGGCTATATCAAGCAATGTAAGACTCCTATGTTCTGCAACACTATTTTTTTGTGGAGTGTATGGAAGTGTTAGCTCTTTTTTTTTATAACTTTTTCCTCACTAAACTCTTTGAACATATTAGAAAGATATTCACAATCTTGTTTTGTTTGAAGCGTCCAATTGAGTCTTTACTTCAGCTATAACGTGTTTGAGCATATACGTACCTAATAACAGTGAGATAATAGGTACACATACCTATATTGCGAAAATTATGTAGCTGCATGATGTGCTTTCATATTCATGGGCCCGCAAATATTGGAATGAATGAACTCTAAGGGACTCGATGCCTCAAACCCTTAGCAAAAGGCTTTATGCTTGCTCTACTAGCTGTACATGACTCCTATTTGGACAACTTAACCCTAGTGCAACGATCTAGAATCCCATCTTTAGCTAGCATGTTCACTCTATCTTAGCCTCATGGCCAAGTTGAGCATGCCTAAAATCAAAGTTAACAATGAGGCCAAAAAATAGAAGATGTTCTATATCATCAAAAAACATCGAAAATGCTTTTTAATGTTGCATGGCCAAATAAATTACCATTGTACAAGATGTCTAAGACATCTAGATGAAATTCAAAAAAGAAAACTAATCTTAGGAAAAAAAAACATAAAGGAACATCGCAGCCTAGAGGGTAGAGAACATCGTGAAGAAGCAACATATTCCTTTCACGGAGTTTAAGCTAATATGTTCCTATGTCGAAAACATCTTCTTCACTGCTATTCTAAAAACAATAGTCTGTGCATTCACTAGGTAGCGATGAAAGTGCACAAAACTAGATTGGTCCTGAGCTATGTGCTTGATTAGTCCTGTGTCTACAATCCACTGAGTAAAGAGTCGGAAACTAATATGTAGGAGTACGCATATTATTTAAGAGTAACTGTGAAAGGGGGTGCCTTAGTCGGCTCATGGAGCGAAGGGTCCCTTCTAGCCATATTTATAGCACGTTACACGTGCTATGTTATTCACTCTATTGCCCTTGATCTTTTTCCTTTTAGCAATACCACCCTTAAATCAGAAGCTTCAAAGGGAGATGAATCTAGTCGAACATGATATTAAGCTAATCACATATGAAATTAGTAGTGTGATAGCTTTCAAATTCCCCCAGTAGATCGTCATGCATGTAATAAAACATAGTAAGCATGTCGATTGATCCTTCTCGGACCATTTTTAGTATGCCTTTAGCTTCTTTCGATACTCCTCACTAGCAGTTACATCTTTACCATTCTCATCTTTGTCTGTCCTAGCAGACATAGAAGCCGTCAAGTGTTGTTACACTTCTCATTCATTCAGGAGAAACTGAATCTTCTGAAACTGAATGTCATCTATTAGTGTCATCTTGCTTTTCACTAGTGAACAGATCACTAATCATGTCTTTAGTTGCCATATCTCAAAGTATATATTAAAAGGTGGACTTTATCCATATTTTCCAATAATTAAATTATCAAAAACTTCATCATTCATATCATATGACAGAAAATTTTGCTAAGCTCATAATCATCACATATAAACATAAATTAAAATTTTTTATAATTTAGTTGCCACATTTTTTCATAAAACAAAACTTATGGAGTACTCAATTGTTAAACTAATTAACACATTTATAAATGTCGTAAAGATATTCAACTTAATCATGTAAAATAAATTTACATGAAATTATATTATGTAAAATGAATTTATATAATCATGATAACATATTATATATTTGTCATTTAAAACTCAATTTAATGACATATAACACACTCTTATATCCAACCAGAATTTCATATTGTTATATAAAACACATTTATATATTTGCACGAAACTGCATTCAGAAACATATTCAAAAAACTATAAAACAAATTTATATATACAATAACATGTTACAAATGAAATTCATAAAAGCCAAAATAACATAATATTATATAAAATATATTTATATAATTGCAGTTAATATGAAACATATTCCATTGTCACTCGCCAATTAGAAAACATATTCATAATGTTTTGAATTTAAGTTTCATGAAATGAATTCATAAAATGCTGCTAAATTACATAATCAACATGAAACGGATCCATATTTATTAACTTGGGCAGGGCAAAGTGCTAAAACAATTAACAAATTTACAAAATCTCATGTAATTTGTATGCATAAAATGCATTTATAAGAATAATCAACACAAACCATTTCTAAACACAGTATTATATAAAATATGTTTATATAATATATCTTATAAAACGTAACTTATGAGATGTATTCATAACAGGTCGCTTGATTACATAATTAGCATAAAACACATTTACGCAGTGTAATTCACTATACGAAACATATTCACATATTGTGCGCAAACTATTATATAAAATGTGTTCATATAATATTGCAAATCTAAATTTTCGATTTATTCCTTCCCTTTCTTTTAATTCTATGTTTTTCATTGGTGTGAGGGAGTTCTCGGTCTCTATCACCCCAAGCCAATAAGGCCTTTTAAGGATGGCTTCCACCACTACCGCTTCATGAGTGGTGGAGGTGGGGTTGAGGTTAGTCTCGGCTATGGACACAGGATCGAGAGTTAGGGTTTGGGTGGAGATAAATTGAGCTTTAGGATTGTGGGGAAAGGAGTTAGAGTCTGGCTAAAAGGGTTTCAGGGTTTTGGCTGTCATAAAACCACATATCACAAATAAATAAAAAAAACTTTCATGAAGTTCATAAGCATAATTAGCAAAAATAAACGAACTAATTGCATCTCCTAATCTTAATCGAATTAATCATGGTCAAAACCGAGCATGGTGGCTCTGATATCACTGGAGGAAAAACCAAGGACCTACCTCAAGAACACAGAAGTATAGGATTTTGTTGCTTGGAAATCGCCCACAAATTGACTTGCTGCATCTCAAACCCGAATCTCGTTGATGGTTGGATAGCCGTGAGAGAGAGGGAGAGACGGAGTGTTCTGTTTATGGGGCTAATGCATCATCACTTTGTTTTTAATTGGACTCCCTAAGCCCTCTTTATATGTTTAGGTTATTTAGGGTTGCCGCCACTTAGGCGACTTAAGTGGACTCTGATAAAATTAAGGCTGGCCAATAGTTTTAGTGGAGACCACCAGGAGCTCTGTTCCATTTCTCTTTGTCGAAGGAGATGCTGTTAAATTACTACTGGTATCAACTGCTCTAAGCATAACTTGAAGCTCTAAAAGTTGCATCTGTTATTGTATTCCCATCTTAGGTCATGGGACAGCTTATACTTGATCATATGACAAAAGAACATATTGTTACCACGTTACTGAATGAATGCTAGCCACTCTTTTCAAATTTTTCTTTCCACCTTAAGTAGGACCTGTCTTACGTAGATGATGTCTTTGTTAGATGCGAAGATGCGAGGTTGGTGTTGGCATGTGTTTATGTTGATGTGAATAGAGGATTGTTTGCTGACCTTAATGGCACAAATCTTTAAGTTCAAACTGTTTAAGTGCTGATTCCAGTCACAATACCCATACTTCATTCGTAGGAGCAAGCAATTCAATTTCCAAGCTCTTTATTAGTAATTCTTTTGATGTGTTCCAACAATCTGTAGATGGCTGCATCTGCTTTTTGGAGCTTAGTGTAATTTTTCATCAAAACTAAGCACAAAGTATATTTCTTTCAAAGCAAAATGTCTTCCGTATTTTCGACCCATTGGAAAGTGAAGAAATCCACCCCAAAACAAATTTGTACCATGGTTTCAAGCTCTTTAGTGGGCTGATCATTCCACCATGAAAGGAATCATCTGTTGTGTCAAGCAAATTAGACATTTTGGGTCTAAAGAAGAAAAAGAGAAGAAATAAGAGGAAGTGACATTGTTTTCCTTGTTTATTTATTTATTTATTTTCTTTCTTTTCAATTATAGAAGGTCACATCTAACTTTCATAACTATCCTCAACCTCTCCTTCCTGTGCATTATAACTTATTCTCCTTACCCTAGAAGCAGACCCGTGCACACACACACACACACAAAAGTATCATGTCTGATTTGCAATAGTGTCTGAAGAAGAATTCCATTGAGAGCTGTCCGCTCCCTACATGCGCATAGGACACTAAAAATAGACCATTGGCCGATGACGAGCACTATGTGGTAATTTGGAAAAAAATACATTCGATATCATATTATGATTCCCTATGTAGCAGTTTTTATAAAATAGAAATTTTAATGTCAATTGTTTCACATTTTTTTTAAAATGCTGTCAATAGTGATTAATTGGAAACCCTCACTGAAAGAATTCTAAGTCCATGCAATACAAAAACTATTTTAGTAAGGCCGATCTAATTCATTGGCAGCTTAAGAGAAACCTTCATTCAAAGGAATCTATTTTGCCCTCTCCTTTATGTGCCCATACGTCACTGCGGATAATTCGATATGACCGATTAATCCTAGGTTGCTCAATCTACCTTGGCTAATCCAAAGTAAGGACAAGCAACGGCCGATCTGGGTTAGCATCTGTCCATTGATAAAGTGGGTCAGTTAAGGTCAAAATCCATCTGTGAACGAAGTGGGTTTGGTTCAGTTATTTTTTAATAATAAATGAGCCGGGTCATGCCAACTTAGGGTTGACCTTCTTTTAACTTATTTTTAAAATTGTAACACCCCTATCCTTAAGGCCATAATTTTGGTATTTTTTTTTAAAGTTTTGAAATAAAACTAAGATAGTTCTACGTAAAAAATGGATAAGACTTTAGACATACAACCCTAAAGTTAAGACCCATGATAATAAAAATGCACAAAGGGACTTTTGAGCAAGCTGGATGACCACACTCCGGGGAAAAACAACTTTACCTGCAACATATTCAGAGTGTACAATCTATGAGTTTAAATATAGCTAAATAAAGCATTATACAACTCAATAGGTCACACACTCAGAGCACAAGTAGGTTTACATCCTGAAACATTTAGCTCCAACCAACAGGAGACGAGTAACTACTCGATGATCGGCTCACTCGGCCATTCATAGTGATAGCTAAACTACATGCGATTCATGAAGACAAGTGTGCATCTTACCCAATTCCTAGATGCAAGGTTGGCTATTATTACACCTTACATGTACACATTTTCTTTTAAAACAAGAACACAAAAGAATGTGAGAAACAACCCACTATCTACTCCAAACATGCCCTCTTGAAGAGTTAAACTTGGGAAAAAAGGGAACGAGAAAGGCAGTTAGCTATCATATGCTCAATGGATAATCCAAATCCTGAAAAACAAAATGTCTGCATGTAATACAAATATCTAGCAGCCACAGAGAGATATAGTTAATAAATAATGCTAAGCACAACTTATTCAACTAGATCATACTATGCTAACTATCAGCTACTACGGGGTGGGGAAGGTAGCACACACTTCAACCAAATACTGCACCACAACACTCTGCACTGCCATACATGGGGTTTTTTTTTAATCACTTTGGAAGACAAAATACAACTCAAGGGTGGCTTTAAAGCAATAAGCAACTTAAAAATTTTTAAAACAAGTCACACACCCGAATTTAAAACTTTTCCCGTAAAAGAATACAATAACTGATTGAGCTGAAGACCTTTTCCAAAGTTATTGAATTTCTAGAACATCAATTTGAATTATCTCATTAATGATCAAATCACTCACTTTATTAAAGTAAAAAGGTTCCTTTTAGACCATCAAACTCTATATTTAGCGCACTCTTTTATTGGACCTTCCCAAAAATCAATCTCAAGTAATGTCACCAATAACAATAATGTATTTTCCGTTTCAGCACAATTCATCTCACTTTCTCAACAAATTCATCCTATACTTCTTTCCACAATCAATTCCCAAATTCCATAACTCAAATCCTAATTTTGCCTTAGCTATACGAAGCTCCATGGCTAGGTTAAAATCATTTTGAAATTAATAATAGGTTGGGAAGGAAGCGTTACCCACCTCGATTTGAATTGAACTTAGGGTTCAGCTTAGATTGAGCTTGACATGGAATTGGTTCGTGCTCTTTGCCCCAATTTGTCAGCTGCTGCTTCTTTCTCCTTCGTGCTTCTTTCTCCGTCGTTCTTGCTGCTGCTGCTTTTCTTTTCTCTTCCTCCAACTTATTCTTTCTCTTCCTTTGGTTATGCCGCACCTTCTCTTCTTCCTCCTTCAACCGTTTATGTTCACCCTCTTCCCCTCGTTGTCCCTCTGCATTGCATCGAGGCAAGCCCTTGGTTAGAGATGGCAATGGGGCGGGTTCGAGACAGGAGGTATATTCCCCCTCCCGGTTCCCGTTGTGGGAAAAATATTCCTTCCCATCCCCATCCCCAATGGGGATTCAATCCTCGACGGGGTTCCAACAGGGATTTTTCCCCACAAATTTTTCTCCCTACTACGTAAAAACTATATTACAAGTTAGATCTTGTATGAAAGACCAAGTTACCCAAAAGACCTAACTTAATTAATTATACAAAACTCATGTAAGTTTCACGCAACACAAGTCTAACAAAATTTATCAAAGTTTTCAATGCAACCCTAATTAAAGTTTACAAGTCCATGCAACGTAAGTGTAACATCAATACACCAATTACACAACTAAACCGAAGTCGAAGATGCCAAACACAACCGAACCAAAGTCTAACAAGAAAAATAGAGATTATATTGCATAGGTTTTTCAAGTAATTTTATTTGTTTAGCCTCAATCTTATATTCATAAATGGATTTATATGTAATTTTAATTATAAACGGGGATAGGCATGAGTTTTTTCCCCCAATCAGGGATGGAAAAGTAGGGATCGGGATCGAGATTTTTCCCTAGGTGAGTAAGCAGGGACGAGGTAAAATTTCGCCCCGTCCCCACCCCTGTCCGTGTTCGGGGATTGAATCTCACCCTCGTCCCCAATGTCAGGACGGGGATTCCCCACCCCAATGTGAGGACGGGGATTCCCCGCCCCACTGCCGTTCCTACCCTTGGCCTACTCCCTCTTTCTCCCTCTGACTCAGACAGGGGAAAGAGGAGGTTCACTATTGCTCCTTTTTTTTTTTTTTTTTTCCACCGAGTAAAAACACCAGCCTCCTTTTCTTTCTTTCTTCCCCTTGCCCCCTAAACTCACTCACTAAAAAGAAGAAGAACTGGGTTGGTTGGGCGGGTTTTAAATGCGTTGGGCATTAATGAACTCTAATGCCTCAACTCAAACATCAACAATAATTTAATCAATTTTACAAAAACACTTGACAAATTACATAAATTAGCTCACTTAAATTTCCACATTTGAAATGAATGCATTCAACTAGCACAAAAAATTAGTTCAGTAAAACTAATTAAATCATTAATCCCAAAAAATTAATCTTGCATAAAATCCCTGGACCCTTGCATTCAAGGGACAATCTAACAAAATTTGAGCAGGTCAACTTGATGTTGATGTTCAAAAAATTGGCAAGCTTGCATTCAAAAACCTCCATTTTATGATCATTCTTATGCACTTGATGAGGTATAACGTGCAAATGAGTCTGCTAGGTAAATTAACAAAAAAAAATTGAATAATTTTATTGACATTCGGAGCATGACAAATTAAATAGGCTATTAAACGAGCCGACCACCCCGATGCATTAACATGCTTTAAATGAGTCGACTCATGGTTGAAGCGACCTATAAATTGCCCAAACTATAGACGTCTAAAAATGGAATCTTGAATTTTATAAAATTCCAATGACAAAGCTTATGCAACAATAATGTGTATTTGGGGGCCCAGCAGGATTATAATTTAAGTCTAAAAGCAGGATTATAATTTAAGTCTAAAAGCATAGAATTAAAACATAAACAAGAGCCAACCTGACCCATATTGCAAGAGTTGCACATAACTCGGTCGGGTTTTCACCCAGTTGGCAAGAAGCCGACCAAGATCTTGTGCTCCATTTTGCGTCTAAAACGTGTCTCGACTGGTGGATTTTAGTTGAAAAGGTGTAGTCGATTAGATAAATTCTATTAGCAGATAACTTGCTCTATCTTTTTAAATTTTAATTAGCCCATATTATCCTCTTAAGCATTATAAAAAGGCGGCTCGCTCTAGGGATAAAGACACGGAAAAAATGAGAGAGAAATACACCAAAAAAATCTCGAGAGAAACACATTGTATGTTGAGAATATTTAGAGGTATTAAAGAGTGAGGAATTGGTTAATTACTAAGGAGGTGTCAATCTGTTGGGATCCCAAGTAGATTAGGCAGTTATCCTAAGTGCACGACCTAAATTTATCTCTCTCTCTCTCTCTCTGTTGGTTATATTCAGTTTTCGATTTGAGTAAATATGTAGTTTTAAAACTTGTTTAGTCCCAACCTGCCATAATTATTTGAATTATGCCTTTGAATTCCTTTGGACTAACTTTGTACTTTTAATTTTTATTATCTAATTTAATTGATCCTAATATGTTGCATGCTTGTTGTTTAAGTGTAAGTAGATCTGATTTCCCATATTGATTTGTAGAAGCCGTCCGTGATGATGGGCAATAATGTGATGCATCCCATTACAATGTCGTACCTTCGCCCCTAGATTTAAATCCTTGGTTCATGCCTATATAGTCAAATAATTGCCATTATAGGTATTATTTAGGGGGCCTTCAAGAACCCCTTTAAAATAATCAATTGTCCCTTTCGGTGTCCCTTTCGATTTATGGTTTGTTTTCAAGAGTATATTTGGTATTTTAAAGTGTACCTAAACACTTATTGGCAACTCTATTAATTAAATTTACTATTTTTTTTATTCTATTAAATCTTTTTAGATTAGGCAAGATAGGATAGGAAAGAGGTTTTGCTGTAGGGTCCCAGCAATGGCTCTGTATGAGCTAGAAGCCTTGACTCTGTCCTAGCCTAGAAGCTGGATGTGTTCATGGGCTAGTGCTATAGTCTAGTCTCTCAGCTTAGCCAGATGGACAGCTAGAAGCTAGGCTAGAAAAATGGGCTCAATATTGGCACAGGATCCCGACCGGGATCTTGGGCCAAGGTTGCTACCCAACCTTCTAGGCCAAGTAGCCCATTCTTTTGTGGCCTAATTTGTTTCGGTTTGAAAATAAAAATTCAAACCACACACCTAACAAGTAGGTCCAACCATTCGTAGGAGACTCCCAGGGTTCTAAGTCGTGGTCCTTACAATGGCGCCTTTACTGCGGTAGCTTTTTTTTTAAAGGGCGAGATTTGAAAATCAATACAGAAAATTTAATTACATTTGCATTAGACATCCTTCCATTAAAGGCGCTTCCTCGCTAGGCCTAACAGCGCATCTACGTTAAACCCCACTATATTCGGTGAAATAGTTGGTCACTTGATGAATCCATTAGACTTCTTATTGGATAGGTAACTATTTTACACACTAGTGACATGCTTTTCTTAATCTACATGATATATGAGAAAGCAACCGAATGTTGTAGTCTTTCCATCCAAACCATGGATGCTAAAGCATTCGGCTCATGAGAGGACTGTTCTGAACCTTACCAAACTATTGTAACTTAGAACTCTCACCTAGGGTGGAATTATATGTATTTTTGAAAGTGTATTTGTATAAAGAAACTACATCTACCCTCAGGATTATGCATTGATGTTTTGGGTCTTCGAAGAACCCAAATTAGAATAGGTCAAGTCTAGTAACATGGGATAGGTACCAAATGACTTTTGGGATAATCGAGTTCCAAGGGCTCTTGACCCAAAACTGATCAGCCCCTAGCCCCTAGTTTAACTTATGCATGTAGGTGAACAGGTAGAAGTTAGGCTTGCCTTTGGCGTATGGGAACCTGAACATGATCTTGGAAGTCCGCATGCATACTAGGCTATATGTAGTAGGGCGCAAAGAGAACCAAGCCAGGATCCTGGTCATGGGCATTTAGTTTAGTTTAGTTCGGTTGCCCTGAGTCTGTCTCCGATTAACATTCATGGCATGAAATAAGTTCACTGGGCTCTCAGTATTGGGTGTTAGCATGGTTTATTGTGTGTCTTCACTTTCATTTTGAAAAGAAAGTATTGAGATGAGCTAGTCCTGAGCATTTTTCATTTTCAATCAAGATAGGGAAGACTAAGAAGGATACAAATAGAGCCTTCAAACCCGAAGGTTATTGTCCCAAGAAGAAGCCAGAGAAACTTCACTTGTAAAGTCAAAGTCAAAATCAAAGTCCAATCCCTCACCCACCTCAATAGCATGTGGCAACAAAACGGCTCAGCTTATGAAAATGATGGAAAGAATGTCGGCTAATATGTACGAAAGTGAAAAGAAGATGGAACTGATGGCTACTACCTCTCCAAGCCTTTATCAAGGACACCTCAAGGTAGGATGGTGAAGGGCCTCTAATTAAGGAAAAGAAGGTGTGGGGGAAAGAGAGGCTGATGGAAAGAAGAAAGAAGAGCAAGGAGAAAAGGATCACCTGAAAATTGATCCATGATTAGATCGTATGGAGCAGCCACTTTAAGAAGGAAGGAGAAAAGGATCCCTAAACACCAAATAAAGCTGAATGACCCTTCCATAAGGCTGGGGTTAGGTATAGTGTTGGCACTGCTTGCACTCTAGGGGTTGGGATGCATGTTTCCTATGAGCAAAAATATGCCTACAAAAGAAGGAAGTTAGAAAGTTCAAAGCGACTGATAAGGCCAAGACTAACAGCTTCATCCTTTTAACTCATCCACCATACTATTGCTAAAGCATTGATTGCTACTTGAAGGGATTGAGGACTTCTAGATCAAAATCTTTGTCGAACTTTGTTCTTCTTAGTCCTCAAGATCTTCACTAGAAAATAGGGAGGCTCCCTTGACCCTAGAAAAGGGTCAGGAAAAGACTCGTAAGATCAATGTTGCAAAAGTAATAATCAGTGATGAGGGCTATAAGATGAAAATCGAGGAATGGATTTTTAAAAGAAATTGCTACCTCAATTGCTCTATTACATACTAGAATTATGTTCCCTATGAGTTTTATCCATTTTCACGCCTCTATATCTTTCCACTAATAAGTCTCTCACCCTATTTAGGTTAGCAAATTTAACTAAATAGTTAAAGCAGCAATGATTGGCTAACTGCGTAAAAATTATAGTGCCAAGAAGAAGAGCTAAAATGATACAAGCTTGCTGATCAGTCCACTGTACTGTTCATCATCATTCATCAAGTTAAAAAGTATGCTATAAGGGAACCAGTTTTCATAGGGTATATTGTCTATAATAAGACCAATGAGTGGGAAAGATGATCATGCTATAAGTAAAGGTATTCATGATAACCTAACACGTCTCCTGAAAATTCAAGGCCCATTGGCATGACAAAATCAAAAGGAGTTATGGTCATTTCCCGAAAAGGTACATGAAGGGTGTTTATAGTGTCCTAGGTAATGCAATGATCAGTCAAATGTACTGCACCTTCTAAGGCTAAATAGAGAAGCACAAAGCCAGCATCATTTAGTACATATTGTATTTGGGCTTCTCTGTGCCTAAGATCTCTCATGAATTTTCTGGGGGCACTTGCACCCCCAATAAGATCTTCCTATAAAAAAGGAAAGAAAGTAAATAACATTAGCCTCATACTCATAGTAAAAAATAAAGGTATAAGAAGGAAGATGAGCACTTACTGCTGTTGGAGCGGCTTGACATATAATGTCTGTTAGAAGGTTCGTTCCATCCTAAGCCTCTCAATGAAGGAGTCATAAGGAAGCCTTTCTTGTCTATTTCTATGCAGTGGATGAGTGCTTTTCACATTCATGATTACAAACCCTTTTGAAAGGGAGTTAAGAAGATGAAGATATAGAAGCTTAGGAGCATTAGAAGCAGAAATGGGAGCTATGCGCAGCCAAGCATAGGCAGTATTCATTGTGAATGAAACAAATAAGCAAAGCCAAAGAGGAGAAGCCAAAGGGCTACTATGCATGACACACACACATGCACTACCAGTTACCTAAACAACAAAGAAAAGAAAAAGAAAAAGCCAAACAGAAAAGGGACTCGCCTGGCATCTGCATATATATAAATCAATATGCATCCGAGCTTGTCCATCCATGATGCATGCAAACAAGAGAACAAAGAGAGGAAGATGCGAAAGAGAGACCCGACCAGGATCCTTCATGCATGAATATCACATGAATCATTGACTTTAGCAAGAAAAAGCAATAAAAATAAAAACATTATGCATGTATGGGGGCTCGACCAGGATTCCCAATTGCATGAAGGAAAAATTTTGCATTAACTTCAGCAATAATAAAGGGACTAATGCAAGAAAGCAAGAGGAAGAAATGCAGAATGGAGGACTCAGTCGAGTTCCCTAGATGCATACAAAGACATTAGTAATTTAGAAAGGAAGAGGAAGAAAACAACAAGTAAAAATCTAGTATCGACAACAGATAAAAGCAAGTAAACTAAGGGAAAAGGAACCCACTTGCAAAAGGGAATCAAAAGTTTAATCAGTTCAAGAAAAGGAAATTAGACGAACTCAAGGTCCGCTAGATCAATGAAAGGTCAACAATCCAGATTCACTAGATAGGCATACGGTCCATTAGATCAACAAGGGTCCTGTAGGTCGATGAAGGTCTAGCAGACCACCAAAAGGTCAACAGTCGAGAACTATTGGACTAACAAAAGGTCTATTGGAATGGCAAAAAATCCTCTAGATCGACGAAAGGTCAACAATCTAGAACTATTAGACCAATGAAAGGCTCACTAGACAAGCAAAATGCCAACAATCCAGACTCGATAAATCAACAAAAGGTCTGCTAGATCGGAAAAGGGTCTGCTAGATTGGCGAAAGGTTCAAAAGACTCGCAAAGGTCAATAATTCAAAACTACTAGATCAGCAAAAGGTGTGCTAGACCAGTGATTGGTCTATTAGACCGACAAAAAGTGAACAATTCAGATCCACTAGACTGATGTAAGGTCTACAATTCAGATCTGCCAGGCCGAAGAAAGGTATGCTAGACTATTAAAAGGCCAAATGGGAATAAGATAGCTACGCATAAGAGCTAACTACTTTCACCTTTAGCTTACATAAGTTTTCTCAAAGTGAAAGTTAACTATAGACACATGAAAATTGCATCTCGAAATTCTATGAAATACCCGATGATGAAACTTATGCCCCAATCTGTATATTTGGGGGGCCATTAGAATTAATCCTTGATTAAGTCCAAAAGAAGAAAAATTACACATAAAAAAGCCAGCCTGGCACTTATTGGGTGAGCAGCACAAAACCCACTTGGGTTCTAGTTTGCCAAGAACCAAGTTGAGTTCCCTGGCAGTTAGCAGGAATCCTGGCTAAGAACTTGTGCTTCCTTCTCCATGTCTAAAATGCGTCCTAGCTGATAGAGTTTAAACTAAAATGGCACAGCTGGTTAGATTAATTGTATTAGGACATAACTTTATCTCTCTTTTTAATTTTTTAACAAGCTCATCTTATCCTTTGAGGCGCTATACAAAGGGGGCTCTCTATAAGGTTAAGGACATTACAAAAATTAGAGAGAAATACATCAAAAAAGTATGAGAGAAACACATTATATACTAAGAATATTGAGAGGTATTAAAGAGTGAGAAATTGGTTAATTTCTAAGGAGACGCCAATTAGCTGGGTTCCTAAGTAGATAAGATGGCTTATCTTGAAGGCACAACCTAAATGACCACTCTTTCTCTCTCTCTCTCTCTTCCTCTCTCTCTCTCTCTCTCTCTCTCTCTCTCTCTCTCTCTCTCTCTCTCTCTCTCTCTTTTCTTTTTCTTCGCTTTGTTTGTTTCAGGTTTGAGCAAAGGTATAGTTTTTAAACAAGTTTAGTCCCCGTGCGCTATAATTATTTGAATTTTTCCTTTGAATTTCTTTGGACTAACATTATACTTTTAATTTTTGTTATCTGATTTTGTTGTCCCAGTTTGCTGCGTTCTTGTTATTTTAAGTATAACTAGATTTAATTTTCTGTATTGATTAGTACAGGCCATTGGTGATGATGGGCGGTGATGTGATGCATCTGATTATATCACTGTACTATTAGCAAATGTAAATTTGGACAATAGTCATTGATCTTATTTCTCCCTGATTTTAGGGTTTAGATTATTTTCCTTTCAAACTTAGGAAGCTTAGCTTGTGTATATATATATATATATATATATATATATATATATATATATATATATATATATATATATATATATATATATTATATATATATATATAGATAGAAGATATATATATATATATATATATATATATATATATATATATATATATATATATATATATATACATATATATACATATATATATATATATATATATATATATATATATATATATATATATATGTCTTGTCCCACCATTTGTAATATAGACAGAGATAATATAAAACCTTCTTCCTTTATTTTAGCTAATATGACATCAGAGCATTAGTACTTAAAAAAGAAATGAAAAGAAAAGAAAACAAGGAAAAGGACACAATTTAGGAGAGAGAAAAGAAAAGGTTTCTCTTTTACCTTTCTCTGTCTCAATCGTGCTTTTCAGAGGAAAGCATTTCCTCCATTACATACTTCAAAAAGGAATTCAAGCAAATTCCTTTTTATCTCCTTGTTTAGTTGGAGATAGTTGATTATTTGCAATTACTTGCTCCTTCTCTAGATTACACTAATTTTCTTTACAAATTTGAGAAGTCTTCTCTAGTCACTCGAATTCGTATTTGCTTATCTACTCTCATATTTGGGGCATCCCTCTATTCAGTCTTATCTTTGTTAGATCAGCACAAGGTTTTGTTATGGAATTGGATTTTTCTTGTTCTTTCCCAGATCTTAATTCTATGGTTCTGGGTTATCAACAACAGGTTAGATTTTGCTTGTCTACTCTCATATATTTTTTTTCCCCAGCTAGTTCGTGTGCACATGATTTCTGTTAGTTATGGAGAAAGTGGATGTTTTCTGACCCAGTAAAACTATTTTGGATGGGTTAAATTATGCAATTTGGTCTCAAGAGATGTCAAGTTTTCCTAAAGGAAGAAAACTTTGGCAAATTGTCTCTAGGGATATATCTAAGCCCATTAAAGAGAAAGATGAGAATGATAGACAATTTTAGGAGCGACTTGAAGATTAGGATAGTAGAAATCATCAGATTATTATTGGATACATAATACATCAATTCCATTGATCAAAATTCAATTTGCTCATTTTAAAACAACTTATGATGTTTGGAACTTATTGGCCAAGCGCTATTCAACAACTGATATTATTCATCAACATCAACTACATGAAAAACTTCATAACATGAAGCAATTGTCCAATCAATGATTTCGTGTCCCAAATGCAAGCAATATGGGATCAATTGGCATTAGCTAAGCTTACATGGGAAAATGCCAAGGACGCTGAAAAATATTTTAAGTTCTGTGGCAATTTACGGGTGCTCCATTTTCTTATGGCCTTCACACATGATTATGAACTTGTCCGTGGCTCAATCTTGCATTGAGGTTTTTTGCCAACACTTGAGGGTGTGGCTTCTGAATTGCTATCGGAAGAAACTTGTCTTACCATCTTGAAGGATCATCCTATCAGCATAAGTATGGACAAAAATTCTGTTTTAGCTATTAACTCTTCCAAGTCTGATGTGACCTGCAATTACTGTAGGCGACCTGGGCATGTTATCTTAGAATGTAGGAAGCTAAAGTACAAGAATAGTAAGAGTTCGGGGCCCCAGTTTAAAGGCCGCATTTCTAATCGTCACCCTCAAAATACAGGAGTTGTTATAGATGATTTGTCTCCAACCTTCTCTCTCATTGACATTGAATCGATCCTTAAACAACTTCCTTACACTTCAATAGCATCTACTTCGCAATCTCAGTCTGTTACTGATGCTGCCAATTCTGCTCTATCTACTACTCCAGGTATTTCACAGTCTTAGTTCTTTGACTCAGGCTACTATAATCATATGACATCTAAATGTGATATGTTTACATCAAGCTTTGGTCCTATGAAAACATCCTTTGTTCATACAACAGATAACTCTAAGTTAAATATCAGTCATATTGGTGATATATCAACTGCAAGTCTGTCTCTGTCAGACATATTCTTGGTTCTTAAACTCACTTTGAATCTGATATCCATTGGTCAACTGTGTGAGCTTGGCTATGGGGTTAATTTTTCAGAAGATGGATGTATAGTATAGGAACCTCAAACGGGACACATAATTGGGACCGGCCGTAGAGTGGGTCGTTTATTCGAGCTAGTCTCTCTAACAGTACCATCTAAAGGAATTGGTCGTTGCGGTGCTGTTATATCTCCAGAATTATGGTATTCTCGCCTTGGTCTTGTTTCTTTTTCTAGATTATGCCCTTCAATTTCTAGTGGAGTTTTAGGTCAAGTTGATGTCAATAAAGTTGACCGTCAGTCTTGTCAACTAGCACAATTTCGTGGTTTGGCATTTAGTAATAATATTGTCATTTCTCAAGCTCCATTTGATCTTGTGCACTCTGATATATGGGGACCTTTTTCTACTCCTAATATGGGTGGCTTACGTTATTCTGTGATTTCTGTGGATGACTTTTCATGATACACACGGATCCATCTTATTAAAAATCGATCTAAATTACCACAAGTGTACTATAACTTCGCTGCTATGATTCGTGCTCAGTTTTCTGCTACTATTAAGGTTTTTCAATTAGATAATGCACAAGAATACAAAGAGAAGAATTTTCTAAAATTTCTTTATGAGAATGGAACTGTTTCTCAGTATTCATGCCCTGGCACATCACAACAAAACGATCATGCTGAGCAAAAGCATCGCCATATCCTTGACACTGTTCATGCCCTACTTATTTCTGCTACCTGTCCAGAATCTTTATGAGGTGAAGTTGCTCTCACTGCTATGTATACTATAAACTGAATTCCATCTCCTATAATTGCAAATAAATCTCCTTATGAGCATTTTTGTAGCACTCTTCCTAATTATGATCTCCTACGAGTTTTCGGTTGTGCCTATTTTGTGTTGTTGTAGCTTCATGAACGGACTAAATTAGAGCCATGAGCTTGATTGTGTTGCTTTATTGGATATGGGGTTGAACATAAAGGCTATCGATGCTGGGATCTAGTATCTAAGAGGCTTTGCATATCACCCTATGTTTTTTGGGAACATAAGATGGTCACTTCTATGTCTGGATTTCAACTTCCTAGGAATGAATCCTATTATTTCACAGATTCTGCTGTCAGCCTTTTTCCTGATGCTGATGAAATTCCTATTGAGGTGCCATCCTCTACTTCAGATGAGACTCCTTCACCTATCGATACATCAATGTCGGATCCTTCTATAACTTTTTTAAATGTATCTCAAGTGCTGGTAAGTTCAAGCAATGACATTGGAAATTCATTTGCTACAAATCCAACGTTACATCGTTCATCTCGAGTAAGTCAGCAGCCAACCTATTTATAAGATTGTCATTGTTATTATCTTATTCCTGCTATTTATGAGCCTTGAACATTTAAAGAGGGTCAAAATGAACCTAATTGGCAAAAAGAAATCCAAGAAGAAATAGAAGCATTACATAAGACACACATCTAGGATATTATGGATCTTCGACCTAGTAAAATGGCTATTGTTTACAAATGGGTCTACAAAATCAAAACTCAATTAGATGGGTCAACTGAACATTATAAGGCTTGACTTGTATCAAAGGGCTTTCATTAAGAATATGGGATTGATTATGAAGAAACATTTGCATCAGTAGCGTAGCTTACCTCTGTAACTGTAAAAAAGTGGCAACTTTTTCAAATGGATGTCAAAAATGCCTTTTTTACTGACAATCTTCAAGAAGAGGTGTACATGAAACCTCCCCCATGATATGATCACCCACCAAACAAAGTTTGCCGCCTTTGACGAGCATTATATGGTTTAAAGCAAGCGCTGCAAGCTTGCTTTTCCAAGTTGAATTCTACTGTTCATCGTGCTGGTTTTTACTCTAGACCCCATGACAATGCACTCTCTATCCACTGTACAAATAATGGATATGTCATATTACTACTCTATGTTGATGACATGATCATTACAGGGAGCGATTTTCAAGGGATAAAAGACTTGAAGCAATCTCTTCAGTAAGAATTTGAAATGAAAGACCTAGGTTTGTTGAATTATTTCTTAGGGTTGGAAGTAACTTCTAACTCGAAGGGGTATTTTCTGTCACAAGCTAAATATGCCAGTGATCTCATTTCTCGTGCTGGACTAATAGACAACAAAACAACATCAACTCTGATCGAGGTTAATGTAAAGTTCTCACCTACTAATAGAGTTCCTTTGACAGATGCTACACTATATCGTCAACTTGTAGGAGGTCTTATTTATCTTACTGTTACAAAACCCTACATTTCTTATGCTATACATTTGGTAAGTTAATTCATAGCTGCCCCTCGTACTACCCATTATGCTGCTGTGCTTAGGATCCTTTGCTATGTCAAGGGTACATTGTTCCAAGGACTTTACTTCCCTTATAGTTCCTGACTAAAGGGAAAAGCCTATTCAGATTCAGGTTGGGCTGGAGACCCCATAGATCGTTGATCTACTATAGGCTATTATTTCTTTTTGGGTGACTCTTCAAGATCATGGCATAACAGGAAACAAACAATTGTTGCTCATTCTAGCACTGAAGCAGAATATCGAGCCCTTGTAGAAACAACATCAGAGTTATTATGGTTACGTTGGTTATTAGAAGATTTAGGAGTATCTCAGCATATTCCTACTATAATTTATTATGACAACCAAAGTGCTATCCAAATAGCTCATAATGATGTTTTTCAAGAGCGAACTAAGCACACAGATTGATTGTCATTTCATTAGACAACATCTTCTACAGCATGATCTCACTTTTGCTACAGTTTATGCTGAAGAGCAAACTGAAGTCTCTCCTACTGGGAAGGTTTCATCATTTAGCATCCAAACTCAACCTGACTTCAATGTCATCATCTTGAGTTTGAGGGGGTTGTTGGAAAATATAAATTTGGATAATAATCGTTGATTTTATTTCTCCTTGATTTTAGGGTCTAGATTATTTTCCTTCCGAACTTAGAAAGCTTAGCTTGTATGTATATGTATATGTATATATATATATATATACACATACATACATACATACATATATATATATATATATATATATATATATATATATATATATATATATATATATATATATATATATATGTATGTATGTATATATGTATGTATGTCTTGTACCACCATTTGTAATATAGATAGAGATAATATAAAACCTCCTCTCTTTACCTTCACCATCGAATCTAGATCCTTGATTCAAGCCTGTACAGTCAAAAGGTCCTCACTTTAGGGGTTATTTTGGGCCTTTCAGAAACGTCTTTAAAATGACTCAATTGTGCCTTTTGGTGTCCCTTTCATTTTCGAGGGTAGATTTATTTTTGCAAGCTTTCTGAAAAACTTATTAACAACTCTGTTAATGAATCAATTTTACGATTTTTTTATTCGATTTTCTTTTTAGATTGAGTAGGATAGAATCAAAAAACTGGTTTTGCTTCAGGATACTAGTAGTAGCTTTGTAAGAGCTAGACGCTTGGAATCTATCTTGGCCCAAGGACCCTGGTTTCATTTTCGAGAGTAGACTTTTTTTGGGTGAGTTTTGACTAAAAACTCAATCGTGACTCTATTAATTATATTTACAATTTTCATTTGGTTAAACCTTTTTAGATTGGGTAGAACGATTAGAAAATCGATTTTGCTTCAAGATCCCAGCAGTAGCTTTGTATAAGCCAGAAGCCTGGACTGTGTCCTACCCAAAAACCCGGCCGAGTTACTAGACCAGTACTGTAGTCTGGTCTCTTGGCTAAACCAGATGGACTTCTGGAAGTTTGGCCTATTAAGCAATATCGTCAAAAGTACAATATTGATAACGTAGGGAGAATATAGCCAAGGTAAGATCCAAGCAAGTTAGATTTCACTTAATTGAAATCACAAGGAGAGATACAATAGGAAGTCAGCCACAACGATGTGCATAAAGAATCATTTTCTATATGCTAGGAAATTAAATTATTAGAACTCAAATTCTAAAAAGATAGAATGCTTTCATATTGAGGAGCATGTGCTGTACATAATGTACTTGATCATGAAAAATATGTAAGAAAGGACACATGAAATTTTCCAAAGGCCTATTCAACCAAAAATATGGGATCATGTAAAGCATACGAAGTCACCAATTTAAATTTGGTA
Source organism: Carnegiea gigantea (assembly GCA_029747015.1). Taxonomy (NCBI): domain Eukaryota; kingdom Viridiplantae; phylum Streptophyta; class Magnoliopsida; order Caryophyllales; family Cactaceae; genus Carnegiea; species Carnegiea gigantea. The sequence continues at coordinate 521,672 of JAKOGI010000248.1, read as the reverse complement.
AGAATTGGAGGTAGCATGTTCCAAAATACAAGTATAAGAGATTGAAGAATGAATTATGGTATACTAACATGTTTGAAGATGAAGACAATGTAGTTCATAGAATATAAAGGGTTATACAAGTCCTTTAGAAGGGGGAGTAGCAAATTAGGGTGGAGAAAGCAATGAAATTCTGCATAAGAAAAAGGCATTTAATGAGTCATGTTATGTAAACGCTCAAGAAATGGGTGTCCCTAACATAACAAATTAGGAAGAAATGAGCTAATTGACATGGTTATGAATACTAAGAAATTAGATGATATTGAAAAATCAAAAAATATTCAAGTTACTATTCAAGTGGAAAGTCTTTTAAAAGATGAAAAAGTTATTCACATCGATAAGCAACTGATAGGATCTCCATATCTTTAAGAAGGCATTTATGTGCCTGCCACAAGTATGCATATGACATCTCCTTTGGTAGAAGAAAGCTATTTTGAAGTTGATCCCGAACCTGCACAGCCATTTGAGTATGTCACTCTCACAAATCAGGGGGAGAGGCCAACAATTCACTAGGAACTTCCATAAGGTCCCTTGAGGCCTCAAACCAAGAGATATAAGAAAAGTATAACACATGGAGTTAGAAAGATGAATGAGAACATAGAGAAGTTTTTTGAATCAACATAATTAATTCAAGACAAACAAGGAGATATGTTCTCTTCATCTGGAACATAAGAATATATGGAGTCAAGAAATATTCTATGGAAGAAAAAGGGGTTGACATGAACCAATTTTTTGATCCTATTAAGTTAAGTCAAGCCAAGTGTAAGAGACATGATGAAGGCCACAAGAAGAAGAGAAATAAGCATGTTTTGAAAATACCCAAGAGTATTTTTTAAGATCACTGCTATGCCGAAGAGATATGGCAGATGCGACACTAAGCAACTGCAGCTGAAGATATGTGATAAACCTCAATTTTGACTAATTCCCTATCCCTTTTTTGGTTCTTTTCCCCTTATTTCTCCCTTGATTTAGAGGGATTTGAAGCAATTTTGCCTCCATCAACGTTGTTGCCTTGTTTAATCCCTTTTCTGACTTTTTGCAGGAATTTTTCGAGTTATTTAAGAAAGAAGGGCAACTAGTACATGGAAAAAGGCAATGCGAGAGTAAAGATTAGTTATGCAAAGGCCCAAGAGGAACAAGGGAGCAAGAAAAAGTGAAAATTCAAGGCATAGGACAGGCAACGGCCGTCGCCTATTGACTGGAAATTCCCTCAAACTAGGGGGTGGTGACAGTTAGCCATCACGTACGTGACTAGCCATCGCAGGCCATCTTCAGGTTGTCGCCTTGGTGATGGCTGTCACCCTTTCCCAGTTTTTAGGCTATAAATAACCCATTTTGCCTAGTTTCAGGGTTATACTTAATTCCTCTCGTAAAAAGCACTTTAAACATTTTCTAGGTTTGATTTAGAGTTAAGGCAAGACTAGTGTTCTTGAATTATTGTTGATTGAAGATTTTGAAGACTTTTATTCTTGATTCAATTGATCGAAGTTTGTTCTTCTTTCTCTCTCTTTTTCTCTTTACTTGGTTTTGGTTAGTTTGTTTGATCATGCTTGATTGTGATTGTTGGATTGCTACAATGATGATTAATGAGTAGTTTTCCTCAACTTGGGTTGGGGATTAGGAGTTAGGATGACATAGTAAGCTTGGTGTGATCTTATTTTGCTTTAATTTTCAAGTTATTTAGGGGTCTCGTTCTCTACCCATCAAGTGTTCAATTAGATGTCTGAAAGGACATCCTATCCAATACTTGGGGCAAATGACTACACCGAGAGGTTGGTATTCATCCTATGTGAATAGAGGAGAGAGAACAAGCATTGGGTATGAAAACAACCAAAGTCTTGTTAGGTGCAAGTTGGTCTTCTTCAACCTTGACCTTTGAGTCCCCATGAAAATAGGTGGGCTGGTGTATTAAGGTTACCTTTGCTCTCCGAAATGAGGTTTGGGCAACCCTAAATGAACCAATCACCCTCTTACGATCACTCGTGAATTAAGCTGAGTTAGGGAACTCATGCCTAGCATAAGTAGCCACTAGCGACTAATCCCCCGACCCAAGTCCTTCTCTAATTGAGTTTTTAGACCATAATATTAATTAGTCTTTGTTTCCTTCTATCTCAAACTTACTCATTGCCTCTCTAGATTCAATCTAACCCTAGGTCAGGTAACCTAAATCTTGTTCTTAGTGGATGACACCCTAAGTACATGCCAATAAACAGTTCACTTGCTATATAAACTTTGAAGCTTATTTCCCCCCAAATAAGGTTCCTTAGGTATCATAACTCGAAGTGTGGTTGGAGGCTAGAGTTTTTATTTTTGTTTTGTTTAATTGTTACTATTCTTTCTTGAGTTGCCTTACCTCCTTTGGTAGTACTTTTTGTTACATGCACAGGAGAAGCCAAGGTTCAAGTGATTTGGCTCCCTTTGACCCCAAGATCGAAGCTACTTTGTGTGCTTGGTGACAATGTGCAACAAACCAAAGTAGATAAGCAATGTAAACTTAAGAGGCCATCATGGATCTCGCTACAACCTTACTGACGGACTTTACAATGCCGAACCCAAACACTATTCCATCTAGCATCGTGAGACCTCCCGCTGAGGCAAATAAGTTTCCGTTCAATCCTGTCTTCATCACTTTATTTCAACAAGATCAATTTAGAGGGTACCCAATATAGAACCCCAATACCCACATTGCCTCTTTCTTAGAGAAGTGTGACACGATGAAGATGAACAGGGTCTCTAATGAAGCCATCCGATTGAGGCTATTTCATGTCCCTTTGAAGGATAAGGCCAAGTATTGGCTTTTAAACATGAATGCCAATTCATTCACTACTTGGGATAGTCTCTCCAAGGGGTTCTTAAGTAAGTATTCCCTCACGGTAAGACCGATAAACTCCGAAATGACATCACCTCCTTCTCTCAAATGGAGGGTGAGTCTCTTTATGAAGCATGAGAGGGGCTTAAAGAGCTCCAGTGGGAGTGCCCCCTTCATGGCATCTCGGATTGGTTATTGGTGCAAACGTTCTATAATGGTCTTCAACAACCAATGAAGATCTCTATTGATGCGGCCATCGGAGGTGCTCTTCTGGCTAAACCCATCAATAGAGCTAAGTAACTACTTGAAGATATGGCATTGAACAACTACCATTGGGCAGTCGAATGAGGCTAACCTAAAAGAGGAGGGAAGCATGAGATTGATGCCTTTACTATGCTTACAAGCAAGGTTGATGTACTTTTCCAAAAGGTAATTGACTTCAACCTACTGCTTCTGGAGCTCCTAGCGGGTCATTTGGGTAAGTAAGTGTTTGTGAACTATGTGGAATTCAAGGGTATAGTGGGAATGAATGTCATCTTGGTCAGTCATTTCAAGACCTCACTGTTGAATAAGCCAATGCCCTCTATGACTTTTATAATAGACCATAAAATGACCCCTATTCTAATACCGTCAATCTGGGTTGGAGACACCAGCCAAACTTCTCCTACAAAAACCCATTGCCCTCTCCTCATCATCCCTCACAAAATCATCCTAATATTCCTGGTTTCCAATACTGTGCTCCTCAAATTCAACCTCCACAACCTCCAGCTCAAAAGTCCAACTTGGAGAGCTTAATGGAGAGGTTCATTTAAACTCAAACTAAGATAAATGAGGCTCTTAGTGAGTCCGTGAGTAAACTCAATTCCAAGTTTGAGAGCATGTCCACACACCAAAATATGATGGAGACTTAATTAGCCCAAATTGCCCAATAAATGGACCACTTATCTCGACCTCAAGGCACCTCCCGGGCCAGCCAGAAGCAAACCCCAAGGGACATATGAATGGGATCACCTTAAGGAGTGGAAAGCAACTTGATGAGCTAAAAGAACCTCATAACGAAGAGGATGAAGGCTTGATTAAAGACAAGGGCAAGGAAATAGTGAAAGAAAAGCGAGATTTGGTCCCGAAAAGTGAAGAGCAAGACAAGCATGAGGAGACCACAAAGCCTGGGCTGGTTGAGCTTTATAAGCTACCGATTCCTTTCCCTCAAAGGCTTGCCAAGGCTAAACTCAAGGCTAAGTTTGGGAAATTTCTAGAGGTACTTAAAAAGTTACAAATCAACATCCTATTCTTGGATGCCCTCTTCGAGATGCCTTCTTATACTAAGTTTCTAAAGGAGATGCTCTTTAACAAAAGGAAATTTCAAGAAAATACCATGGTTTTCCTCACGGAGGAGTGTAGTGCCATCCTCCAAAACAGGCATCCCCCAAGCTCAAAGATCCAGGGTCCATTCGTTATGCTATTGGGGATATCACCATAAGCCGCACATTATGTGACCTTGAGGCAAGTGTAAGCCTTATGCCTCACTCAATATGCAAGCAGCTCCGAGTGGGTGAACTCAAGCCCACCCGAATATTGATACAACTTACCGATCATTCTGTTAAGTACCTCATTGGAGTCCCTGAGGATGTGCCCCTTCAAGTTAGGAAATTCTTCATCCCTTGTGGCTTTGTTGTTATGGAGATAGAGGAAGATGCCCAAATACCTATCATCTTGGGGTGCCCTTTCCTAGCCACGGCCAGTGCAATAATTGATGTCAAAAATGGGAGGATATCCCTACAAGTTTGTGAGGAGAAGCTTGAATTCAATCTCTCACAAGCTATAGCTTCGCCCTCCTTAGAGGATGCGTGCTATCGGTCGATGTGCTTGAAAACGTAGTACTTGAGGAGATAAGAACTCTTGGCTCTCCCTCGGACCCTCTTGATTCGTGCTTAATTGGCAATTGTGGCAATGGGGTTGACCCCCATCTGGATGAAGAAAGGGAGGTGCATGAGAGAATCCTCAACTCGGACCAACTAGGGACGGATCTCTTTGTATGGGAGGGCTGCCCATGGACACCCCTTTCCTAGAAAAAAATTCTAATAAGGTATTTTTAATGAGGTTAAATTTATATTTGTCGACACTCCTAAATTAGGTCAAAAAAGTTACAGACACTCTTTAAATATATCCAACCCACATATTAATATTTTCAATTTATTTAAATATTAAAAGTACAGTTTTAAAGTTGAAACTTGATAGAAAAGTGAAACAAAATTAAACATATCCAAGCCCAAAATTTTCTCTGTCCCTCTATCTTATCTAGAGCCTAGACTTTTAGTTTAATCTAATTCTAATTTCTTTAATTTTTTAAATTTTTATTATTTATTTTTTCGATGGTTTAGTTGCAATATGTTCTGGGCGGACCTTTCTTTAACTTGGCACAAGTGATTGATTTGAACTTGATGCTATTTTTTCCCCTTTTGGTGTGATTAATTGGTGCAGATTACTTTTTGTAGTTGTATTTTATGTTTGACATGTTCACTTCATGTTTCTTTTTTTTTTTTGGTTTTATTGCTTTGCGAAGTTAATTTGTCTTCTGCAATAAATGATTCTAGTAAATGGTAGGTAATCGTAACATCCTACGATTTCAGCATAATCTATGTATCAAATTCAAAATATGAAAAACCGCAAAGAACAAGCGTAGTGGTAGAGGTATCATAGTTTTTTTTTCCTTGGTATAAAAAAGGGGGGTACATTATTATTAGTTGTCACTTCTGCTAGTGTAGAAATTAAATACCGGACTGAATATTTGTTTTAAAAAAAAAGAGATGGAATGTTTGTACGAAACAGATAGTCACAGTATGTATCACATAATGTCCTTTTTTTTCTAATGATATTGTACTCCAGTGATGACGTTAATAGATGGACACCTCTGTTCTAAACGTCTAGATCCGTCACTGGGCCCAACCATACCTCATTAAACAACAAGCAAGGGAGGTTCTCAATGTGGAGGTTTGACCCTCTAATGAAGACAAGAAGAGTGCTCCCGAGGTGGAATTAAAGCCTCTACCTTCCCATCTAAGGTATGAATTTCTTGGTCCCAATCGTACATTTCTCGTCATCATTATTGCTAAGCTTAATGGTGCCCAAATTGAGAAAATTTTGAGAGTGCTTCAAAAGCATAGAGGTGCCATTGGCAATAGTATTAATGATATCAAAGGGATTAGCCCTTTATTTTGCATGCATGGCATTCTCCTTGATGATGGGCATAGACCCCTAGACAACCTCAATGTCGTTTGCATCCTAATATGCAAGAGGTTGTTAAGAAAGAGGTTGTTAAGCTGCTTGATGCCATAATCATCTCTCCAATTTCGAATAGTGATTGGGTTAGCCTGATGCAAGTAGTTCCTAAGAAAGTGGGTATGACCGTTGTTAAGAATGAAAGAGAGGAGCTCATATCTACTAAAATAATCATGGGATGGCGCATGTGCCTTGATTATAGAAAACTCAATTACGCCACCCAGAAGGACCACTTCCCCCTCCCCTTCCTTGACCAAATCATGGAACGATCAGCCAAGCATTCTTTCTTTTGTTACTTGAATGGATACTTGGGATTCTTCCAAATTCTTATCCACCCAAGTGACCAAGAGAAAACCACTTTTACATGGCCCTATGGGACGTTTGCATACCATAGAATGCCATTTGGGCTTTGCAATGCCCCAGCTATCTTCCAAAGGTGTATGCTCACCATTTTCTCTGACTATGTGGAGAATATCATGGAGGTTTTTATGCATGATTCTCAATCTATGGTGGCACTTTTGCTTTGTGCTTGGATAACTTGGCTAAAGTCCTCTATAGATGTGAAGAAGTCAACTTGGTTTTAAATTGAGAAAAGTGCCATTTTATGGTACAAGAACGTGTGGTTTTGGGGCATGTGGTTTCACATAGGGGTCTTGAGGTTGATAAAGCAAAGATAAAGGGTATAAAGTACTTGCCACCCCTCACTTGTGTCAAAAGGGTGAGAAGCTTCCTTGGACATACGGTTTCTATCGCCGTTTCATCAAGGGTTTCTCTAAAACTGCTAAGTCTCTCACCTTACTTTTGACCAAAGATACACTATTTGTCTTTACTAATGAGTGTCTTGAAGCATTCACAGTATTAAAGAGGCCCTCATCACCACCCCCATCATCAAATTGCCTAATTGGAGCCTTCCTTTCAGGATTACGCGTGATGTTAGTAACCATACAGTTGGGGCGGTTCTGGGGCAGCGAAAAGACAAGAAGCCTTATGTCATCTAATATGGTAGTAATACACTTCATGAGGCTCAACAAAACTACAACACCATCGAGAAGGAATTGCTTGTGATGGCATACGCAATTGAGAAATTTCGACCATGTCTCTTGTGCTCCAAGGTCATTGCGTACACCAGCCTCTCCGCCCTTAAGCATCTCCTAGACAAGAAGGATTCTAAGCCTTATCTTCTTTGGTGGATCCTCCTCCAACAATTTGTACTCGAAATTCAAGGCAAGAAAGGCATCAAGAATGTGGTGGCGGACCATTTATATCACTTACCGATTCCTATTAGGTATGATGGGAAGTATGACTTATCAATTGACAACTCTTTCCCGGATGACCATTTGCTTCCTTTAGCAACATCGAGTGCTCCTTGATATGTGTATTTGGTAAACTATTTGGCATGTGGGATCGTGCCGCTGGACATGAGCTCAAATCAAAAGAAGCTATTTTTCTGTGAAGCCAAATCATATTTTTGGGAAGGGCCTTGCTTGCATAAGGCTTGTGGAGATGGGATAATATGGAGATGTGTGCCCGAGGAGGAGATTAATTCCATCATCTCTCATTGTCATGACTTGCCTTGCAGAGGGCATGCTAGCATTGATAAGACTGTGGCCAAGATCCTCCAAGCCGGTTTTTATTGTCCCTTATTGTTCAAGGAAGTGGACAAATATGTCCAGGCTTGTGATCGATGTTAATGGACCGGGAATTCATCTAGATGAAATGAAATACCCCTAAATTACATTCTTAAAGTCAAAATCTTTAACGTATAGGGGATAGATTTCATGGGACCTTTTCCATCTTCCTGGGCTAACAAGTATATCTTGGTCACTGTCGACTATGCCTCCAAGTAGGCGGAGGCCCTTGCTAGTCCCACCAACGACTCCTGGGTGGTAGTTAAGCTCTTTAAGAAGGTAATCTTCCATCGTTTTGGAGTCCCTTATGTCCTCATTAGTGATAATAGTGCTTATTTTATTGAGAAAAAACTTGAAACTTTATTGAAGAAGTGCAGGGTGCATCACAAGTACATGCTTGGCTACCACCCTCAAACAAGTGGCCAAGTGGAGATCTCCAATTGGGAAAAGGTTATTTTGGAGAAAACTGTTGCACGATCAAGGAAGGATGGGGCCGATCAGCTCGAGGATGCTCTACAGGCTTACCGTACGACTTTTAAGACTCCTATCGGCACTACACCATTTAGGTTGATTTTTGGTAAGCCATGTCACCTCCCTATCAAGTTCAAGCATAAGGCTTATTGGGCCGTTAAGTTTCTTAATTTGATTTGAAGGCCGCAGGGGAAAAGAGATTACTTCCATTCAATGAGCTTAAGGAGATTCGCTCCAATGCTTATGAAAGTTCAGGAATTTATAAGGAGAAGATGAAAAGGTGGCATGACAAGCATATCCACCGAAGGGAGTTCCGAGTTGGTGATTTAGTCCTCCTTTTTAACTCAAGTTTGAAGTTATTTCCGAGGAAATTCTATACGAGGTGGTCGGGCCCATTTGAGGTGAAAAAAGTCTTCCCATATGGTGCCATCGAAGTTAGAATGGAAGCCACGAGAACTTTCAAAGTCAATGGATCGCGGCTCAAACACTATATCGCTGGTGAGCCGATCAACGGAAGGTCACCCACGACCTTCTTGATGCTGCTTCTTCTTGAGAACCATTCATGTTCAAGCTCATGACCTCAAACGAGCAGCTTTTGGGAGGCACCCTGACTCGTCTTTATGGCTTTTGACTTAAATAAGGAGGAAGAGTTACCCAAAAATGCAAAAAGTTTTTTGAAGTGTTTGATATAGACTGACAGGCTGTCGATTACACGACGGCCATCGCCTGGGCCTCCAAGTTTTGAAAACAAATTCCAGGAGGTGGCGATGACACCCCGTTGTGAACATGACAGGCCGTCGCGCTGGCGACGATCATTGCCTACCCCCAGACCCTTATTTTCTCCCTGTTTCTTTCCTCATTCTTTATTTCTAGTTCAACCCCCAAACCACATGTGACTTTCTCTCTTTAAAAACTCTCTCAAACTCCCCCAGCAGCATCAAATCCACCACTCTCCCACTCAAATTTTCACATTTTCACCATTTTCTTCACTCCTTTCACCTTCTTTTACTTATTCTTCCATTAAAACACCATCTTTCTCCACTAATCACTTAAATCCTCGCTACTTAAACCCTCAACCCCAAATTTTCCACTTTCTAAATCCGGTCACCTGAGGTGTTTTCTGACCACTCTGTTGCCAGAATTTGCTTATGCTCCCTCCAAGCTTCCATTTGACTACCCATTTACACCATTCCATCACCACTTTCTCTCTCCAAATTCGACCTCCATTGAAGAGGTCTTGAGCTTAAGGAAAGAGAAAGCTCATTTTTGAGGCCTATTAGCTACATTTTGGTGCTATCTTGGTTTTGAAGTGCCACATTTTCAAGTGTTCTCTTTAACCCCTTGGTAAGCTTGGTTTTTGAGTGTTTGGTGAATTGCTTGGTTTTGGGCTTGATTCAACTATGGGAAGGAAGACTAAAGCCGTGAGGCCTTCATCATCGAGAGCATCCAAGCGCGCTAAAATGGCCGCACCCACCCCCTCTGCTAATGCGCCTCCAATCCGGCCGCTTGAGGTAATTGCCCTACTCCCCCTCATATTCTTAACAAATATGAGATTCAATTCATTGATCAAAAGCACATTGCGTGTTATGATTTGGTTCCTTGTCGATGAATAAACGAACCAAAGTACATTGACTTTGGTTTGTTGGGGAGTCTTGGGTTATTAGAAAGTTTAAATGAATTACTTGAGGTTACAGGTTAGGTTGAATATATGAGAATGGATAACCCATTTATTAGTGATTATGTTGGGAGTTTATGAGTTTTAATCAAGATCAATCGGAATACCTAGCACCAAAACCGACCCGTTCACATTTAATTCCGATTATTCAATAGGACCTTTGACACAAACCTAGCAGAATTCGACCTCCGGTTAAGAATTCCACATGGGGCTGTTTGGACCCCCGCACATGCCAATTTTGAGCAAGAATTTTAGGTCGAAATCACTTATGATAAGCACACGCAAGTGAAATATAACTCAGGGAGTTATGTGGCTTATAATGCTAGTGGCTCTAAGGCCACTTCCATTTGTAACCCCACCCTCTGCTATCTTCACTGCCTCATGGCTAACACTATATTCACTAAACATAAGAGTCAAAACAAAGCTCGACTAAATGAGGTTTTCTTATTATGGTGCATTCTTAATGATGAAAGTTTTGATAGATGGGCTTTTATCCTACATCACTTGGCCTCCCAAGCTTTAGCTCCTAAGTCCCCTATTGCTTACAGGGGCATCATTTCAGCCATTACATATGCTTTGGAGTTGGAGCCTCTCATTAAGCAGTTAACTCTGTTGTTTCAGGGGGTGGCTACATTTAGCCACTTGCATTAACACAGAGTTGTTAAAAATGGAGGGTGGCCAAGTGTTTGTGAACCACCCTAGTAGACTCCTTTTTCCCCCCCCCAAACCCCACATAAACCACTTGTTCTGACCTCTCCAATTGGGTATATGGTGATGATATTTATATGAAAACGGTTAAGGATGAGCCTTAAGCCCAAGGTGGGAATGTTGGTAGCAGTAAGGGGGTGCCAGGAGTTCCAGAGCCCAGGCCGCACCACCCGAGGAGGGATACGACCCCCCTTTGACTAGGTGCAGTACTGAGGCGACTTCTTTGGGCTTCAATGAAGCCCATTTCTACCAATACATGGATGACCACTTCTCTCGCCTCAACTTGAGGCTCAATGCAATTGATGAGCGTCAACAAAAACACGCTCAAGATTAGTAAAAGTTGCTCCCCTGGCAAATGGTGTTTGACCGCTGGCAGCAAAACCTAGAGCACTATGTCTATTACGCATACAAGCACCATGGTTGGCCTTACCCTTTACCCGATTAGAGGCCTAGCGGCTCCCCGACCCTTATTGATGGTTTGTAATTTCCCCCCTCCCTGTCCCTTTGATTTCCTTAGATGATTATACATTGGGGACAATACATACCTTAAGCACGGGAGGGGGGGAGGGGAGGGGAGCTAGCAAGCTCATGTCACGGGGATTATGTGGTGCGAGAGTCATTGGTTCTGAAATGGGGTTTTTTTTTGGTTGCCATTGGGGGACTTTCTTCGGAATTATGATGATTGAGGAGTGATTGGCTAGGTTAAGAGGTGTTCATGCTTATACATAGTAGTCCACAGCCCACTAGATTAGGGACCCCATTTAGTTGCATTCTAGGAATCATTGCATACTTAGGACTTGCATAAGTAGAGCATGCAATTTAGAGCATGTAGAGTCTTCCATTACATTGTATATATTTGTTTTATTTTTTTTGATCTTGAGGAGTAATGTTGAGGAGGATGTTATTGGGCTTACAAGGTATACTTCTTAACCTACTCTTCATTTCTTTTTTATGATATCCCTTGTAAAAAAAAAAATTGAAAAATTAAAAACTTTTGGGGAAAGAAACTCTTCTGTGATGTAAATATATGGTGTAAATGTTGACTAACTAGCTTAGTTGCACACTTGAGTTGTGGTATTTGCTTTGGTTGTCAGAGCATGGTAGTGTGGGGCTCCCTTTGGTGATCGTTTCGCCTTGTGTTCATGTTTTAGTCCTTGAGACCTTTTTGGCTTGACTTGGAGGGACTTAGCTAGTGGTTAACTTATGAGGTAAATAGATGTCACTGCGTTGACTTGATCCATGAGCTTTGATCCTTAATGTGACCACTTATTATTAGTGGTTCTTTCTCTTGTTCATGTGTGGCTTACCATTGATTTCAATGCTAGAACTTGGCTTTGTCCTCTCAAAAACCACATTAGACAATACACATCATTTGCTATGATTAAGGCATTCCTTGTTATTTTACTCCACATAGCCTAAAAGCCACATAAATGATGTTGAAACCCTTTTTGCTCACCCACATTGAGCCTTGCCCATCTTTGTCATTTCCATACACATTTCACCCTTAGTCTGTTTACATTTCCTACCGTCATGCCATGGAAGTTAGTATAGCAGCACTTTTCACGATTATGAGGTTTGCTTTTTGAGTTGGAACATCTGTAGGTGTATATTATGGCAAGTTGTGTGGGAAAGGGAAAGGAGGGAAGCCGAACATCCTTCACTAAGTGCCTAGCATCAAGTTCCTTGCTTTAAGCTTTCTTAAAAAAAAAGAAACAAAAGAGATGAAAACTCTTGAAGTACAAGTAAAAAAAAGAAAAGCAAGCCTTTTAGCATGCAAAAAGAAAAAAAATAAAAAGTGAAAGCGTGTGCAAATAAGATGCTTGGCACGATGATTTGCATTCCAAACCAAATCGGCTCCCTCCTTAAGTGTTCAAAGTGGGTTGTAGGTACGAAATAATGTTTTGCTTCCATCCTTTTATTGTGGGAAGTGTTCTTGCTCCTTAGCCCTAAGGCTATTTAACTCCACTTATCCCAAAAGATCTTGCCCTTTCTCACCCTACCGAAGAACCCCGTTTCAACACTTCCAAAGCCCTCTTGATCAAAGGGCGTGCATTTTTGCCTTGAGTGGTGGAGGCTAAGGACCCTTCCAACCCTATGATTTTTGCATAATTGGTTGAGTAATAAGAGTATACATGAACATATTTAAACACTTGGAGAGAAGAGTTCCACTTGACCATGAAGTGAGGCTCCCCCTGGTCTCTTTTACCGACCATTAGCAAGTCATCTCCTTTCTAGCTTTGAGGATCTCACTTAGTCTTGGTATGCACTATTAGGCGAGGTGCTCCCTCGAGAGTTTCATGTCTATCTCGCTCCCTCGCCTAATCTTTGTTACTTCTTGATTGTGTGAATTTGTTTGTTGGTTAGCCTTTATTACGATGCCTGAGAAGGGAGTTTTAAAGATCGACTTTCACATTCATATGGTGTCAAGTTAAGCTTGCTTAAGGACAAGCAAGAGCTAAGCATAGGGGAGTTAATAAACCTTAATTTTGACTAATTTCCTATCCCTTTTTTGGTTCTTTTCCCCCTATTTTTCCTTCGATTTAGAGGGATTTGGACAAGTTTTGCCTCCTTTAATGTCGTTGCCTTGTTTAATGCCCCTTTTGACCTTTTGCAGGTACTTTTCGAGTTATTTAAGGATGAAGGGGAACTAGTACATGGAAAAAGGCAATGCGAGAGTAAAGAATGGTAACGCAAAGGATCAAGGGGAACAAGGGAGCAAGAAAAAGTGAAAATTCATGGCACAACACAGGCGGTGGCTGTCGCCAGTCGACTGGAAATGCCCCCAAACTAGGAGGTGGCGATGGCCAGCTATCGTGGACACGACTGGCCGTCACAGGCCATCTTCAGGTTGTCGCCTCGGTGATGGCTGTCACCCTTTCCCAATTTTTAGCCTATAAATACCCCGTTTTGCCTAGTTTCGGGGTTATGGTCAATTTCTCTCATAAAAATCACTTTGAACACTTTCTAGGTTTGATTTAGGGTCAAGGCAAGACTAGTGTTCTTGCATTATTGTTGATTGATGATTTTAAAGACTTTCATTCTCGATTCAATCAATCGAAGTTATTCTTCTTTCTCTTTTCTCTTTTTTTGGTTTTGCTTAGTTTGTTCGATCATGTTTGGTTGTGATTATTGGATTGTTACAGTGATGATTAATGAGTAGTTTCCCTTAACTTGGGTTGAGGATTAGGAGTTAGGATGACATAATAAGCTTGGTGTGATCTTTTCTTGCTTTAATTTTCAATTTATGTAGGGGTCTCATTCTCTACCTATCAAGTGTTCGATGAGATGTCCGAAAGGACATACTATCCAATACTTGGGGTGAATAACCACACTGAAAGGTGGGTATTCATCCTGTGTGGGTAGAAGAAGAGTACAAGCATTGGGTATGAAAATAACCATAGTCTTGTTAAGTGCAAGTTGGTCTTCTTCAACCTTGACCTTTGAGTCCCCATGAAAATAGGTGGGTTTACGGACTAAGGTTACCTTTACTCTCCAAAAGGAGGTTTGGGTGGCCCTAAATGAACCAATCACCCCCTTACGATCACTCGTGAATTCAGCTAACTTGGGGAACTCATGCCTAGCATAAGTAGCCACTAGCGACTAATCCTCCGATCCAAGTCCTTCTCAAATTGAGTTTTTAGACCACAATATTAACTAGTCTTTGTTTCCTTCTCTCTCAAACTTACTCAGTGCCTCTCACAGATTCAATCTAACACTAAGTTAGGTAACCAAAGTCTTGTTTTCAGTGGATAACACCCTAAGTACATGGCGATAAACCGTTCATTTGCGGTATAAATTTTAAAGCTTATTTCCCACTGAACAATATGGCAGAGACAATTCATGCATTCAAGAGTAATGCAGATCTAAAGTTCAAGATTCTTTTAAATTAAGGGGCAGGATTAGAAATTAATAACTAAAATAGAAAAATCTAGTTAAGTATCTTATCTAGAAAAAACCTACACTCAAGAAATATCAAGCTAATTAGTTATCATAGAAAAATTAATATACTACTTATTTATGATTAGGAAATAGTAGTGTTTAAATAGTTCAACAAGGAAAATATTAAGAACACGATATTAAGAGATGAGCTAATAATATTAATCTAGATTATTTGGACAGAAAGATATAGTGCTATGTACCCTTGTCACAATAAGCCACCACCTATACAATTCAAGCAAATCAATGTTCCATATAATGTAATCAATCATTCAATCTTTTTACTTCTCTCCCCTAACCAAGGTCGCTACTATATTATAGTCCTTGTGTAAATAAAAATCATTTTAGCATATTCAATCACCATCACTTCCACCATCACATATGTTTTTTCAGAAGTCAATTTCCAACAAACTTTTGTGGTGTTATCATTAGATGAAATTTGATAGTTTGGTGGATATAATCAAAAGTTGACAAGTGAAATTGGATAGACAAATAAATAATCCATGAGAGAGTAAAAAGACTGGCAGAACGATACAAAGCTTTATTAGCGTAATGCACCTAAGAATTGCATTGCATTGATTTTGTTGTATATGGTTTGTGTAATATAATGCTGATACACAATAATCAGGGTGCAATTAGCCCAAAAAAAAGTAAAAATTAAGGCAGAAAGTGACAAATAGGATGACACATACAACACTAATATAAAACAACCAAAGCGAAACTATGCAAAAACATTGAGGTAGAAAGTCAGAAACAACAAGCAAAAAAAACTTAATACTACCTCCTAACTCATCTATTCCATTGGGACATAGATATAGTTATGCCTCAGTAATCCTCCCTCATGCCCTCTTAAGGATGCGTATTCCAAATTTTGCAGGCTTTGCAACAAAAACCAAGGGAAGAGGCTTTGGAAAGTATGTTATCCTCAAACGCATGTTCTCAATCTCTACCCTGAACATATCTGAGCTATATTACTGTGTAAGGGCCTAAGAACTGGAGCACCTCAAAAAAGAAAGAGAAAGAAATCAAATAAGAGA
Organism: Carnegiea gigantea; assembly: GCA_029747015.1. Lineage (NCBI taxonomy): Eukaryota > Viridiplantae > Streptophyta > Magnoliopsida > Caryophyllales > Cactaceae > Carnegiea > Carnegiea gigantea. Next base: position 506,093 of record JAKOGI010000248.1, on the reverse strand, counting down.
AAGATTTAGCATGTTATATTGCAACAATGACAAAAATGTTGAATTACTGACTGAGATGGAGGTTCTTTTTGTCTCTTATTTAACCTAAGTTACAAGCGTTAGGCCATAAGTTAAAAAGACGATTACAATTATCAAATGATATATTATCAAATGATATTATTTATCTAGTGGTTTAGCATGAATCATTATTTTTAGACATAACTCATCTAATTTCTAGCATAAATTATTCAATTTTAACAATTATAATTTTAAGCCTAATTGCATAACGTCGTATTAGCGTACAGTGTCTAATATTTATTTGAGATAGCCAATTAAACTATTGTAATCAACATGAATAAACAATAGTAAAAATTTACATGAATAGCTTAAGATCAAGTATAAAATCAAAATTGTGCAATTAAAGAGACAAAACTAACCTCAAAAGAAATTAACAAAACAATATTATTTTCTAGGATCCATCTTAATTCTAGATATAAGTTGTTTAGCTAGCCATGGTTAGCAAAAACACCATTGAAGTTGGTTTAACAATCTCTCAATATTGGTATATTCCACTTTCTATATTCAAACTCCAATACTCAATTATGCAAAACTATAGAATTAAGCATAAACTCTAAAATTTGACTCACAAATTAGATGGGAAGAAAAGAGAACAATAGCTAGCAAAGCTTATTTTCCTTCTGAACTCCTTAACCCAAATGACTTTGTCTTACAAAAGACTCTCTAAAAATTGAAAGATGAAAGATGGGAGAGTGGAAGAATGCTTTGATGCTTGGATGAGTGAATGGATGGATGAATTCCTCCAACCCATGACCCCTTTTTATGGTGGAAAGTCACCACCTCTTGGTGCCCAAAAATTAATAAATAATTAATTTCAATTAATTCTCAGCTGTCGTATTGCATAAGAAAAGGCTAGTCTCTAACTAAAATTAATTTTAATTAATTAATCTTGACTAGGTCACTTGACTCATGTGAAAAATTTTAGGCGCTATGTAAAAATGGAACTGCTGGGGGCTGATGCTGTTGATGGGCCATACAGACCAGGCCATGAAGTGAGGAGAAGGAGAGAGGAGGAAGCCAATGGTTGGGCCATGAAATAGAGCAAAGAAACAAGCTCACTATAAAAGGAAGAAGGAGAATGCAGTTGGGCCATGGGTTGTGCTAGAGAAACTGGCCAGACGGCTGCTAAGGAGAGCTTGATAAGAGAAAGAGGGTGAGGAAGTGCTGGGTTAGGGCTGGGAGGCACAACTTGGCCGCCAAACGGGCCTAGACGGGATGAAGACAGGAGGAAAGAGGAAAGTGTGGAATGGGCATAAATTATTATGTACAACTGGTTAGACACTTTATTTATCCACCCAGTCCCACCTCTCAGCGGTTATATGCGTTGCCTATTTGAATTGCCTCTTAAAAAAAATTCATTGTTCTTAATTTTTGAACTCGCCGTTTGTCGTTTTCATTCTCTCTCTTGGTCGATGTTGCAATTGCTTTAGTATTCTGCCAGTTCTTACCAAATGGTTGAGTTTGATCTTAACGTTGTTATTAATGTTGAATCTTCATCAAACGCGATTTCATCATCAGGTTTGATATCGTTTTTGGATCTCTATTTTTGTGCTCATATTTTAAGTTATATGCGTAGGTTTTTGATTAGTTAGTTTCGAGTTATTTGAACTGGTATGCATTCATTGTTGTGGTGTCGTGATCTGACATTATAATGCAATTGTTATTGAGTGGGTTATTTTGCGATTTGCTGTTCTGCATTTTGGCATAATATTTGATTGGTGGTTTTAGTTGTGTTTTATGTTAATTTCAGGTAAGATACAAATATACAATGGTTTTTTGGTTTAATTATTGAATATTATGTGAATTTTGGTTGCTGACATATGAGAGATGATTGCTCATCATTATGAGTTTTTGGCTCACTAAATGTAGTCGTTGACTCACTGGTGGTATATATTTCGCTCACTAAACATAGTATGTTACATTGTACTCCATAGCAGTTTTTTGCTCACTAAAAGCAACGTTTAGCTTACCCGGATTAAAGCATGGACTCACCGAGTTTGCATTATAGCTCACCACAAATGTTATGGTTGATTTTCTATATGATATTTTTACTGTTGCTCTGTACATATGAGAAACAACTCACTAATATGTGTTCTGTGCTCACTACATATAGTAGTTGGCTCACTAATAAAAATAACTTCACCTTATTGAGATTCAGATTGTATGCATGAATCCATGTATGCATGAATCATTTATCAGTTTCTGTGCTCACGAAATGTAATTCCTATATTCAATCTTGTCCCTATCATGGAATAGAATCTGTTGCCTTCAACCATGCTACATAGCATTCTGTGCTTACTAAGATAAGCTTTTGGCTCACTGGAATGAAGCCTGTGCTCACCAATGTTACATTGTAGCTCACCATAAAAAACTTTTTTTTTTTTTTTATGCAGATGATACTTCATTTTACACATCTACATTAGATCGTTGTGTTGCTCAGGCAGTTGATGCTGATGATTATGTTAGGATTTTGGGTAATCGTACTAGTGGTCCAAACGACAAAGGTGTGGCTTTTGATGATGGTAATGGTGCTGGTGGTGTATCTAACTATATTGTGATTGGTAAGGAGAAATGTGTAGATGGTGATGAATGTGTTATTGAAGTAAAGGAATGTAAAGAATCAGAGCTGATTGGTAAAAGGGTCAGTTCTCTAGATGCTGCATTCGAGGTATACAATGAGTATGCTTTTCGTAAGGGTTTTTCCATTAGGTGTGACAAGTTGCGAAGGAGAGAGGGTTCACAAGAGGTTCGTTCAAGGGAGTTTTGTTGCAGCAAATAAGGTGTTAAAAGGTGTCCAGGGAAATAAGACAAGCCATTTACCAAACAGAATCGGAGGTGTAATTGTAAAGCTAGGGCTATATTTTACATTGAACCAAATGGGGAATGGGTTTGTAAGAAGCATGATATGGTTCATAATCATGAACTACTTTTGGAAGATGAGGTGCATAAGTTGAGGTCACATAAAAAGGTCGAGAAAGCTCATGTGGACTATTTCCAAAAGATGAGGAGAAATGGTATGAAAGTTTCGCATGCGTATCGACTTCTAAGAAATGAGGCCGGGGTTCACCATCACTTGGTTTTAGCGAGAGGGATGCATACAATAGTGTTGCAAATAAAGTCAAGAGGACTTTCGATGGGGGTGATGCCAACCATTTGATATGTGTTTTAGAAGCTAGGTGTGGTAATGAACAAGATTTTTTTATATAAGTTTAAATTGGATGAGGACGATTGTTTGATGTGCTTCTTTTGGAGAGACACACAAATGAAATGTGATTACATGTTGTTTAGTGATCTCCTTGTATTTGACACAACATATAGGACCAATCGTTATGAGATAATATGTGCACCTTTTGTTTGTATGAATCATCATGCAAAGAATGTTATGGTGGGATGTGAGTTTTTGATGAATGAGAAGATTGAGAGTTTTGTGTGGTTATTTGAAACATTCTTGGAAGCTATGGGTAATGTTCAACCGAAAACTATGATGACGGACCAAGCATTTTCTATGGCAAATGCTATTAAAAAGGTGTTCCCCTTGGCAAAGTATAGGTTGTATACTTGGCATATCTTGTAGAATTCCAAAAAGAATATTGGTCATCTTAGAGTATTGGGTGGATTTGTTGATAAGTTTGACTATATTTTGATAAGTATTGATAGTGGTAAGCCCTGTCTATGCTTGCTGATTTTTAATGTGCTCACAAAGTTATTACTTTATGCTCACTAATTTTTAGTGTCTGCTCACCAAGGCTATATGTTTTGCTCACTGGACTATGCCTTCTGCTCACCATGGTTACATTTTCTGCTCACTAATTTATTTTTTTGGGGTAACTGGTTTTGTGTGTAATGCTGGTTGAAGAGTATAATTGTGCTGAAAATGCTTGGTTGGTTAGACTATTTCGATTGAAAGAAAAATGGTGTCCAGCCTATTGCAAGGATTTTTTCTCTGGTGGCATTTTATCATCACAAAGAAGTGAGTCGACAAATGCTTCTTTGTCAAAGAGAGTCAATGCCACTTGTGGGTTGTTTGATTTTTACAATATATTATGTGATGTTGTTACTGAGTGGAGGATTAAGGAGAAGGACGAGAATGTGAAAAATAAGGATGGATTTCCTGAAATGTACTTGCCACACGTTAGCATTTTGCAGCATGCTTCAAAGACCTATACGAACAACTTGTACAAAGTGTTTGAGAATGAGTACATTAAAGGAGAAGGGTGCTGTCAAAATCTTCTTAGCTCAAGCGAAACCCCATACGGTGTAGAGCATACATATGTTGTGTATGAGAATCGCCTTTCGAAGAAGTTTGGATTTGTGGTTAGGTTTAATCTACCAGACCATAAAATTGTTTGTGATTGTAAAAAGTATAGTGAGAGTGGTATTCTCTGCTGCCACTGCTCGTATATTTTCAATGTTCATTGTGTGGCTGAAGTCCCTGATTAATATATTTTGAAATGATGGACTAGGCGAGCAAGACCCCCACGGGTTGTAGAAGAAGCTGTAAGTAGTAGTAATGCATCTGGTGTTCTCGGTTCCATATGGAGGATTCAGATGCATAGGTAGTTTGAGGCTTTGCTTCTTGTAGGTGAATCAAACAGTCAAGCAAGAAAGCTATGTGAAGAAGCCTTTGCGAAGCTGAAGGGTGATGTTAGTGTTGTTGTTGGTTCTGCTTATGTTTCTAACACTGAAAATGATCAAGAGTCCAGTGGTGGTAACAAAATCATTGGTAACCCTAAAGGTTCGAGGAAGAAAGGTGAAAGGAATGTAAGGAGGAAGAGTACGATGGAGAAGATATCAAACATTGTTAGATCAAGGAAGGTAAGGTTTTGTTTAAGAGATGGAGGAGTTGTATCTCAAGATCAGGTAAAATTCTATTGATAAGCTGATTTAATAATCTATATTTCTTATATTAATATCGTTTTGGAGTTTGCTGATTTTGCTGCTAATACCAGTACAATTAATATGCGTTTTTAGCTCACTAATTGTTTTGATACGCTCACTATTATATGAGCTCCGCTCACTAAATGTTTGTATCGGCTCACTACATTTTCAGTTCTCACACTGTTACTCTTACACGTTGCACTCACTATATTTATATATTGGCTCACTATATGCATATATATGCTCACTACCAATACGTTTTTGCTATGGTGGTTTAGGTTGTTGCTGCAGGTTCATCTAATGCCCCAGTTGCATCTAATCCAATGGTAGACTTTAATAAAATGTATAGGGTTTTTAGCTTGATTTTTGATGAAAGGTTGAGGCAAACAAATAGGGATACGATTCCTAGTTATCAGTTGAATCAATAGTATGACTTGAATAAATATTTTTAATGCAAATCTGTTTCTTGATTAATAGTGGTTAAATGTGTATTCTTTATCATCATGATGTGTTTTCCTTTAAAGTTTAAGTAAATAATGCTGAATAATTTTGAAGGTTATAGTAGGGTGAATACTTTTGACACTCATAATTTGTTACTCACTACTGAAGATTCATAGCTCACTAGTTTTATGTGTTAGCCACTATTTTTCACAAAACTAATGTAATATTTTTGATGACTTTACATTGTAAAAGAATCGCATTGTATGACAATGACATATTGAACACTTTAATATTTGATTAACATTACAAAGAAAATATCATTGTACTTTGATTCTGCATGCATTTGTAGAATTTAGCATAGTAAAAGATATAGCTCACTAGATTTTGATACAAGCTCACCCTATGTGTACTCTAGCTCATTGGAATTTGATATAGTAATCGATTAAAGATATCAAATAGTGAATGCAGTTTACTAGTAGTTCACCATCATTAAAGGTATAAATAGTAACAGTCTAAGTTAAAATTAGTCTAGCTAAAAATTAGACTGTAAACATAAGTTTCTACAATTATTCTAACTTAAAGCAAGGGTGATTAGTCATGATGTTTGCACTTGAGGCTGGGCTAATTTTGCATTCAGTTCTGCTTGTTGTTTTTCGTGGAACTCTTTGGCGAGCCTCTTTACCCTATTTTTATATATGTTGTCTTCATTGTTGACGATTTCATAGCAGTACCTTGCTCGCATTACATCAAGCAGATTTTTGTCCTGTAAATAAACCCCAAAAAAAAATTAAAAATGAACCATTAATAAGTGTTGTATTTATTTTGAACATATTTCTATAAAGAACAAATGTTTGCTAAACTTACTTCATTTTTCTTGAAGCCACAATCCCATTTATCTCAAGTCTCCATGTGCCTCATGTAAAAAATTTCACAGTCTGTGACATTATCTGTTATCCTCCATTGTATTCTCATTTGCACTGGTTTCATGTTCTTCACAATTTCATGTTTGGGGTGGCCAACACTCTCTTGAAGAAATCTTCCAAAAGATCTTGTCTGTACAGAATAAATAATTTTGTTCAGCTCACCGGAAATGGGTATTGGCTCACCACGAATGTGTGTTGGCTCACCATAAATGTGTGTTGGCTCACCAAATATGTGTGTTGGCTCCCTACATATACATATGAGCTCACTAAATACTTGTGTTAGCACACCAATATTATGTGTTAGCTCACTACAGATACTTATTGGCTCACCACGTACGTGAGATAGCTCACCAATATTATGTATCAGCTCAGCAATAATATATGTTGGCTCATCACATTTGTAAGCTCACCAGTTTTTTGTGTTGATGTATTATAAAGTAAATGACTCAGTGAGCATTTGAACATACCACTAACAGATGGGTTTCTCCATATATGGTTTTGTATGGAGCAGTGATGTGCATGTTGTCGATGATATCAAGCCTTTCGTCCTTCAAATCAAAGCAGAAGACGAAGAAGTGCTTCTTGTGACATACGGGGAAGAACATCTTGAAATTGGAGAATGATTAATATTATATAATGTGATGTTTCTATATACAATTAAAATGTAGTATATTATTGCTTACCAGATGCAATAGTTTTCCTGAGATCCATTTGTCACATCTCTGAAATTCTTTTTGAAGAATTGTTTCAAAATCAATGTACCTTGCCTCCGCTGATTTTGCTGGATTTATCGATGGGTCCAAGGTTGACTGAATGTTTGCAGCAGTATAATTAGTTGCTTGATTATGTGCACTCTGTAAATGTAAAATAAGTATGTACTTACCATTTCATCAATTGGTGCAAAAAATCTTCTTGGAGATCCTTCACTTCTCTTTCTCTCCAAATTGTTGAGGATAGCAGCCCATACATTGATTACCTAGGCATCAATGTATTCTCATGGACGCATGGTAGACATGTGATAACGATATGCAACATGTCTGTCGTTATCAAAGATTTCTTCACTGATTCAGTAAGAAAAGTAAAAAAAACAATGTAAGTTTATATTCACTTTATTTTAAGTGTTTTTAAGTGTGGTATGTGTCAAAGTTATGTGCTAATTTTGAATCAAGGTCCTGTGACGGATGTAATACATATTCAGCTTCCATCCTCTCCTAGGCTGACAAATCCCCTGTAATCTTGGTTATTCTCTGCCCAAAAGGAGAGCAGAGGGGCTCTATCATTGGGCCTTTCTCTCTCATTGGTTGATATCTGGGCTTCTTGCTGTGCTCTTCTCCTGCATACATAATATGTGTAAGTGTTCACCAAAATAGTTGTTGAGCTCACTGAAATACTTGTTGTGCTCACTATCATATATGTTCTTTATAGTCACACATATGACCTACTCAGTAATACATGTGTTCTGCTCACCAAGTTATACTTTATACTCACTAAAATATAACTTGTGCTCACTAACATATGTGTTCTACTCACCAAGTTATAAATTATGCTCACTACAATATAACTTCTACTCACTAACATATATGTTCTGCTCACCATGTTATACTTTATGCTCACTAAATTTTAACTTCTACTCACTAATATATGTTTTCTGCTCACTATGTTATTAGTTATGCTCACTAATATATGTGTTATGCTCACCAGCTCACTAACATATGTCTTCTGCTCACCAAATTATAGGGTATGCCCACTGAAAGTGAAAGCATGGTCAATGAAAATCCTTACCATCCTTTTTTTCTTTTTTGTTCTTTCCTTGTTCTATGCCTTGACATTTCTGCTCTCCTTCAGTTATTTTCTGCTTTTCTTCCCCATCTGTTTGCGTCTCTGGAATTGGTGGTGGTGGTGGTGTTTGAGATGATTCATGTGGTGGTTGTGTCTCAAGGGTTTGTGAAGGGTGTTATGGGTGGGAGGGTGGTGGTGTTTGATGTACCTTTGGAGGAGGGAAAGGTGGTGGTGTATGATGTGTTTATGGAGGAGGGGAAGGTGGTGCTGATTGATGTACCTTTGGGGGAGGGGAAGGTCGTAGTGTCTGATGTGCCTTTGGAGGAGGGGAAGGTGGTGGTGTCTGCTGTGTTTGTAGAAGAGAGGAAGGTGGTGGTGACTGATGTGTTTGTGGATGAGGGGAAGTTGGTGGTGTCTGATATGTCTTTGTTGGGGGGAGGGTGGTGGTGCTTGATCTACTTTTGCAGGGGGGATGAAGGTGGTGTGTGAAGTGATGCTAGTGCTATTGGTGTTGCAGCAGTTAGGTTTTGGCTATCATCAATCAGCTTAATACTTGGCATGTCATTGCCACATTGCCTTGATGCAGAAGCGTTACTGTTGGTGCTGCTGATATGTTGTTGCCTTACAATCGCATTCTCTAACTCAATTATGGCCTCAAGTACAGCAGCTCTGTTCCACCATTCCTCATCTTGATTGAATGATGGTATCTCAGCAGTTTCATCACCTTTTTCCCTTAGTGTCATTGGTGGGGATTTGGAGATTTGAGCCTCACAGTAGGAAGTGAACATGCTTATGGCCTTATCTCTTATCTTCTTGAGTGCTTCATTGTTTTGGTACCTTTTTGGCAAGTTGTCCATGAATGTCCTGTACCTCTTGAATGCACTTGCTAAAGCCTTTATTACTTTAGCCACTTCTTCCATATCTTTCTGTAATGTGGACAACATTCAAGTATTGTAAGATATTAGATACATATTTGGTTAAAATATTTCATTGTGCTTGATTGATATAAATGAAACAAAGAAATAAATGTTACCTCTAACGCTGATGGTTCATCAGTTTCTGGTAAGATCTTTTGATGTTCTTCTTTTTGTGGCTGAGGTTGCTTTTGTAGAGGTGGGTCAGCATGCACTTCCTTGGGTATTTGTATTGGAGGCTTCACTCTTCCCTTTCCAAAGCACTTTGGCCCTTTTGTTCTAGCAAGTCGATTGGCTTTCCTGTCTTCTCTGACTCTTTCCCTTAGCTTTTTTGTTGTCCAGCCCTTGATTGTTGGGAATTACCTCTGAGCAGTCCTTCTTGTCAAGAGAACCCTGTCAAGATATAGCATCTGCAAGAGAAATGTTCTCTGTAATCAGTCTGTATAGCTCACCAAAAGTTTTCGTATGCTCACTAAAATACACCTTCTGCTCACTACAATGTATGTTGCGCTCTCTAAAGTATATGCCATGCTCACCATGACATATGTTAAGCTCACCAAAAGTTTTGGACTGCTCACTAAAATACACCTTCTGCTTACTATAATGTATGCTGCTCTCACTGAAGTATATGACATGCTCAAAATGACATATGTTTAGCTCACAAAAAGTTTTGGACTGCTCACTAAAATACATCTCTTGCTCATTACAATGTATGTTGCGCTCACTAAATTATATGCCATGCTCACCATGACATATGTTAAGCTCACCAAAAGTTTTGGACTGCTCACTAAAATACATCTTCTGCTCACTATAATGTATGTTGCTCTCACTGAAGTATATGACATGCTCAAAATGACATATGTTTAGCTCACCAATTATATATGTTTAGCTCACTAAATATGACATTGTGCTCTATGAAAACATGATATTCTGATATAGTATAAAGAACTTACCATCAAGAATAGAATAGAGCCGTCGAAGTTTGAAGCCCTCTTTTTGACAGATTCACATAATCTATCAATGGTGTACTGACACCAATCAATTGATGCTATGTCCTCAACATGAGCTACGCATGATGCCATGTACATTACAAAGTTTCTTTTGAAACTTTCCCCTGCATCAGTCTTGCTGAGAATGTATTGTGGCATTTGGCTTAGTTTAGGGGTCCCATCTTGCAGATTCCAATCTTTTCTCCATGCATCAAGGACTTCATTGTAATTGGCATTTTTGGGCTTTTTCCCATAAAACTCCTCAACTTTCCTTCCACCAATGGGGACAACCAATGTGATATGCACATCCATTGGTGTAATCTCAATCCTTTTGTTTGGTGATATGTACAAGGTGATCGAGTATGGGTCAAATCTGTCCACTAGCCATTTACATAAATCTCCTAGCAATTCTGTGACCTGTAAGTGGAGGAATCCTCTAAGCCCCATATCATGTATTGCCTTTGTCTGTGCCTCATTGAAACTAGCAATCATGCCAATAAACCCTGATGGTGACATTCTTGATTGAAAGATCTTCTTATGCTTTGTGTCCCCCTCTGCAGGCTTTGGCACTGATTGCACAGACTTGGGGCCTTCAACAGGTACAACAGTACTTTTTTGGACATGCTGTTTCTTCTTCAAGGATTTATGTTCTTTTTTATGCTTTGTAACTGAGAGCCGTGCACTCTTTACAGGAGGTTTAGGACTCTTTTGCACATCCTCCTTCTGCTCGAGTTGTGACTTAACACACTTTTTTGCCCTCAGTTGCATTTTGTTTGGCCTGGACTTTGTTCCTTCTTTTATCTTCTTTATTCTCTTCACCAATACTTCATCAGCAAAGTCTGATTCATCAACATGTCCAGGAGGAGGGATTTTGTAAGTGGTGTCCTCGATAGTGTCATCTGTTTCCTCAGAAGGTTGTTGATGACTATCAGTAATTGTTTTTTTAGAGCTTTCTTGTGCTGTGTTTTTGGGAGCATTGGGGGAGTTTCTGCTGTGCATTATTTTCCTTTTTTTTAGCATGAACTTTAGTCTCTGCCCTGATGCTATAGTGTCTTGTTGAGGTGGGTTTGCTGGTTTTTGTTGCTGTTATCCTCCATCTTCCTGGTGAGTAGATTGTGATGGTTGCATAGCATGCACACTCGGTGTTTTTTTCAGCACCAGTTTTTGTTTCTCCTCTACTGTGGGAGCTTGTGGCTATTCATCTTCTAAAGTAGGTGGAGTGTTACGAATATTTCTGTTTTTCCTAGCTTCTTGTTTCAGCCTTCTCTTAGTTGCAGTAGTACTTATGGAACTGGTTTTCCCAGCAGAGATTGTCTCCATTGCGGTGGATAGGGTTTGCTGATGCTTTGGTTGAGCTGCATTGGTTGCTTCTTCTGCAGCTGTATATGGTATATTGTATAAGTGAACAAGATGTATAGGTAAATAAATGTGTAATATTTAATGTAATGTGGGTCTCAATATATATATTTCTGCTCACTAAAATAAAAGGTATAGTCACCAATATTATAGGTGAGCTCACTAAAATAAACTGTCTGCTCACTAGAATTATAGGTCAGCTCACTAAACATAGTTGTTTGCTCACAAGAATGAGGTGTAAGCTCACTAAACCTAGTTGTCTGCTCACTATAATTATAGGTTAGCTCACTAAACATAGGTGTCTGCTCAGTACAATTATGGGTCAGCTCACTAAATATAGTTGTCTGCTCACTGCATTTGTTTATCAGCTCACTAGACATTTGTATTGGCTCACCAGCCCATATGTCAGGGCTCACTATTTGACAGGTATCAACATAGAATATAATGTATACATACCTTGGCCTGAATTATGAGGAATATCATCTTGCATTCCTTAACTTGTTTGATTTGTTTTATTTTGATCATTTGGGCTTCAATAAAAAAGGAAAAGATTATTTAGCATAGTGGACTACACTGTGTTTGTTTTTCATATATTTCAAGTGGTAATTACCTAATGTTCACTTGCTTAGTTGAGATATCTCTGACAGCCTTTATAATGATGCCTTGAGAGCTTGTGATTGACCCTTCTGTCTTTGATCTATGTTATGAAATAGTATTGAATATTATGTTAATATTATAGGAAATGTGATAACACACTAGAATAAAAGGTACAACTTAGTAGCAATTTAAGGTAAGGCACACTAGAATGCAAAGTAAAGCTCACTATATTATAAGAGAGAAGTCACAATAGGATGCATATGCCAACAGGAAATAGCATGGCTCACAATAATATAAGGTATAACTCACTATACATATGAAACAGTATATGAAAAGAGATTGGTGTTCAAGATTGCACACTTTAATGTATGGTTCCACTCTCTAAATTTAAGATATGGCACGCTAGGATGTAAAGTACAGCTCACTATATTATAAGAGAGAAGTCACAATAGGATGCATATGTTGATAAGAACTAGCATATTATTCACAGCTCACTACTGTTTTGTCATAGCTCACTATATTCAAGCCATAGCTCACTAAAATATAGGGCACAACTCATTAGAGCATGCATATGTTGACAGGCACTAGCACATAATGTACAGCTCACAAGATTTTTGTCATGTCTCACTATATACAAGCCTTGGCTCACTAAGTATGGCACACTAGGGTGTAAAGTACAGGTGACTATATTATAGGACGGATGTTAGTATAGGATGCATATGTTGACAGGAATTAGCATATTATTCACAGCTCACTGTAGTTTTATCATGGCTCACTATGTTCAAGCCATAGCTCACTAAAATATATGGCATAACTCACTGGAGCATGCATATGTTGATAGGTACTAGCACATAATGTACAGCTCACCAGATGTTTTTCATGGCTCACTACATACAAGCCTTAGCTCACTACATTATAACACACGACTAACTGTAGTAGACATATGTGTACAGGAACAACCACATAGTTCACAACACACTAAAATGAAGATATGACTCACCGCAATACAAGGTACAACTCACTACAAAACAGAATCCTAATAGTTGAGGTAAAAGTGTCTTGGATGTATTAGTGAACGTGAATGTAAACATGTTCATTGTAAATTTGCAGACAAAATCAGGAACAAGCACATACTGCTCACTGGTTATGCACGTTTGCTCACTAATATTAGGTTTAAGAAGTCTTAAGGTTGTTAACATACCTCTTTTGAGGAGTGTTTGATACATCATTAGTAGGTCTCTTCTTGGATGCTGATGAATGTTGAGCTTCCATCTGCAAACATGTGAAAAACACAATAATGAATGTGTGATTTTGTTAAAACTTAGAATGCCAAACGAATTCATCGTTTTCTTTTGATCATGCCAATAAATTTCGAATTTTCTAAAACTTACCTCGATTTTGTTTGCTTGAAACTTCAGTGGTGATTTTGCAAAGATTTCTTGATAAAATCGATGAGCAAATGTAGCAGAATTTCTCCAATTGAAGCACGAAGTTGAGTGGGTTTTGGGACAGAGAAAGTGAAGGAAGTTTTTGGGTCGTGGTGTTTTGAAGTTGCAGCAGTTGTGAGCTTTTTTTTTTTTTTTTTTTCCAGGCGACGGGTTATTCACCTTTTTGCATGGTGGGGCGCCAATTAGGCAGCGGGTGGGCCCGATTGTACAAATGCAATTGTATAACCGGGTGGATGGTATAATTACTGTGGAAAGGGAGACAATCCGGGCTTACTGCAGATCAGGCCTAAGCATAGGAGAGTTTGGGATGCGGGCTGGGCCGCGGCCTTCACAGGCCCATTTCTGGCTGGACTAGCTTCTTTTCTGTCTCTTTTTTTTCTTGCTATTTTGTTGGGCTGGGCTCATGAACAGTGGGCATGTGGGAGATTTGAGCAGAATTGATCAATATCATATTCGAATTCCTCTATTTTATTTTCACCTGAAAATCACACTAAACATGCATTATTTACTTATAAATGTATATTTCAAAGACTTAAAAGTAGGCAAAATAAAGGGAAAAGTTCCTATATTTTAAGGCTTATCAATCGCCACCCAAAAGGTTGTGCATATGAGGAGGGTTAAAAAGGGAGGTGAGGTAAGCGTTATTAAGAATAATAAAAGGTAAGAGCAACATAGGGTGGTAGAGGGTAATTACCTTGCCATGTTTGGATGTTTTATTGTTAAGTAAGTGAGAGTAAACAAGAGTTTAAAAAAAAATTATTAGCTAATACTAGTTTTCATCTAAAACAAAAGTTATATGCTAAAGTGTAGTTATAAACTAATACAATAGTATCATAGTATAATAGTAGTTTACTTAATTGATTTTTATTAAAAAAATATAGTTCAGTCGCCTTTACACGCCAAAATACAGTGTAAGAAAAATAAGAGTAAAAAGGAGTTAGGAGGAGTAAGAGTTACTCTTTAATACTCCTCCTCACTCTTAATGAAGATCTCCCAAGCAAGAGTGAGGAAAAGTATGTGCTCTTGCTAACTCCTAATAGCTCCTCCTTAGGGTCTATTTTCATAGAGAGTAGGAAAGAGTAATAGGGAGTGGGCAAGAGTGACTACTCCCATTCACACCTATTTAGGAGTTAAGCAAGGAGTAGAGGGTTACTCTTAACTCCTCTTTACTCCCTCAATCATTAATTTTCTTACTCCCCAAAATGGGTGTAGGCAGGAGTAAGGAGCGAGTAAAAGAATTACTAATATGAGATTTTACATTGCCCTTATAACCCTAATAAATATACATGCACTTAAAAAGGGTTAAGATTTGTGTCATTGATAAATGCTTAAAATGTTGTTTCGGGTCATTTGTTAGCGATTTCTAGGGGTTTATATGCTATAATCATTGATTTTTGCCCATATTCAAGTTTTACTCTTAGTTATATGTTTTTATTGTGTTTTGAGGGTTTAACGACCTTTTGATCTAGCATTAACCCCATTTGATGATGATATGGATCGTGAAATGTTCACAATGGATGGTCCCATAATCCTCCATGCCTGTGGTTCTAAGAAACAGCTGTGAAAATCGAGTCAATGGGCACCACGGACCCTCTATGGAGCCTATGGTCCATGATGCCGATTCTCTTGTGTTTTTTTTTTTTCATTTTCTTCCCTTTTTATGGCTAACGAGGTAGGAATTTTGCCATATTAAGACCATGCTTAAAACATTGTTTTGGGGTCTTTTGTTAGCGATTCCTAGGGGTTTATATGCTATAATGATTGATTTTTGCCTATATTTTAGTTTTAATCTTAGTTATATGTGTTTGATGTATTTTGCAGGGATTAAAGACCTTTTGATCTGGCATTAACCCCCCAATGATGATGTGTATTGTCAAATGTTCACCGTGGATGCTTCGATAGTCCCATTGCCTGTGATTCCAAGAAATACTTGGGAAAATTGAATCAGTGGCCACCACAGACCGTATATGGAGCCTATGGTTTGCGGTGCCAGGTTCCCTTGTGTGTTTTTTTAAATTTTTTATTCCTCTTATGTGGCTAACAAGGGGGGAGTTTTGCTATTTTAAGGCCATACTTAAAAAGTATTTTAGAATTATTTGTTAGCGATTCCTAAGGATTTATATGCTGTAATGATTGGTTTTCACCCATATTCCAGCTTTACTTTTTGTTATATGTGTTTAGTGTGTTTTACAGGATTTAACGACCTTTTAATCTGGTGTTGACTCCCCTTGACGATGATATAGATTGTCAAATATTCACCATGGACGCTCCCAACATCCCCAATGCCTGTGGTTCCAAGAAACAGTTGGGAAAATCAAGTCAGTGGCCATCACGGACACTCTATGGAACCCAGGGTCCATGGTGCGTGTTTTTTTCATTATCTTCCCCTTACGTGGCTAACAAGGTGGGAATTTCGCTATATTAAGGCCATGCTTAAAACATTATTTTGGGGTCATTTGTTAGCGATTCCTACGGTTTTAGATGCTATGATGATTGATTCACCCATATTCTAGTTTTACTCGTACTTACATGTGTTTGATGTGTTTTGCAGGGTTTAAGGACCTTTTGATCTGGTGTTGACCCCCTTTGATGATGACATGGATTGTCAAATGTTCAACATGGATGCTCAAATAGTCCCCTAGGCATGTGCTTTCAAGAAATAGATGGGAAAATGAGGTCAGTGGCCACCATAGACCCTCTAGAGCCCATGGTCAATGGCCGCTTGGTTCTCTTGTGTTTTTTCATTTTCTTCCCCTTATGTGGCTAACAAGGCGGGAGTTTTATTATATTAAAGTGATGCGTGACTGCTTCAGTAGGTCACCCATCCACCTTCCATCATCTTCAATTCATCTCGCATTTTTTATGCATTTATCATTCCATTGGGGTAAGGGAAGATTCAAGATGAGGAATTGCAATTTGAAGGCCTTGAAGATTGAAAGATTGTTAAAGGAGTCCATTGAATGAGCATTTCTTTCTCTTTTCTTCTTAAACTCCTTTTAGATTAGTTTAGTTCATGTTTTCTTTACATTCTTTTGAATTTGTCCAAGTAATCATGAGTGAGCAGTTTCTTAAAATCTAGGGATTTGCTAGCCAAATAATGATGTTAAATCTTTCATATTTAAGAATCTTGTGTTTGATGTGGTTTTTAAGTAGATTCAATCTACTCTTGTGTTTTATTACATTGTGAGTAATTTTTAGCAAAACTGCTTGCATAATGTTAGATAAGGGTGAAGTACTGAAAGGAGAAAGCCATTATAAGATCGATATGAATGATGTTAGATCTTTCATATTTAAGAATCTTGTGTTTGATCTGGTTTTCGAGCAGATTCAATGTACTCTTGTGTTTTATTATATTGTGAGTAATTTTTAGCAAAACTACTTGTATAATATTAGATAAGGGTAAAGTACTGAAAGGAGAAAACCATTACAGGATCGATAAGACTAGATATAGTAATACTTGAGGGAGAACTACATATTGGGACGTCAATTCGATAATCATGATCTACAATTTAGACTAAATTGAGAGCCCTTGAGAAATACAATCAAATTAGTTTAAGTAATTCTTTTCATTTCAAAAGAAGAACTTGAATTTCATATGATTGTTGTCCTTTGCATCATCCTGTACTTGAGAACCTACTTGATTTTTAGATTAAACCCTTTGTATGCAAAACAAAACCCTAGATGCTTTTAATTAATAGATTTCTCTTTTAGTGTTCAAGGGTTTACTTAGCTTAGTTTAATTATACTTTAATTTAACTTAATATTTTAAATAGAACAACACTTGATAGATTGCACTGATACCTTGTAGGACCAACACTTGGTTGTTACTACATTAACCCTTGTAGTTGTGGAAGCGATCAAGTTTTTTGGCGCCATTGCTGAGGATCAAGTGGTCAAATGTTGAGTTTATCCTTAAAAGGGTGACTAAGCATTTTTTCCTTTTTCATTTTGATTACTTGGTAGTATTTATGTTTATATTTGTAAGACCGTTTCCATTTGGTATGATGTTCTCCCATTTGAAGGCAATCCTAAAATTGGGAGAACTTTCCACTTAAGGAGGAAGAGGAAAAGAGTAGCAAACCAAAAGCATGAGGCCCATAAGACCGTCCTAAGATGACCGGTGGAGAAAAAGCCCAAAGAAGGACACTTTAAAATTTTATCACTCTCGTGGTCCAAGCATTAATTTGAGCATTACTTGTCCTAATGTGTAGGCCCAGAATTTTGAGCTTAACTAGCACTTATCTCAATGGTGAAGCAATCCCAATTTGGAGGCACCCCTATGGAAGATCCAAACTTACACCTCTGTTTTTTTTTTTTTTTTTTTTCCTCCCCTAAGATATGTATGACACTTTGGAGCTTAATGAAGTCTCTAATGATGCCATCCGCCTTCATTTTTTTTCATTTTTCACTAAGATATAAGGCAAGGACATAGCTCCATTCATTACCCAATATAAAATGAGCTAATGAAGACATTCCTTGTCAAGTTCTTCCCTTTGAGCAAAATGACAATTTTGAGCAACAAAAACATAATGTTTTTTCCAAGGGAGGACGAGACATTTCATAAGGCTTAGAAGCATTTTAAGGACCTACTATGGTTGTGTCCCCACCATGGACGCTAAAAGTGGTTGATTATGCAAACATTCTACATCAAAGTCACTCAACTTCTAAGGTCTACCATTTATGTAACAACAGCTGGTACTTTGATAAACAAGATAGAGGGTCAGACCTATAATTTAATTGAGGAGATAACCCTCAATAACTACTAATGGGCTAGTAAGAAAGGGCAATCTAAGAAGGTGGGAGATAAGTTGGAAGTTGATCCTCTTACTTTGTTTTCTGCTAAAGTAGATGATATTAGATGGTTTGAAATATTGTGAATTCATGTGCCCCTCCCTCTTCATGTGAAATTTATGGATTCATTAACCAATTGCCTGTGATTGCCAAGTTAGGAATCGTTTTTGCCCAAGACCCTAGTAACCAAGCAAATTATGTCAACAACTTTAACTGTAGACCAACGAGGGGCCTTTTTTCTAATACATGTAATACAGGTTGGATGAATCACCACACTTCTTATATAAGACTAACCCTCCTGCTATGCCACAAATGAATGGTAGAGCACCTTTCGGGTTTCAAAGGCCCCATTTTCTCTAACATGTTCCTGAAAAGTCTAAGTTAGAGGCCATGATGAATAGCATGCTTATGGTGCAACAAAAATAAGAGAATACATTAAACAGGTAGCCTTTAAATGTACTTACTACTCACAAAAATATGTTGAAAGCTCAAATTGTCGAACAAGCTTCCTTTTGATTTGTACCTCCTGATAGGATTTCTAGTAAGCTCACACGGAGCAATGTAATGCCATGTTTCTAAGAAGTGGCAAACCACTTAAGGATCTTAAGAGCGCTAGCAGGGATGCGGCCATTAATGATATGAATGATAATGTTATTAAGAAAGCATAGTCTAGTCGCCATTATGATATGATTCATGATGATTTTGTGCATGATGTTAATGAGGTTCTTAGGGACCCCAAACAATCTTATCCAAAAACTTGCACACTGCCTTTACCATTGCCTTAAGGAATGACTGAGGCTAAGCTTGATTTGAAATTTAAAAAACTTTTGGAGGTCCTTAAGAAGCTCTACATTAACATTCCCGCTATTGATGCCCTTGTCTAAAATGCCTTCTTATGCTAGGTTTTGAAAGAGATTTTGTCAAATAAGAGAAAGCTAAAAGAGCTTGAGGCAATGGCATTAACTGAATAGTGTAGCACTACAATTCAGAATAAGCTTCCTGGTAAGCTTAAGGATCTCAGTAGATTCTCCATCCCTTGCTGAATAGGGAATGTTTGTATTGACCTTGCTTGTGTGATTTGGGCTCATGTATGAGCTTGATTCCCCTTTTAATTTGCAGAAGGTTGGACTTAAGGGAGATAAGAAACACCACCGTTTATGATGCCTACCATGCTCGAAGCTAACTCTTGGCTGGACCCTCATCCACACCAAGGTTTGAGCCAACTTTGCTTGGATAAGATGATCACTGTTCCAGCATGTCACTCGGGTTTGACTTGGCTTCTCACCAACTAACTGATGGTCAATTAGGACGATCTATGCTTTGTTGGGAAGTTTAGAGAGTTAACTTTAGGATAACACAATAAAATCTTGAGTCAGGTTGCATTTTGATTCCCTAAAGTGACAGAAATCCCAACTGATGCAATGCTAGTTTTTGTCAGAAAACTTGCTAAATTTGGGTCAAGTCCTAAATTCTACCAAATGAAGCCCAAACAAGGCAAGCTAAAGTTTTGTTGATTCCCTAAGATGTCCATTTTATCTCTGTGTGATAATATTTAGCATTACTTTCCAGTGTTAGGAGAAGTAGCCAAATATGTGGAGTGTGAACAAAATTTTAGTTTTGGAGTAATATGGAATTTGGCCTTAATTGAGGAACTGACTCGTTCATAAGTGCACGAGTGTCATAGTATAAATTAAACGATCATCCTCAGTGACCAAAGTAATCTGTCGAGTCAATAGCCTACTAGAATTTGCTAAGCGATAAATCCTTTCAGATGGTCGATTTAAATAAACTAATTAACTATTTGGGAAATTCAATGACAAAAAAAATCTAGGAGTTTGATTCACCAAGTAAAGAGTCAGATAATTGATTTAAGCATGCACTTTTCATAGAAAGAATGATCCAAGGAATTGTACTCAAATTGAATTTAATCCTTTCTTTCGAAACAGGCTAAATTGCCTAAATAAATTCAACTAACACTCTCTTAAGTGTATTTGATTTAGTATAGGCTACAGATTTATGAATGCTAAGTCTCCTTTTAACACGCATTTCTCTCTCGAGTTTTGCTAAATTAAGTTCTAACAAGACGATCAAATAGAGAGTTTCACCTTTCAGTACTTCAACATACTACCTAATATAAGCAAGCAAAATTGACCAAATTCCACTCACAACATTCTAATTCCAAGATAGACATGAGTCGTTCCAAACATGAAATAACCAAAAGAATTCAAGGATATAGGATCTAACAACAATTCTATGGCTAACAAATCCCTAGATTAGGTAAAACTACTCAAGCATGTTTTAAATTCAACTAATTAAGAGTTTAAAAGCAAATTCAAAAGAAGGAAGGAAAACTTTACAACAATGGCAGCCCTTGAATTGTGCAACAATCTTTAAGCTTCCAAGAGCAAGTTTCTCCCTTCTAATCTCAATGAAAACTACACTAAAACTAAGCTAAACTAAAAGAGATGTGAAAGTAGGATTATAGTTTCTAAACTAGAGATCCTTTTCTGCTCCTGAGCACGCCCTTCTAAGAAGCTATCGGACTAACCTTAGTCGTACAACAAAGGAAGACAAAGAGGCTAGCCGTTACGAGCTTATCATGGGCCGTGGCAGACATCACGGTCCAACTGTGGTCTTAAATGGAACCGAATTTTTCTACTCTTCTCATACTCCACGGGCATGGCATCTCAGGTGGCATCCATAGGGGGTCAACATACACTCAAATCAAGGTTAAATATTGAGTTAAAATGGTCTCAAATCTGTAAATATTATCAAAGAACCATACCCAAGTATAAAACGAGAGCAGAAGTATAAATTTTAACATTAAGCACATAATTCTCTCTAAAAGTGCAGCAAAATGATCCTAAAATGATATACACTTTTACCACTTGTCAAACTCCCCCATGCTTGAATCGATGTTGTCCCCAAGCAACACTAAGACCAAAAATTATTCAAAACCTCCTTAAGATAGACTTTGGTAGTATCTTAATGGCAAAGCCGTTCCAAAGTTAGCCTAAAAGGTGCAAAAATTATTGAGCAAACAGACTAGGGAATGAAAATTTTGAAAATCACTTGATATACGACAATGTCAAATTTGAATCAACTTCCCCAAATGATCAAATACAATCATTTAACATATAAAACAAATGGAGCTACCAATGCCAATAGAACCTCACTATAGTCATGTGACACTCTTCACACATGTGTTGGAAAATATATGAAGGTTCCCTCAATTCTCATTCCATAGACTCAAATCTACCATAAACTTGATAAGAATCTCTAATTCGCCATCACTAAAATGCAGACACATTAGACAATCATGAGCACTTTTATAAGGTTGTACTGGGGCCATGGGTAAAGGCAAGAGGGGAACAAATGTTTTGAAAATGTTGAGCTAGAAGCCATAGGCCAAGAGCTAAATGTTTCCAATGCATCATACAACATCCTCCCTAGACCAACACAATTCATCGACAAAATACATCCCAATTGAAACGATAAAGAGTTGAAAGTCATGAATATTTTTTGCAATCGAACAAGGCTAACACTCTTTTTATTATTTCTTCTCTCTCTTTTTTCTGCTGTTTGTTTTTTTTTCTCTTCTTTTTAAAATTTTTTTTTGGGGTTAGGTTTTTTTTTTCCTTTTCACAAAGAGTTAGTGAAGGGAAATCTTATATTAATGGAGAATTTCAACTCTTCTCTAACCTTTGGACAACAAGACAAGGGATTTCTTATATAAAACAAGAACACAAATCCTTTCACTAAACAACCAAATCCATCGAAAAGATCTCAATACACCTTACTAGTTCCCAATTAAACTCAATGAACAAGAATGAAACGCTCCTTTAGTCCTGGTTTAAGGGTTAGATAATTGCTTGGCCAAAGGCTATGGTTGTAAGTTCAATTCAATAAAAATGGATATAAGTTTAAAGGAGCTAGCAAGGAATATAATATGCATCAAGGGTGGCTATTTGGTCTTTGGGGTTAACAAGTCAAAGAATGCCTCAATCATATTGCCTAAATGCATATGAAAAATGTGATCTTGAATGAGAATCAAATTAAGTTCTAGAGAAATGATCTCAAAGAAGAGTTGCACATCAATTGACAAGAGTCTAAAATGATAGATTAGTCTTTAAAAGCTCAAAGCCTCACGGGACATCTACCAAGGTCACAACTAGCTCTTTAGTAGACATATGCCAAAATTCATGTAAAGCGTCATGGGGTAATCAACTCGTACTCAACATATGGTCAAAACATGAAGCTCATTTCGAAGTCTCCAAACATTTTTATGCATAATTGAGCAAATCAAAGGATCAATCTAAACCAAAGAAGTTTATCTAGTCTACAGAGATTATCATCGGAGGATTTTTTTTATTCTGTCATTTTTTCTTTTACCTTTGTTGTTTTTGTTTGTTTTTTATGCATGCTCCTAATAACAATACCAAGAAAAATGCAAAAATAATAAAAAGAAACTATAAAAACCTAAAATGTAATCCAGAATGAAAAGAAACCTATTTGCACTTTCTAAAATGCTTCTAACCACATGAGATTAAAACTTATAATATAATGCCAAATGCAATCACGAATGATATGTACAATATATAGCGCACGCCAAACCAAATTAGGCATCAGATGCCATCAAATACCGACTAACTCCCCCATGCTTGAACAAACATTGTCGCCAATGTGCACACAGATTAGAAAAGGGAAGGGGAAGTAGCAAAAAGCAATCTAAAAGGAGGTGGGGGAAAAGGATGGGGTGGGTGACCATAAGGGATATGCCAATCTCACTAGGTCTCTAAACAAGCCTTATAGTCTTGGAAGTATTGAGTCTGGGTAGCAAGCATCCCACGGAGCTCGTCGTGGCACTCTTGCACAAAGCCTCAAAGAGCGGCATTCTCAGAAGCAACATATGCTCGAAGGGATACTTGCTCCTCCTGGATGGATCAAAGGGTGTCTTAGAGTTCGGCATAGTCAGTGGGGGTGGTTGGAAGGAAGAACTAGGTCCAGCTTGACTAGTAAAAGGGGGTGGAGGGGGTGCAGATTGAACAACTTAGCATCGCTAGATACCCAATAAAGGTTAGCCCGGTGAAGTACGGTAGTTTGATCAATATTGGGAAATGGCAAAAGCTGATCCCCAGTGTAAATCCAGCACAAACGTTTAGCCTCTACTTTACGAAAGTTCATGATCTCAAAAGAGGTTTGATCAAGCTGCTCAGACCCAGATACTCTATCCTTAGGGTTGGGCTCAACACCTTAAAATCAAGCAATAATTGTGACGATACCACCAATGACTATCCTACCTTTAGTGCTAATAGCAGCACTATACAACTATTAGGCCAAGAATGCCTCGGGGTCAAGTTGAACACCATTAAGCATACAAGATAGAAAGTATAGCTCATACAATCTAGGGACATTCAAACTATCATCCCGAGTAAAGAAACAACAAGCTAGGATATGCTGAGCTACTCAAATGTAAGGGTTACGAATATGAGTGCATTTGGAAGAACTACTACTATACCTGACACTCCCTGAAAGCTTGTCCGAAAATGCACTTTGGTTGCATTCTTAAGGAACATATCGGTTTAGTAAATCCATGCTAGGTGGAATACCAAATATGCTATTGAAGGTATCTAAGTTCAACTCATAAAATTGCCCCTGCAAATAAAATGAAATGTATCGTGCTTGACACTAAGACCCTCTAGTGACATCAACATGTAGTGTACTCAAGAACCCTAAGGTAAGGTCCCGATATGTGTTCTCCTTTATCTTAATGAAATGTCCCATACCCCCCCGTGTAAACAACTACTGAATATCATCTAACAATCCTAAATGGTCCAATAATTCATCATCGTAGTAACGAGTTGCTATAACCATGTGTTCATTCAAATAAGTATATCTAGCAACATGATCAGGGTTGGTTAAACTAAGAGGATAAGGAATGTTACCTAGCTCGTGTATTAGAGGAAGTTCAGGAGGCCCGTTGAGGCCGGGATGGTGCTTGGCTAGATGTTCTCGCCTCCCTGATACTCCTTTAGCTCTTGGTGGGTGCCATGGTTGTGAAAATGAAAGAAAAATTAAAACTAAAACCTAAAAAGTAAGATTTGAGAAAGAAAAATAAAGAAGTTAAGTAAAAAGAAGAAGAATTAGATAGGGAAGAAGGTGTTTATGGAAGATGGATGAATGTGAGATAAAGTTGAAGAAGGAATGGTGGAAAGAGGTGAAATTTGTGAGACAAAGAGAAAGATTAAGGGAAGAGGAAGGATTTTAAGTGAAAATGGAGTGAAAAGGAGAAGAAGTGAGGGAGAATTGAAGGTTTAGCAATCGTGGGTTTAGAGAGAGAAAGAGGGAGGTACGGAGAGAGAGAGTGTAGAAGATGAATAAGAAGATTGGTGAGAATAAAGGGTCACCGCAGGCAAAACTCTTGACTGCGGCCCGTAGCAGCCCAGCACGGTCCGTGGGGGTCACCACGGTCTAACCATGGCGTTTGTTAGACACCAATTTTTTTTTTTCCTGGTTGGGCATCCCACGGGCCGTGGTAATGTGTTGCTTGGCCGCGGTACCCAACATTTTTTTCTTTCTTCTATTTGTTTTTTCTCTTCCCCCTTTTTTTTCTTGTGTTTTTTTCCTTTTCTCTTTGTCTTGTTTTTTTATTTTATTTTATGTGATCCTTGCTTCTTTCCTCTCTATATTTTTTTTCTTTTTTTTCCCTGAAAAACTACTACAAAATGAAAATTCAAAGCTATAAAAGAGGCTTGGGTTGCCTCCCAAGAAGCGCTCTTTTCAGGTCAAGAGTTTGACCTTACTTCTTCTATGACTGGTTTGGATCGAAAAGTGTATGGACAAAGGCCTTCTCAGGAGGTTACCCCACAAGGTATCACTTTAGCCGCTATCCATTGACTATAAATGCACCGATAGATTCACTCCAAGGTTCAACTGCTCCACTCGGTTGAACTTTGGTGAATTGAAATGGACCTGACCACCGGGATCCCAGCTTGCCCGAAAATAATCTCAATCTCGAGGTTAACAATAAAAACATGTCACCTTTTTCAAATCTTTTCTTCATGATGTACTTATCATGCTGTCTCTTAGTTCGCTCTTTGTAGATACGTGAACTCTCATAGGTCTCCAACCTTAGCTCATCTGGCTCATTTAATTGTAAGAATTTCCGTTTTTCAATTGCTTTAAGATTAAAATTGAGTGTCTTTATAGCCCAATAGACCTTATGTTCCAACTCTACCAGTAAGTGACAAGACTTCCTAAACACCAATCAGTACGGAGTGGTGCCTAGAGGAGTCTGATAGATAGTGCGATAAGCACAAAGAGCATCATTAAGCTTGAGTGACCAATCTTTGCAGGACCGATCTACTGTTTTCTCTAATATACTCTTCAACTCCCGATTCGAGAGCTCTATTTGCCCACTTGTTTGGAGATGGTAAGGCGTAGCAACCTTATGAAACACCCCATATTTCTTTAATAGTGACTAAAGAGGCTTGCTGCAAAAGTATGTTTGATTGTCACTTAGGAGAGCTCTCGATGTGCCAAACCTTGTGAAAATATTCTTCTTGAGGAACTTAATGATAAACCTTGGAATCATTGGTCAGGGTGGCAACGACTTTGACCCACTTAGAAACATAGTCAACTGCCACAAGGATGTAAAGGTTGTTATGGGAAGGAGGAAAAGGATCCATGAAGTCAATCCCCCATATGTCAAACAACTCAACCTCAAGTATGCCACTCTGAAGCATCTCATGTCGCTTGGTAATGTGCCCTGTTCTATGATATCTATCACAACTCATGACAAATTTTCTTGTATCATTGAAAAGTGTGGGCCAATAGAAGCCTGCTTGGAGTACCTTTGTAATCATCTTATCCGGTCCAAAGTGTCCACCATAGATTGAAGTATAGCAATGGTGTAAGATACTGTGGACTTTATCTTCCAGCGAACATCTTTTATAGACCTCATCTCCATGTAGGTTGTAAAGAAAAGCTCTTCCCACACATAATATTTGGTATCAAAAAGGAATTTCTTTTTTCGTTAGTAGGATAATCCTGGAGGTAGTACCCTGCACACTTTAAAGTTGACCAAATCAGCATACCATGGGGTGGCATGGTGGGAAATGGCGAAGAGTTGTTCATCGGGGAAAGACTCATCGATAGGGAGCTCTTCACTAGGAGTAGCTTCGGGCCTAAGCGAGATAGATGATCGACAACTACATTTGCTAACCTGGCCTTGTCTTTGATCTCCAAGTCAAACTCTTGAAGAAGGAGGACCTATCGGATGAGTCAGGGCTTGGAGTCGGATTACTTCATTAAGTGCTTCAAAGTGGCATGATCAGTAGAGATAATGACATTGGAATTAATCAAGCAAGATCGAAATTTTTCCAGGGCGAAGACAACCGCTAAGAATTCTTTCTCCGCCTTGGCATAATTCACTTGAGCCTCATTAAGAGTATGACTTGCATCGTATATGGCGTATAACTTATTGTCCTTCCGTTGGCCAAGAACGACGCCCACTGCGTAGCCACTTGCATCCTACATCACCTCAAAAGGTAGCTCCCAATCTGGGGCTTGCATGACCGGAGCCGTGGTTAATGCCTCTTTTAACCTGAGAAAAGTACTTCTTCATTAAACTCAAAAGGCACATCCTTGACAGGCAATTCAGAGAGGTTTTTTAATTTTCGAAAAATCCTTTATAAATTACTGATAAAAACCGACATGTCTAAGAAAACTCCGCACACTCTTTACAGAAGTTGGTGGGGGCAATTTTTGAATCACCTCCACCTTTACTTTATCAACTTCAATGCCTTTGTTATAGATAATGTGGCCGAGTACAACCCCCTCTTGTACCATAAAATGGCACTTCTCCTAATTCAAGATAAAATTCGCATCTTCACATCTTTGCCAGATCGTGGACAAACTATTTAAGCAATGGTCATAGGTTATACCATACTGATCATACTATTGCAAGCGCATGGATAGTCTAGTATAGATAAAAGATATCGTTCCTCAGGGACTAATTGTAACTTACTGAGTCTTGCCTATCAGAATGTGCTAAATAAAAACCTGGTTCAAGTGGATTCGATTTAACAATAGCAAATAAACTTTTCTAAATTAATAAGGGAAAAACGTCTAGGAATTCTCGTAGATGTCAAAGGAAATTGGATCAAAAATAATGAACATATGCTTTCTTCTAATTGGTTAAATTCGAGGAATTATAATCTTTTCAAAAACTCAATCTATTCTTTTGAAATCAACTAAATTTGCCTAAATTAAGCAAAAATCGTTCTTTCAAACTAATTTGCCTTAATTCAAGTTCAATGTCTGCGATTACTTACTAGTCCTCCTAACATACAAATCTGTCTTTTCGAGACGAAGTTACATTAGGTCTAATCAAGTAGTCTAACAACCAAATGTCACCTTTCAGCTTTTCATTTGAATGTTTCAAGAGTGCAAGGAAATTTCGGCCAAAAACCAACTCACAACAATCCAAGCACTTGACAAATTGAAATCAAACCAATCATGAAAATAAGCACAATAGTATAGATTAAAACATGATCCAATAACACTTCCACAAATTACTAAATCCCTAGACTAAAGAAAACTACTCAGACATGATAAAAGATTAGCAAACTAACCAATAATTGGCGAAATCTGAGTGAGAAGGGGATTGACTGAGATGGCTTTCAACCAAGGGCTTCAGAATTGCCTCAAGAATAAACTCTTACACTCAAGACTCACACCAACACAATAACCAAACTAAATACTACAAAATTTGAGAAAGAAACTAAAGCACTAATCTATGCTACTCTATACCTTTGCTTTGCTTGGAATGATTTTGGATGCTCTCTACTACTGCAGAACGTCGCTTTTATAGAAGGGTCAGTCGATCTCAGCCACACATCCGAGGAAAAATGAGGAGGCAGTAGTTACAGGCTTACCACTGTCCGTGGGGTTCACCACAGTCCGTCTGTGGTCTGTGCTGGAACTGGGTTTTTACTCATTCTTTGCTCTATGGGCATGAAATAATATGGATGACCATGGGGGAGGTCAAAATACAGTCATTGAAGGGCAAATGCAGCATAATAAGGCAAAAAATTCTGCAAAATGCATCAAACAACTATACCCAAATATAAATCGAGAATAAGAAAGTAAATAACAACTTATAGCATAATATTGTCCTAAAAATAACGTAAAATAGCCTTAAAATGATGTACATATTAAGCACTTATCAAACTCTCTAATGCTTAAATTGTTGCTTGTCCTCAAGCAATACAAAGATTAAAAGTATACACAGCCTCCTCAGGATAGATATAGGTAACATTTAAATGGCAAAGCTGATCCAAAGATAGCCTAAAAAGATACAAAAAAAATCATTGACAAACAGAATAGGGAATAAAATTTTTGAAAACCTTTTTAGTAGACCAAAATGTCAAACTTGAAAGCAATCTCCCCCAATTTGTCAAATACAATCATTTAACATATGGAACAGGCGAAACTAGTAAGGCAGGTAGAACCTTACTATAGCTATGTAGCACTCAACACTCATGTGTTTGAAATGTATATATTTATGAAGGTTCTCTTAAATCTCAACCTTAAATGTAGATCTACCAAGAGCTTGATAGGATTCTCAAATTTGCTATCTCTAAAAATGCAAACACATTAGACAATCGTGAGGACTTTAATAGGGTTGTAATGGGGCTAAGAGTAAAGGTAAGAGGGGAACAAATATTTTTGGAAATGAGGAGCTAGAAGCCAAAGACTAAGAGCTAAACAATTCCAATGCATCAAATAATATCCTTCTTAAACCTTATCAATTTAGAATAAATCCCTAAATGAGGAGAGAAAGAGTCGAAATCACAAATAACTTGCATTCCCAACAACGCTAACCACTTTCTTCGATTTTTTTTCCCGTTCTCTTTTCATTTTTTTTCTTTTTCTCTTTTCATTTTTTTCTTTTTTCTATGTTTTTTTTTTCGTAAGTACTTATTATTTTTTTTTCCAGAAGGGATAGCCAAGGGGGAAATCCACAACGATCTTTAAATTCTAACTCTTCTCTAAATTTTGTACAATAAAATAAGGGATTAATCAATATCTCACAACCTTTCACCAAACAACCCAATTACACGACAAGATATCATTCCATCTTACTAACGCCCTATCAAACTTGATACAAAAGAATAGAACACTCCTCTAGCCTTGGGTTAAAGGTAAAACAAGTATTTGGCCATGGGTTATAAGAGGAGGGTGAAATCAAGAAAAACGAATACAGGCTCAAAGGGGCTAACAAGGGATACAATACACAATCAGGGTGGCTATTTGGCCGTGGGGTTTAAACAAATCAAAGAAAGAAAAATGCCTCAATCATATTGCCTAAATGCATATGCGAAATGTGATCTTGAATAAGAATCTGAGCAAGTTCTAGAGAAATAACGTCAAGAAAGGGTCATACATGAAAGAAATATAAGACTAATAATAATAAACAGTCTCTAAAAGCTCAAAGTCCACGAGACATCTACTAAGGTTAAAACTAGCCCACTGGTAAACACATGCCAACCGTGGCAGATCTAGGGTATCGAATTAGGGATGTCCGCCCACGAACATTCATCACCATGTGTACCGTAAAATAAAGTTTGAATAATACGTGAAATATTACAATAATATACTATCACAATTGTCCTTTACGTTTTTTCATTTTTTAGAATCGATATATAACAAGCAAACCACATTCAAACCATTTTTGTCTTGAGAATATTATACTTTTATTAGGTTATTGCTCTCTTGGCATCTCTAATTTAGTTTGGATGTACAAACTAAAGGTTTGAATTAGTTAGAAACTCACTAATTGTCTTAAAATTAACTTTGCAGGCACACACGTGATCTTTTTCCTACTCAATGTGGTGGAGTTGCTAGGAGTGCTTATGACATTCGAAAGCAAGAAGCAACACATTAGTTCACTCTAAAAGCTAATGAATCACCAACAACAGAAAATTTTGGAAAGAACAAAGCAAAATCAACTGCTAGAGAGACCGAAATCAAACATCTACTAATCAATCATTTAAATTGAACTTGCCAAAAACAATGAACCAACTGCCAGAAAGACCACAATCAAACATTTAAACTAAACTTCAGCATGAAAAATTAACCAAAACAATAGAAAATTTTTGAAAGAACAAAGCATACCCAATCGTCAAAGTCGAAGTATATGCTTATTGTTGAACACTTAAACAATTCACTAATAAATCCCTATCTGCACAACACTAGTTGAGAACAAATAGTTAGAAGTAACTAAAATCATCAAATAACTCAAATCGAAACCCTAAGCCTCTAACTCGGTCAAAATCTGACCTGCTGTGCTGTTGAGTGCGTGAGATTGAGAGCCTGAGACCGTGAGTGCTACTGTTGCCCGCTGGAAATTTCGACGACTGTTGACAACCGACTGGTGGGGCTCGGCTGGCAGTGGCAGCGTTTGTGCCTGGGCTATTACAGGGGCGGATTTCAGATGGAGAGGAAAGAGGCATTGAGTCATTCGTGGAGAATGAGAAGCAGGCACACGCGACGCGAGGGAGAGCCGAGAGTGCAGGGCAATGGGGCTGAGCAGGGGCTTCTTGGTCATTTCGAAAATTGACATTTTTTTTTAAATGAAGCCTAAGATGTTCAAATGGGCCAAATTTTTGACGGGTCGCGTTTCTTCCTTCTCAGTAGACAATCCTTAGTAATGAGAATCTAGAGTTTTTTAGGGCCTGTTTTAGGGGTGTCCACCCATAATATTTATAAGAGGTCCAAAGAAGCTCATTAGAGTTTTTTTTTTTGGGGGGTTAGGGTTGTCCATGGACACCCCTCTCATAGTCATAAGTCCACCTCTGCATGCCAAAATCTTGTAAAGACTCATGGGAAAATCATTTCGCATTCAACATGTGCTCAATAACAATAACAACAACAACAACTCCCAGTATGGGTCCCGCTTTCACGGGGTCTAGGAAGATCCAGCTGTAGGTAACCTTACCCCTATCGGTATTCCTACCCATAGAGAGGTTGATTCCTTAAGATCCACAAAACAATTTTTTTTGAAAAAGGTTTAAAGAGAAAAACGATTGCAAACCAAAAACCAAGGAGGAGAAAACGAGCCGGAGAGCAAAATAAATAAGGAGTAGAGACATACCCAACCAACTAAGAGCGCTAGATGCCTTCACATCCCAGAAAAGTATGACCTGCAAACAAGCACACCAAAACCCTAAACCCTACCCGCCCCACCCCACCGACGCTACTACCACCTACGCGGCCAGTCCCCTACAATCAGAGACCTTAATCCTATCGCGCCATAACCTTCTATCCTGAGCCATGTCCTCCGTCAGCCCGACAACTCTCAGGTCCTCTCTAACCACTTCCTCTAGGCTCTTCTTCGGTCTACCCCTCCCTCTCTTTCCACCGGGGGGGACGATCATCTCGCACCTCCGCACTGGGACGGCTACACTTCTCCTCTTTACGTGGCCGAACCATCTGAGCCTCGATTCCCTCATCTTCTCCTCTATGGGAGCCACTTCAGCTAGGCTCCTTATTACTTCATTTCTAATTCTGTCCACTCTCGTAAAATCACACATCCACCTGATCATTTTCATCTCAGCTACCATCAACCTTTGGGCCTGCGTCTTCTTTAAAGGCCAACACTCCGATCTAGAGAAAACAGCCGGTCTAACTACCATCCGATAGACTTTGCCTTTCAATCCTATGGGCACTCTCTTGTCACACAGTACCCCTGACGCTGACTTCCACTTTTGCCAACCCACTCTTATCCGCTGACTAATATCCTCGTCAATGTCCCCATTTTGCTGGATGATCGAGCCCAGATACTTAAATTTAGCAACTTTTGGTATCACCCTCCCATCCAGTGTGATTTCTCCCCCCTCTTCTATCTTACCACTGAAACAGCAATGGAGGTATTCCGTTTTTGATCTACTTAACTGAAAACCCCTAGCTTCCAGCGTATGCCTCCAACGCTCCAACCTGTCATTCACCCCCTGCCTGGTCACATCGATAAGAACGATGTCATCTGTAACATGCACCAAGGCACCTTGTCCTGGATTCCTCTTGTGAGTTCATCCAAAACTAAAGTGAAAAGAAATGGGCTTAGGGCGGAGCCCTGATGTAGGCCCATACTAACAGCGAAGTTGTTTGAGAACCCTCCCAATGTCCTAACACGCGTCCGCCCTCCCTCGTACATATCCTTGATTACACGGATGTAAGCGAGCGACACCCTTTTCTGTTCCAAACACCTCCACAATACCTCCCTCGGGACTCGATCATACGCTTTCTCTAGGTCAATGAACACCATATGGAGATCCACATTTCTATCCCTAAACAAGCCCATGAGCCCTCTGAGGAGGTGGATCGCCTCAATGGTCGACCTGCCTGGCATGAAACCAAATTGGTTCTCTGAAATCTCTACAACCTCTCGTAACCTTCTCTCAATCACCCTCTACCATAACTTCATAGTGTGACTGAGCAGCTTGATACCCCTAAAGTTATTACAAACTTGAATATCCCCTTTGTTTTTGTACAGTGGGATGACTGTGCTGGCCCTCCACTCTCTGGGCATCTTGGCGGTCCTGTAAATAATATTAAACAGCTCCGTGAGCCACTCTAGTCCTACCTCCCTCATAAACTTCCAAACTTCCACTGGTATCTGGTCTGGGCCCACTGTCTTCCCATTCGCCATCTTCTTCAAGGCCTCCTTAATCTCCTCCTTTGCTATACGGTCTCCCACTCGCTAATCGCTACACTCTCCGCCCCTACTATAGTCGTCTCGCACTCATTCCCCATTTAGAAGTTTAGCAAAGAACCTTTGCCATCTCTCTCTAATTTCATCATTCTCAGTCAACACCTTACCTTCTTCGTCCTTGACGCACCTCACCACTCCCAAATCCCTAGTCTTCCTTTCCCTCGCCCTAGCCAGTTTGAAAACCTCCTTCTCCCCTTCCTTCGTCCCCAATCTATGGTACAGTCTATCAAAAGCCTGACTCTTTGCTATTGCCACTGCCTTTTTGGCTACCTTCTTGGCCGCCTTGTATCCAATCTTCTTTTGCTCCCTCTCTTCCTCCGAACTGCTGCTCATGAACTCTGCGAAAGCCTCTTTTTTGGCCTTGACTTTCTCCTTTACCTCTTCGTTCCACCACCAGGTGCCCTCCATCCTATTCCCGCCTCCGCTGGAAAGACCTATGGTTTCCTTAGCCGACCTTCAGATGCAATCCGCCACATCCTCCCACATTGAATCGGCGTCTTCTGCCCTCCTCCAAGCTCCCTCCTCGGCTATTCTTTCTGCTATTAACTCCGCCTTCTCCTTCGTGAGGGTCCACCACTTAATTCTGGGTTCTCCGACTCTTCTCTTCGTCCTCCTAGGATACCTGAACTCTGCATCTAAAATCAGCAACCTGTGTTGAGTTCCCAGAAACTCGCTAGGAATCACTTTGCAGTCCTTACACGATCTCCGATTTTCCTTCCTTTTGAGGAAGTAGTCAATTTGGGTCTTGCAAGAGCTGCTCTTGAAGGTCACTAGGTGATCCTCCTTCTTGAAGAAGGAGTTGGCCACCAGCAAATCAAAGGCCACTACAAAGTCCAACACAGAGA
Source organism: Carnegiea gigantea (assembly GCA_029747015.1). NCBI lineage: Eukaryota > Viridiplantae > Streptophyta > Magnoliopsida > Caryophyllales > Cactaceae > Carnegiea > Carnegiea gigantea. Next base: position 472,299 of record JAKOGI010000248.1, on the reverse strand, counting down.
CCCCTCCAACGTTTCTCTCTCCGAAACCTAAACCCCCATGGACCCCATCATAACCCGCTGCCTCCGCGCCGATATGGCCGTTAAAGTCTCCTCCTATGAACAGTTTCTCGCTCAGAGGGACCTCTTGGGTGACCTCGTCTAGATCCTCCTAGAAGAGCTTCTTAGTTTCCTCCGGCAGGCCTACTTGGGGCGCATGCACACTCACCACGTTCACAAAAACTGAACCCACCAAAACTTTAATGGCCATAATCCGATCGCTCTTGCGCCTCACTTCGACCACCTGATCTGCCAAATCCTTCACAACTAGGATGCCAATTCCATTCTTCGCCTTGGTTGACCCCGAGTACCAAAGCTTATACCCATCAATCTCTTTAGCTTTAGCCCCAACCCACTTTGTCTCCTGGACGCACGCTATACTAATCTTACGCCTACGCAAAGATTTAACTAATTCTATCGGCTTACCCGTGAGAGACCCAATATTCCAGGACGCTAGGCGTACCTTTCGCAGCCCTAAGTCCCTCCCAACCCCAAAACTCCCCGGAGGATAGGCTGAAACAGCTACATGGCTCGCCACAGACGTAGACGCCTACAGGGCCAGTGAACACCCTGGGGGTTTACCAACTAATAACAAATAATAATAATAATAATAATAATAATAATAATAATAATAATAATAATAATAATAATAATACTAGTAAAGTAAGTAATAGCAATTATACTAAAAAAAGTAGTAGGATGGGAAAAGGTTAGATTGAAATGGTTTCTAATAATCTTAACACAATTATTAGCAAAATTTGTAATAACATGAGAATAGCTAAAGGTAAAATAAACAAAAGGAATGTTCGTGAACACTGGTTAAAGAAAAGGTTAGAAAAAGACTGGGTAAAGGAAATTCAATTGGCAACAAGAAGTTAACGCAAGCAAAACTGAGGGCAATAACAGGACTACGAAAGCAAGAAATAAAATAAGCACCAAAGATATCAATCAAATAAACAATACTTACAAGCCAGCATCGAACGACTTATCATAAAAATGGCAAGGGGTAGCATTGTTCTCCTTACCCCACTGTTACCTTGACGCCGAGTAAAGCAGGCTTGGGGAAGATCGCCCAATGGTCCAAAGGGTCGGTGCTAGAGGCTGGGAGTGGGTGGCGGTGCTGGGGCAAAGGCCGACTAAACTTCGGTACCCTAGCACCGAAAAAGGGCTGTTCAAATGTCCTGTTCTCGAGTGCCTGACAAAGCAAACGAGGGACAGGGTGGTCTAATAGACTCCGATCCCCTGGCGTCGGAAAAGGGCTGCGGCTGCAGTGGACAACACACTAGTAGTAAGAGGCACCGGTGGTGGTCAGCTTGGCGACAACAACCGCACAGGTTTCCCTGCGTTTGCTGGTTGCTACCCACTTAACCAGTTGACACTTTGCTTTCACCGGAAAGTATGACGCCCTGAATCCGCCGATGGTTGTGCTAACCGGGCCAACCCGCCGTGGTCAGCTTGAGCTCGTCTGAGTCGTGGTGAGGACAGACACAGGCTCCAAAAATAGAGCCCTGAAAAATTACAGTTGAAGATCCACAACTCTCGTTTAGCCTACTGCAGTTCCGGCGATGAAGAATTCTCTGCGTCAACAATGGCCCCAAAACAGATGCCCGCTGAAATCTGATCGCCGGTGGTCCCTGGAAATGAGAACTCAGGGGAGGACCACTGCCGGCTACTGTTCTGAAATAGGAATGAAGAAGACGCTGGTGACAAGCTTAGCCGTAAATGGACAAGCTGTTGTGGTGCCGACTCCGGTGTGCTGGTCGACTCAGGGTTGCCGGCGAGGCACCGACTCAGTGCAAGCGACCTGTTGGAGGGAGTTGGTCGATCGTTCTGTTGAGAGCAGCTAGAGAGAGAGCAGCTGGATGACAAATGTATGGAGTATCCAACATGTGCTCAAAATATGGAATTCATTTCGAGAACTCATTTGCAAACATTTTATGCACAATTTGGGTGAATCAAAGGATCATACTAAACTAAAGCAAGCTACCAAAATCTATAGAGATTATCATCGAAGGATTTTTTTCTTTTTGTGTTTTTTGTTTTTTTTGTGTTTTTTTTGTGTAGTTTTTTTTCTCTTTATATGCGTGCTCCTATAAACACTGCAAACTAAAATGCGAAAGAATCTAATAAAAGGAAGAAACTAAAATGCAACCTAGAAGAAAACTAAATGCATTTCTAAAACAAAATTAAAACAATCAAAAACTACAAAAACTACCACTAAAAACATACAAAACAAAAACACACCAAATAGAAACAGGCATCAGATGTCAAATAGAATGACTAACTCCCCCATGCTCGAATCACACATTGCCCTCAATGTGGGCACATAATAAAAGGGGAAGGGGAGTAGCATAAAACAAGATCAGAGAGAAGGAGGTGGAGGGGGATGGGGTCAGAAATTACCCGGAAACTTTACTGCACTTGATCCTTCTTCTATAGTTGAACCAGAACAGTTAGCATATGAATATTGGCTTTGTCAATTGGTTGTCCCACTAGATATGACTTCAATCACTGTCCATTGACTATGGAAGCTTCAGTAGACTCACTCCATATCTCCACTGCTCTACTGGGTTGAACTTTGGTGAAGGTAAATGGTCCCGATCATCGGAATTTTAGTAATCCGGAAACAATCTCAACCTTGAGTTGAATAGGAGGACCATATCACTTTTTTCTAAACGGTTTATCATAATATGTTTGTCATGCCATTTCTTAGTTCGCCCTTTATAAATACGTGAATTTTCATGAGCCTCCAACCTTAGTTCGTCGGGCTCGTTTAGTTACAGGAATCTCCCTTTTCCGACTACTTTAAGATCAAAATTGAGTGTCCCTATAGCCCAATAGGCCTTATGTTCTATCTCCATTGGCAAGTGACAAGATTTTCGAAACACTAACCGATATGGATGGTGCCTATAGGAGTCTTGTAAGCGGTTTGGTATGCCAAAGAGCATCATCAAGGTTTATGGACAAAATCTTTGCAGGACTCATCCACCGTCTTCTCCAACATGCTTTTCAATTCTCTATTCAAGAGCTCCACCTACCCACTTGTCTGGGGATGATAAGTCATAGCGACCTTATGAAATATCCTATATTTTTTTTAAAAGTGACTCAAGAGGTTTGTTGTAAAAATGTGTGTTTTTGTCACTTAGAAGAGTTCTCGGTGTGCCAAATCATGTGAAAATATTTTTCTTCAGAAATTTGAGGACGACCTTGGAATCATTTGTTAGGGATGAAATGGCTTCTATCCACTTAGAAACATAGTCAATTGCTATAACGATGTAAAGGTTGTTACGGAAAGGAGGGAAATGACCCATGAAGTTGATTCCCCATACATCAAACAACTCTACTTCGAGGATGCCACTTTGAGGCATCTCATGTCTCTTGGACATGTTCCCTACTCGCTGACATCTATCACAAGTCATGAAAAATTTCCTTGCAACTTTAAAGAGTGTTAGCCAATAGAAGCTTGCTTGGAGTACTTTTGCAATAGTTTTATCTAGTCCAGGGTGGCCACCATAAGTTGAAGCATGGCAGTGGTGTAAGACACTATGGACCTCATCTTCGGGCAAGCATCTTTTATAAATCCCATTTACATATAGCTTGTAAAGGAAATGTTCTTCCCACACATAGTATTTGACATCGGTAAAGAACTTCTTTTTTTGGTGGTAGGACAATCCTGGAGGTAATACACTGCATACCTTGAAGTTCACCATATCAGCATACCATAGGGCTTGTTGGGATATAGCTAATAACTACTTATTGGGGAAAGAATCATCAATGGGAAGCTCTTCACTAGGAGAGGCCTCGAGGCCTAAATGAGATGGATGATCAGCAACTACATTCGCTAACCCGGCCTTATCTTTGATTTCTAAATCGAACTCTTGCAGAAGGAGGACCCATCGGATGAGTCGAGGTTTGGAATCAGATTTCTTCATTAAATGTTTCAAAGCTATATGATCTATAAAAGCGATGACCTTGGAATTGATCAAATAGGATCGAAATTTTTCAAAGGCAAAGACAACTGCTAAGAACTCCTTTTCATTCGTGGCATAATTTACTTGCGCCTCGTCAAGAGAGCGGCTTGCATAATATACGGCATACGGTTTATTGTCGTGACCTAGAACAGTGCCCACTGCATAGTCACTTGCATCACACATTACTTCAAAAGGCAGCACCTAATGTGGAGCTTGCATTATTGGGGCAGTGATTAATGCTTCTTTTAATATGTGAAAAGCACTCAAACATTCTTTGTTAAACTCAAAAGGCACATCCTTAACAAGCAATTGGGTGAGAGGTTTTGCAATCTTTGTAAAATCTTTTATGAATCATCGGTAAAAACTGACATGTCCAGAAAACTTCTCACACCTTTTACAGAGGTTCGTGGAGGTAATTTTTCAACCACCTCCACCTTTGCTTTTGTCAATTTCAATGCCTTTGTTAGAAACAACATGACCAAGCACAACTCCCTCTTGCACCATAAAATAACATTTCTCCCAATTCAGGACCAAATTCACATCTTCACATCTTTATAAAACCTTAGATAAGTTAGTCAAGCAATGATCATATGTCGTACTATACACAGAAAAATCATCTATAATGACTTCCATTATGTGATGTCCTCTATAAAATATGAGAAGATAGCCATCATGCAACATTGAAATATCGCAGGGGCATTGCATAACCCAAATAGCATTCTCCTATAGGCGTACGTGCCATATGGACATGTAAAAGTAGTCTTTTTTGGTCATTCAGATGGATAGGGATTTGAAAGAACCCCGAATATCCATCTAAGTAGCAAAATTGTGAGTCCCTTCCCAATCGTTCAAGCATTTGGTCAATGAAGGGAAGGGGAAAATGGTCTTTATGGGTGGCTTTATTCAATTTTCGATAATTAATGCACATACGCCATCCTGTAATAGTTCTAGTAGGGATTAGCTCATTATACTTATTTTTGACAATAGTCATCCCTCCTTTCTTAGGTGCAACATGGGCCGGGCTTACCCATGCACTAGCTAAGCTAGGGTAGATAATGCCGGCTTTAAGCAACTTCAAAATTTCCTTTTTAACTACCTCTTGCATGCTAGGGTTTAATCTTCTTTAGTGTTCAACTAAAGGCTTATGGTTATCTTCAATTAAGATCCGATGTATACACAAGTAAGGATGAATCCCTTTTAAGTCATCTAAGGTGTATCCTATGGTTTTATGATGCTTCCTAACCACTATAAGCAAAGAGTCAATTTGGGTAGCATTCAAATTTGCATTCACAATTACAGGATATGTAGATTTTGGTCCAAGAAATTCATACCTTAGTGATGAAGGGAGAGGTTTTAACCCTAGCTTGGGACCTTTACCTAATCAGATGAGGGCTTACTGTCATCTTGTAATAATTCCACCTTAGTAAGGGAAGGCGGAATTGGAGGAGAGGCTTCTAGCAATTGAGCACACTTGGCTACTTCAGAGTTTTCTTCCTCAGTAGTGCTATTATTCAACATCAAGTGCTCAAGTGGATCATTAGAATTAATGTTAGATGTGCTATCCTGTATCAAACCATCAACCTCATCAATCTTATTACATTCATCAGAAATAAAAGGAAACTCAGCAGCTTTTAGTAAATTAAATTCCACATGAACATCACCCACATTAAAAGTTAGTGTACCGTTTTTCACATCGATGCGACACCCTGTGGTGGCCAAGAATGGCCTCCAAAGAATGATTGGGATCCATGTATCCTCTTTCATTTTCAGAATTACAAAGTCTAATGGTATGTATAAATCTCCTACTTTTATTGGGACATCCATAGGGTATTTTACAGAACAGTTCGCTAATTGTAAGGAGATAGTATTTGGTCTTAACTCTCCCAATTCCAATTTTTCATAGAGAGAAAGGGGCATCACGCTTACGGTTGACCCTAAATCACATAAAGCACAGATTATAGGCACATTCCCTATCAGGCATGGAATTGAAAAACTGCCAGAATCCTTTAACTTAGCTGGTAGCTTATTTTGAATCTGCATTGCACTCTTCAAAGCTATAGTCTCTATTCTTCTGGCTTTTGTTTTTAGACAGAATTTCTTTCAGAAATTTAGTATTTGAAGGCATTTGGGTCAAAGCTTCAGTAAATGGTATGTCTATGTAGAGTTTCTTAAGGATGTCTTAAAACTTTCCAAATTGCATATCAAGTTTTTCCTTAGCCATCCTTTAAGGAAATGGTAAAGGTAGGGTGTAGGGCTTCAGAGATGTGATCTTAGGATCCTTAGAAACCTTAGCACGCTTATGTACGATATCATAAATTACTTCCTTAGAGGGTGAAGATATTTCTTTCTCAACATTCTCAACTTGCTCATTCTTATCATGCGAAGACTCATTATTGGTGACCTCCTTAGGACTTTCTAGTTGTTTCCCTCCTCAAAAGTATTGCGTTGCATTGCTCCCTTGAGATAAGCCCAGGCTTACTAGGAAGTCTATCAGGAGGCATAGATGAAAAAGTGGCTTTCTGGACAACTTGGGCTTCTAAATTAGTCATAAGCACATCAACCTTTAAGGCTAATTGCTTAATATACTTATCTTGTTTTTGTTATGTCATAAGCATATTTTTCATCATTACCTCTATATTAGACCTGTGGGGGCATCTGAGAAGGGAATGGAGGTCTTTGAAAGCTAGGGGGTACTCTAGCATTCATAGGGGGCATAGTTACAGTGTTTGGATTCGACCTGTAAGAGAAATTTAGATGATTCTTCCAACCTGGATTATAGGTGTTAGGGTAAGGGTCATTGGTCAGTCTCGAGTTAAAATTTTGAATATAATTAACTTCATTAGGGTCCTGGGAAAAAGGACTCCCAACTTGATAATTCAGAGTTATATGTTCAATTGAGCCACAAATTTCACAAGGGGAAGGGACACTAAAGTTCACAGCATTAACATTCATTTGGTCCAGTCTATAAGTCATGGTATCCACTTTAGTAGAAAGTAAAGTAAGTGTATCAACTTCATGCTTACCTCCAACCCACTTGGGTTGGGCTCATTTAGCAGACCATTGGATGTTGTTAAGTGCCATCTCCTCGATCAGATTATAGGCTTCATCCTCAGTCTTACTCATTAGAGTTCCTCCTACTGCCGCATCAATAGTGGACCTTATAGATTGCTCACACCATTATAAAAGGCTTGGATTATCATCAAATGCTAAAGACCATGATAGGGGCACAAACGTAACAAATCTTTAAAATACTCCCAGGCTTCATAAAGCGACTCGTCATCTCTTTGCAGAAAGTTGGTGATCTGATTCCTTAGGCTCGCTGTTTTTCATGGAGGGAAGAACTTGGGAGGAAAGCTCTTGTTAACTCATCCCAGGTGGTTATGCATCCAGACGGCAAAGAGTGCAACCAAGCCCTCGCTTTATCCCTCAATGAGAAAGGGAATAAGCGCAGCCGAATCGCATCACTAAAAACTCTATTTAATTTCAGCGTATCATACACCTCTAAAAAGAACGAGAAGTGCAGATTTGGATCTTTCAAGGGAGTTCCACTGAACTGAGATTGTTGCTCCATAGAAATGAGTGCCGGTTTGAGATTGAAGTTGTTGGCATCGACAGCAGGGTAAGCGATGCTTGAGGCAATCCCCTGGACTTATGGGGTAATAAAATCACAAAGCGTTCTTCATTGGTCACCTTCAGCCATGTTTGAATTCCTTCTTGCCTCACGTCTTTGTTCTTCAATCCTTTGCTTTTTCCTCCTTAAGCGAAAAGTTCTTTCAATCTCTGGATCGGGTTCGTACAAGATCAGACTTCTCATAAACTAGGAAAAATTCCTGTAACCACTTTCACCAACACTACCTGCGTAATTTAAACTAGAAAAGAAAGGAAAACAACCAAAAATAACAAGAAAAAACAATAAAACACTCAGTCACTTTCATAAGACTAACTCAATAGTTAACAGTTTTAGTCCACGGCAACGGCGCCAAAAACTTGATCATACTACCACAAGCGCACGGATAGTTGTAGCATAGATGAAGGATATCCTTCCTCAGGGACTAATTGTAACTTACAGAGTCTTGTCTATCAGAATGTGCTAAGTAAAATTCTGATTCAAGTGGATTCAATTTCATGATAGCAAAAAAACTTTTCTAAATCAATAAGGGAAAAACATCTAGGAATTCTCATAGCTGTGAAAGAAAATTAGATCAAAAATAACGAACATGTGCTTTCTTCTAATTGTTTAAATTCCAGGAATTGTAATCTCTTCAAAGACTCAGTCTATTCTTTCGAAATCAACTAAATTTGCCTAAACTAAGCAAAAGTCGTTCTTTCAAACTAATTTGCCGAAATTTAAGTTCAATGTCTCCGATTACGACCTCCTAACATACAAATCTCTCTTTTGAGATGAAGTTATGTTAGGTCTAATCAAGCAGCCCAATAACCAAATGTCATCTTTCAGTTTTTCACTCGATTGTTTCACGAATACAAGCAAATTTTGGCCAAAAATCAACTCATAACAATCCAAGCACGTGATAAAATGAAATCAAACCAATCATGAAAATAAGCACAATCGTATAGATTAAAACATGATCCAATAACACTTCTACAAACTACTAAATCCTTAGACTAAAGAAAACTACTTAGACATGATAAAAGATTAACAAACTAACCAACGATTGGCGAAATATGAGCGAGAAGGGGATTAACTGAGATGGCCTTCAACTAAGGGCTTTATAACCCCCTCAAGAATAAACTTTCACACTCAAGACTCACACCAACACAATAACCAAACTAAAAACTAAAAAATTTGAGAAAGAAACTAAAGCACTAATCTATGCTACTCTATACTTTCATTTTCCTTGGAATGATTTTGGATGCTCTCTACTGCTGTAGAATGTCGCTTTTTATAGAAAGGTTCAGTTGATCTTAGCCACACAGCCAAGGAAAAACGCAGAGGCAACAGTTACAAGCTTACTACAGTTCGTGGGGTGCACCATGGTCTGACCATAGTCTGTGCTGGAACTGGATTTTTGCTCATTTTTTGCTTTACGGGCATGACATAACATGGATGACTATAGCGGAGGTCAAAATATAGCTATTAAAGTGCAAATGCTGGGTAATAAGGCTAAAAATTATGTACAATATATCAAACAATTATGCCCAAGTATAAATCGAGACTAGGACAGTAAGTAACAAGTTATAGCACAATATTCTCCTAAAAACAACACAAAATAGCTTTAAAATGATGTACATATTAAGCACTTATCACGTACATAGAAAAATCATCTATAAAGACTTCCATTATATCCTCAATAAAATCAGAGAAAATGGTCATCATATAATGTTGAAATATAGCATGGGCATTGCACAACCCAAATGGAATTCTCCTATAAGTTTATATACCATAAGGATAAGTAAAAGTAGCCTTTTCTTGATCACTAGGATGGATAGGGATTTGAAAGAAACCTGACTACCCATCTAAGTAGCAAAAATATGAGTTCTTAACCAACCTTTCAAGCATTTGGTCAATGAAAGGAAGGTGGAAGTGATCTTTATGGGTCGCTTTATTCAATTTTCAATAATCAATGGACATACGCCATCCTGTAATAGTCTTAGTGGGAATTGGATAATTATTCTCATTTTTGACAATATTTATTCTTCTTTTCTTAGGTACAACATGGACCGGGCTTACCTACGTACTATCGAAGATAAGGTAGAAAATGTCGGCTTTAAGCAATTTCAAAATTTTCTTCTTAACCACCTCTTGCATGTTAGGATTCAACCTTCTTTGGTGTTCAATTGAGGGCTTGTGGTGATCTTCTATTAAGATTTGATGCATACACAGAGAAGGATGAATTCCTTTTAAGTCATCAACAGCATATCCTATGGCTTTACGATGCTCTCTAAGTACTCTAAGCAAAGAGTCAATTTGAGATGCATTCAAACTTTATTCACAATCATAGGATATCTAGAGTTAGGTCTAAGAAATTCATACCTTAAGGAGGAAGGGAGAGATTTCAGTTCTACCTCGAGAGCTTGCGCCTCATCAGATGAGGGCTTATTTTCAACCTTTATTGGTTCTACCTTAATAAGGGAAGGTGGGATTGGTGGAAAAGCTTCCAAAAGTTGGGCACAAATGGCTGTATCGGGATCATCCTTAATAGTGCTATCATTCAACATCAAGTGCTCAAAAAGATCATTAGAATCAAGGTTAGGCACAGTTTCCTGTATCAAACCATCAACCACATCAATCTTATTGCACTCATCGGAAATAGAAGGGAATTTAGTAGCGTTAAACAAGTTAAACGCCTAATGATCACCCCCCACATCAAAAGATAGCTTACCATTTTTCACATCAATACAGCACCCAGTGGTGGCCAAGAATGGCCTCCCAAGAATGATGAGGGTATGTGTATTCTCTTCTATTTATAAAATCATAAGGTCTACCGGCATATACAAGTCTCATACTTTTATTGGAACATCCTCTAAAACACCCACAGGGTATTTCACATCATAGTCTGCCAATTATAAAGAGATAGTAGTTGGTCTTATCTCTCCTAATTCCAATTTCTCACACATAGAAAGGGGCATCAAGCTCACACTTGATCTTAAATCAGACAAAGCATGGTTTATAAACACATTCCCTATCAAACAGGCAATTGAAAAACTACTGGGATCCTTAAGCTTAGCAAGAAGCTTGTTTTGGATTACTACACTGCTCTCTTCAGTCAAAGCTACAGTCTCATACTCTTCCAGTTTTCTTTTGTTAGATAGAATTTCTTTCAAAAATTTAGCATATGAAGGCATTTGAGACAAAGCATCAGTAAATGGGATGTTTATGTAGAGTTTCTTAAAGACTTCTAAAAACTTTCTAAATTGTAAATCAAGCTTTGCTTTAGCCATCCTTTGAGAAAATGGTAAACTTAGGGTCCTTAGGAACCTTGTCAAACTTATGCACAGCATTATCAATCTCATCAATAGAGGGTGTAGACGCCTCTTTCTCAACATTCTCAACATGCTCATTCTTATCTTGTAAAGACTAATCGTTGGTAACCCTCTTAGGTCCTTCTAGTTGTTCCCCCCACTCAAAATTATTACATTGCATTGCTCCCTATGGTTAGGCTCGGGCTTACTGGGAAGTCTATCTGGTGTAGATGAAAAGGTTGCTTGTTGGGTAATTTGGGCTTTGAACATCTTATTGTGAGTTGTAAGCACATCATCACTAGAGTCTAATTGCTTTATATGCTTATGTTGTTTTTGTTGCACCAAAAGCATTTTTTCCATCATAGCTTCTAAGTTAGACTTGTGTTGTACTTGTGGAGGGAAAGACGGTCTTCAAAAATCGAGGGGTGGCCTAGCATTTATTGGAGGCATATTTAGAGGGTTTGGATTAGACTTATGTGAGAAATTCAGAGGGTTCCTCTAACCCAGATTATAGGTACTGCAGCAAGGGTTATTGGTCAGTCTCGGGTTGAAGTTTTAGACATAATTGACTTCAGTAGAGCCTTGGGAAAAAGGACTCCTAACTTGACAATTCAAAGTCATATGTTCAATAAAACCACAAATTTCACATGGGGGAGGGGGCATTAGAATTCACAACATTTAATTCATACGGTCTAAGCTTTGAGTCATAGCATCAACTTTAGCAGAAAGTAAATTACGTGCATCAACTTCAAGCTTACCTCCAACCTGCTTGGGTTGGCCTCGTTCGATAGACCACTGGAAATTATTTAGCTTCATCTCCTCAATCAAATTATAGGCCTCGTCTTCAGTCTTATTCATCAAAGTTCCTCCTGCCGTCGCAATAGTGGACCTCATAGGTTGAAAGCTTGAACAATCATCCAACATTTAAGGCCACGGTGAGGGCATAACCGCAACAAATTCTTAAACCACTCCCAAGCCTCATAAAGTGTCTCATCATCCCTTTGAGTTAAGTTAGTGATTTGATTCCTCAAACTTGCCATTTTACTCGGTGGAAAGAATTTGGTAAGTAATGCTCTAGTAAGCTCCTCCCATGTGCTGATACATCCCGAAGGCAAAGAACACGGCCATGCTCTTGTCTTATCGCTAAGTGAAAAGGAAAATAGCCGTAGTCATCAATGTGTCACACACATCTAAAAAGATCGAGAAGTATAAGTTTGGGCCTTCTAAAGGAGTTCCTCCAAATTGCGATTGTTGCACCATAGAAATATCATCTTGGACACTAGGGGTAACAAAACCCTTGAGCGTCCTTCTTTGGTCACTTCCTCCTCTCACCATATTCGGTGAAGTTCTTCTAGTCTCACATCTTTGTTCCCCAAGTTTTTGCTTCTTCCTCCTTAAATGCAAAGTCCTCTCGATCTTGGGATTGGGTTCGTATAGAAATGGACTTCGTATAAATGGGGAAGATTCCTAGAAACACAATCACCAACACGACCAATGCAATCAAGTAAGAAATAGGAAAGAAAACAAAAATAAAATACTTAGTCAATTTCATAAGACTAACTTAATAGTTAACAAATTAGTCCCCAGCAATGGCGCCGAAAACTTGATACGTCCGCAAGCGTACGAGTATCGTAGCATAGATTAAAAGATCATCCTCAGGGATTAAAGTAATCCATCGAGTCAGTGGCCTATTAGAAATTACTAAGCGATAAATCCTTTCAAATGGTCTATTTAAATAAACTAATTAACTATTTACAAAATTTAATAACGGAAAAACATCTACAAATTTGATTCACTAAGTAAGGAGTCGGTTCATAGATTTAAGCATGCACATTTCATAGAAAGAATGATTCAAGGAATTGCACTCAAATTGAATTTAATCCTTTCTTTCGAAACAGACTAAATTGTCTAAACAAATTCAACTAACACTCTCTCAAGTCTATTTGATTTAGTCTAGGTTAAAGATCTACGAATGCTAAGTCTCCTCTTAGTAAGCATTTCTCTCTCAAGTATTGTTAAATTAAGTTCTATCAAGGCGATCAAGCAGAGAGTTTTACATTTCAGTACTTCACCTTACTACCTAATATAAGCAAGCAAAATTAACCAAATTCTACTCATAACATTCCAATTTCAAGATAGACATGAGTCATTCCAAACGTGAAATAAGCGCAAGAATTCAAGGATAAAGGATCCAACAACAATTCTATGGCTAACAAATCCATAGATTTGATAAAACCACCCACTCATGTTTCTAAATTCAACTAAAATAAGAGTTTAAAAGGAAATTTAAAAGAAGGAAGGAAAACTTTAAAATAATGGCAGCCCTTAAATTGTGCGACAATCTTCAAGCGTCCAAGAGCAAGCTTCTCCATTCTAATTTCAACAAAAACTACATTAATACTAAGCTAAACTAAAAGAGATATGAAAAGCAGGATTATAGTTGCGGAACCAGAGATCCTTTTCTACTCTTGAACATGCCCTTTTAAGTAGCCATCGGACTAACCTCAGCCGCACAACAAAGGAAGATGAAGAGGCTAGCAGTTATGAGCTTAGCATGGGTTGTGGCAGACACCACGGTCTGATCGTGGTCTTGGTTGGAATCGAATTATTTTGCTCTTCTCATACTCTACGGCGTGGCATCTCAGGGGCATCCATGGGGGCCCAACATATACTTAAATGAGGGTCAAATGCTGGGTTAAAATGGTTAAAATCCTACAAATGTCATCAAAGACCATACCCAACCATAAAACGAGAATAGTAGTATAAATTTTAACATTGAGCACATAATTCTCCCTAAAAGTGCGGCAAAATGACGCTAAAATGATATACACTTTTAGCACTTATTAAGAACGTACAACTATTATCTTTGACATTAATTAGCATAGGGTGATTCTACACACATAAGGAAGATTTGGCATGTGGTAGGGCCCCAATTGTAGGTGTAGAGACTTCTAGAAGTCTCCTAGAAGGAGGAGGAAGATTCCCGGAAAATACAGCTCACCTTGGTTATAATTATCTTAGTAATTTGATTTATTTTCATAAGATAATTCATAATCCCCCTATTGGTACACTTGTACCACTATTGTAATAGCTAATCCCCCTACCATTGTTTGAGCATATATAGACCCCAATACCTCTATGTAAACTTAGCTTGAGTTGAATTATGAATGAAAAGACAAAGGGCCATTTTTTCTCACTAAAATATCTATATCTTTATCTCTTTAATCAAGAGTGCTGACTAGAGCCTTTCCTTTAGAATTCTTCTTTGGTGGCTAAGAACCTTTAGAAGAGGAATTTGGTGAAAAGTAATTAAACTATCATTAGTATCTTCTTTTGGGCTTAAACCTCATAATCTTGTCAATTGATTGAGTTTAAATCCAAAAAAAGCATCCTTTGATGTGATTATTTTTCTTGTTATCTTTGGTCTTGGGAGTTTGAGGGGCCATCTTCGTCAATTTTTTTTTGTAATTAGTAAGCTATTATATGAGATATCCTATAGGTGTTTAAAAGGATGTGCCCATCAACATAGGCGATTATATCTCCTAGTTGCATTTGTAATCCTTAAGAGAGAAGAGGACATACCACCTCAATTATTTTTTGGAGGCCTTTCTTAGCCATCATCGAGTATCGCATCGATGTGAAGTATGGTAAGTTGTTTTTTATGTAAGGATCATAGGACTTCAGTTTGCTTAAAGCTGCCAAATTCCCTTCTATTTATAATTGGTGCAGTGGGATTGATGTGATTGATAATATAGTAATGAAAGAACTTGCTAACCAAGGCTATAGTGATCTTTTTGAGGATTGTTTGCTGAATGATTATAGTAATGAGGACGATAATTACGAAGTAGCATTGTATGCTGAATTTTCAAAGCCACCTTACAAGTTCTAACCACCTTTGTCGAAGTGGAAGATTAAGGAAGTGAAGAAGAGCCCTCTCTCGATGAAAAGCTTGCCCACTATAGCAGAGTATGAATTTCTTGGACCTAATTTCACATATCTATGATTGTTAACATAAGTCTAAGTGCATCACAAATGAATTCTTTGCTTAGAGTTTTTAGATTGCACTGTAAGGCCATAGGTGTGTACCATGGAGGGCTATTGTAGAGTGGAGGAACTTGGATTGCTAGGACAAGGCCAGGGTGCCCAAGGTTGAAAATCAGAGTTTGGAACATGGACCTTGACTAGAATTAACATACTTCAAGGGTAAGAAGTGAGGTATTATTAAGAATGAAAAACACAGATATGATAAATCTATATGATAATGGAATTTCTTCCGCCGCTTAGAGGGGCTAAACACCACCTAATCCCCTATAGGTTAAATCACCAGGGGTTAAGGTAATGTTCAGTTCCAAAAAACAATATCTAAAATGGGATAAGGTTTTGAGAGATTTTTGTGAAAGAAAATAGCAATGAGCTAGTATAAATAGTACCAATGTTCTTTGTTATTTTGAGCTAGAATTTGGTTGCACCTTAGCTGTGAAAAAGAAGTTTTCTTAAACCTTCCCAGTAGGAAACATTCCTAACATTCCTTCGGGAGATCTAATCTTGCGATGTCCATACTTTATTGGGAAAATTTAGAGTCCTTTAACCTAGTTTTTAGGTTTCTTTCCAAGGATGTCTAGTGCAAGTTTAAATTTTGCTAGTTTGATATTTTTGTTGAATTTCTCTCTTAATAGCATGGATTACTAAAAGATATTCATAAACATGGAAGGAGACAGGGCCTTTTCCGAGCATACCTAATATGGTTTATTTGAACTTCATTTTCTAAACCAAAATTTAGATCAAATTTGACGTAAGCTTTTTAAAATAAACGGCTAGTGGAGAAATTACTCTAAACTCCTTCTTTATAGCCACTAATTGCATGTTATCCATTGGCGAATATAGGACCCCTTAGAGTCCCTAAGGATAAAAAAAGTTGGATGCTTGACCCTCAAAGCCTCTTTATTTGTGGTGAAAAGTTGAGATAATTAATTCATAGCCTTAACATTATGCAACAAATTAAACTTGTGCTCACTCAAGGGCATTGAGGGACTTTGCTCCACGTAAACCTTCCTTGAGAAGAAGTCACCCTCAAATCCTCAAGGTCAAAATTATCCCCTTTAAATGGAATGACCGTCTGAGCATACCATGATGTACAAACCCGTTTCTCCTCATAAATGAAGAGCTTGTAGATGTGATTGAAGGGACCCAATGCATATAGCATCAAAGGAAAGTTTGGTTGCAACTTTGCAATAAATGAGTTTAGGATGAAATGAGTTCTTTATTCTATTCCCATCTAGTTTGTGTAACTCAAGTCTCAATGAAAGTCAAAAAAGACCATCAAAAGGAATCATGACCCAAATCAAGTAGACAAATTGGGTCAACTTTGGTCCAACTAACCCCAATGAAGAAAGTCAAACTCTGATCAACAATGGTCAATATGGGTCAAACTTTGGTTCCATGGTCAAGGTCAAGGTCAGGGTCCAAATCCAAAGTTTGGAGATAAGAAAGAATTTAGACAGTTCATCATTAGCTTAGAAGCCTCTAATTTTCAACTTCTATGTGCTTAAATTGTTTTCAGGAATGTAATTGGCTAGAGTAGATGCTTGAATCCCATTGACCCATATTAACCCCATAGTTGCTTAATTTCCATTGGCTTAATTTTGTAGCTTAGAAGAGGAGCATTAATTCTGGTAGCTGTAAATTAGCCTTTTGTATTTACTTAGAAGATAAGCTTAATTTAAGAATTAATGAATAAAAGCTAGAGTGTTTTTCTCTTTCACAAGAAATCTCTCTCTTTACTTTAAATATGTGAGTATTTGAATGATGATTAACCGAATCCTTTAGATTGGTGCTTTTGCTTTAGAAAATTAATTGGTGGGTTGTTCGGCTTAGTGGTGGCTTGAGCCTTTATCTTAGTCATATCCCCTTTTTATTAGCTATTCTCTCACATTCAAAAATCCACAAAAAAATTCATTAGTTTTCATTTGGTATTTAAGGCCTAGCTTAGCTCAACGTCTTGTTGATTCATAGTTGTTTAAGTTTCTGCATTCTTATGATT
This sequence comes from Carnegiea gigantea, assembly GCA_029747015.1. Lineage (NCBI taxonomy): Eukaryota > Viridiplantae > Streptophyta > Magnoliopsida > Caryophyllales > Cactaceae > Carnegiea > Carnegiea gigantea. The sequence goes on along the minus strand of JAKOGI010000248.1, from coordinate 455,331 downwards.
AAGCGGCCTCCCACTTGTAAAAAATTGTCATCAGAGCCGAAAGGTCCTACTTTTGGTTGATATCTAAATGAAACCCCTCTTGCTTGTACATCCAAAAACTTAAACTTTGATCTCCCCAAATTTTTCTCACTTACCACTCTTATCAATGCTTCTTAGCCTACAGAAAAACCCTAAAGATAGCTCAAACACAATCTCTAACCCAAAACACAACCTTAAATTTTCTAACAAAAACCTTAACAAGAAGTCTGAAAAAAAAAAAAAAACCCTCAGGTAGAAATTTGGCACAGCCTACCCGTGTTGCTTACATGACCATGCCACGCTTTCTTGCACTCCCATTCCTATTTCAGAGATTTGTTATGACCACTCCATGCCTTAGAGCACAACTGTGTCGCTTTATTTTCACTATTTTCTTACCCGTGCCACTTCTAGTACGTCTGTGCTTCCTACATATCCATTGTTTTCCCCTCTTTTCACCTTACAAACTATCACCAACCATTGTTAATGAGGGAGATGCTTCTCAGTACGCCCATGAGATAGATAGGGCCATTGTTAAGCTTCAAGGTCAAGTAAGGAAACTTAGTAAACAAATGGCTCATATGAAAAAGGCCATGGAAAAGCCTAATTGCTTTAATGGTATTAGTTTGGATCCTATAATCTACTTGAGATAGGTCCAAATATATGAAGATTGTTTGAGGCCAAAGGATGTTCCCATGAAGAGAGTTTCTTAATAGCTGCTTAAAAACTTGAAGGTTATGCCTACGACTGGTTTAAATGTCTTAGAAGAGAGAGAGCTCTATAGGACAAGCCTAGGATCAAGGCTTGCAGTTAGCTCGAATCATATATGGATGTGAGATTCTTCCTAGATCTATTTCTTGCTGAAGAACTGATAAAGAAAAGATCTGTTATTGCTCATAAAGATATCAAGCTCCAGTAAAGAGATGGGCTTACATTGGTTTTCGATAAGAAAAGAGAAAGAGAAAGCTTGGCAAAGGGTGAGAGCTCCCTTAAAGCCCTTCTTGGGGGGCATTTCAAGCATTTAATTAGATTTTGGGGCGTAGTTTGGTGGACATCCCGCCCATTTGTATTAGATAGGATTTCATGTAGTTATATTAGATTATTTCTATATTTCTTGTTAGTGGAGCATGTAGGTTAGATGATGGATTACAAGAGGGGAAATGATTGAGTTAGGCATTCATAAGCTTTTCAGGTATCAACTCTTACCTTTCTTTTCATTATCCTGTATATATTTTATTACTATATTAGTTAGATTTATTGCTTTTGAAAATTTTTTAAAAAATATAAACATTAAAAAATAACAAAAAATTGAAAACCCCTCCTATGATTATGCAAGGCATGATATTTGATTGATTAGCATGATTGTGTACTGAGGTGTGGCTTGTCTTGGTGTAAATTGCACCATCTAAGGTGTGGCATGATTGTGAAAATTATGTTGACATTGCCATTTGGGATTGCTCTGCCTTGTGTTGCATCTTGATTGCAATTAAGATTCACTTAGGTTGATTTGGTTGACCTTGATAAGTGGAACATATTCTGGAGCAAGTTGCATTAAATGTGGTATGTTGTAATGTGAGACTTTGAGACTTTTGTACACTATTCATTGCATATAGTCTCACTATTCCTTTCATGTGTCACTTATCTATGATTACATTTCTAGAACTTGGTTTGACACTCTTCGAGATTTTGTTTGACATGTGCATATGTTGATTTGATTAAGACATTCTTTGATTTGTATAGCCATATGAGTCTGAAAGCCACCTAGTGATGTATTTTCCACTTCTTAGCCCTTTGTGCCTTTTTCCCATTTTTGTTGTCGCACCCTCATTCACTATGCCCCTAGCCTATGCATATTTTCTATGCCTATGCCAAGGTCTAGTGAAACAACACCTTTTACATTAGTAGGGCATGCTTTATAGGTTGGTCACTGTGGGTGTTTTGTTAGTGGTTCGTATTGAAGGCATTGTGACTAGAGATTTTGTATTTCCTATTCTTTACATGCCTTCTTGCTTCTTCATTTGATCAAACCAAAAATATAAGAAATGGGAAAAAGAGAAAACTAGAAAAAGTGATAAAGAGAGGCAGAAAAAAAGAGGAAATTGAATAAACCATGGTGATTAATTCAATAAATGTGTTTTAACTACTTCCTAGTTTTGTGGGCTTAATGCGTATTTTTCAAATATTGGTGTGAAGTTAGGGTTTAATACTTGGTTTGGGGAAGCGTTATTACCCTAATAGCTTTTAGTGAATAGCTCCTCTTTTCACAAATTTAGTTTCCCTCCTCACTATTAACCTTACACCCATTATATCCTTTTGAAAGTCCCCATGATTGACATTTTATATTTTATATCCTATGATGTAGAATAAAGAACATCACTTAGATTAAATTAGTTTCATGATTGGATTTGATGCTAGGAGCACCAATGTTGCATATTCAAAACATATTGAGAGGAGTGTTGCACTTGATCCTAAAGCGAGGTTCTACTAGTAAACCTTTCTCACCACTTGCTGAGAGATGCTTTATCTTACTACTTGGTTTAACATGTAAATAAACTCAAGTAGAGTTTGGGTACTTGAGGATGAACTAATCTGTCGTCAACCCTCTCTATTTGCTTGATTTTATTCATTGGAAATTCTCATGGCTTTATACATGCGTGGGATAAGACGCTTGCCCTAGCTTGGTGTGCAAGGCATCAATTCCTAGTTCTAATGCAAATAGGAACAGGAAAGATTGGGATAAAATCTTGTCTATATATAATATTTCACAATATTTCCTAATACTCCTAACACTCCCCCTTAAGTTGGAGTATGCAAATCTAGAATACCCAACTTGCCCTTTAAGTGTTGGAATTTGCCGGTGCCGAGAGCTTTTGTGAAAATATCTGTTGGTTGTTGCCTCGTCCCAATGTGAGCAAGAAGAAGAATACTGGCTTTAAGTTTTTCCCCAATCAAGTGACAGTCTATTTCGATATGTTTGGTTCGTTCGTGGAACACAAGGTTGCAAGCTATATGCAAGGCAGCCTAGCTGTCACAGTAGAGTGTCATGGGATTTGTAAAGATGCCTAGTGAGGCCAAGAACGAACAAATCCAGACTAGTTCACTTGTAGCAAATGCCATGGCTCGGGAGGAGCGAGAGATTGTAGCTTACTTCTTGCTGCGCTATAAAATAGGTGAACCTGCCAATGTGATGAAGTAGCCAGTCAATGACTTGTGTGAAAGGGGGCATGCTCCCCAATCAGAATCATAAAACCCAACTAGATGAAGATTAGTGGCGGCTCATAGCAGTATGCCTTGACCAGCAGTACCTTTGAGATAGCATAATACACATCGGGCAGCTTCCATATGGTCTTCACAAGGTGCTTGCATAAACTGTGAGAGAATGTGGACCACATAAGTGAGATCGAGCCTTGTGATTGTGAGATAAATTAGGCACCCAAAGAGCCGGCGATAGCGAGTGGGATCAGTGAGAAGACGTCATTGTGCTAGTGCTAATTTGTGATTTTCTTCCATAGGAAACGCCACTAGCTTAGCCCCGAGAGGGCCACATTTGTTGATTATTTCAAGAGCATATTTTTGTTGGCAAAGGAATGATCCTTGCGGTCCACGAGCAACCTCGATGCTCAAAAAATATTTTAACAGGTAAAGATCTTTATACTGAAATATGTATTTAGATATTTCTTGAATTGTATACTTGCTTTAGTATTATTACCTGTAAGCATAATATCATCAACATATACTAAAATAGCCATAAAAATTTCACCCTTTCGATATGTAAATAAAGAATAATTAGCATAAGACTGGTAAAACCATATTCACAAAGTTTGGATGAGAGCGTAGCAAACCATTGTCTTAGGGCTTGACGTAGACTATAAAGTGATTTCTTATGGAGACAGACCATGTGTGTGTCGTGAGTTAACCGGGAGGCAGCTTCAAACATACTTCTTTGTCGAGGTCTCCATGTGAAAACACATTATTTACATCCAATTGATGTAGGTCCCAGCCTTTTGCCATCACTACAGCCAAAAAACATCTTACGCTAGTCATCTTGTCAATGGGTGCACAGGTCTCGTTGTAGTCGAAGCGTTCAACCTGGTGATCTCCCCGGATCACCAAGCAGGCTTTGTATCGTTCAATGGTCCCATCGGACTTATATTTGACTCTATATACCCATTTACAACTAATGGGTGACTTTCCTGGTGAAAGACGCTCGAGAGTCTAGGTTTCATTCTTTTCCAATGCGCTAATCTCTTCAGCTATGGCGTCTTGCCAGTTCTTATCCCGGACTGCTTCATGCTAAAATCTAGGTTCTGTGACCTTCGTGACAATGGCTAGAAATGTTGATGAGAGGATGAGAAATTATCATAGGTAACATAATTGTGTAACGGGTAATGCATACCTGAGGGTGCTTGTTAGAGGGTTGTAGTAGATGAGATGGGGTTTTTGGACTGGACATTGTAGTAAAAATAACCATGAAAATACACACTCGTCCCAAAAACGCAATGATAGATGAGCTTGAAAGCGAAGAGCCCTGGCCATGTCTAGCATATGTCGATGTTTACGTTCTACTTGTCTATTCTATCAAGGCATATCTATATAGTTAGTTTGATGTGTAATGCATTTTTCACGATAAAATTGCTTCATAGGACTAGATTTGAATTCAATCCCATTGTCTATGCGTACCACCTTAACTATTTTGGAGATTGCGTGGCAACCATGAAAATGAAATCCCTTAGAAGTGGTCTTGTCTCACCTTTGTCCTTCATGAGATATAACCATACCCTGCGGCTAGCATCATTGATTATAGTTAAGAAATAATGGGCTCTATATGAGGAGGGCTCACGATATGGCCCCAAAATATCACAATGAACAATATCGAATAAATTTTTTGTTTTATTTCTACTAACTTGGAATGGACTTCTAGTTTGTTTAGCCCAAAAACAAATGTCACATACACTTTTATTACTACTAAGAGAAATTGAAACACCTAAATTTTTTGCAAAAATACTCATAACTTCATGGGACGGATGTCCCATTCGGTTATGCCATAGATCACCAGTCCTTACTATATGATTCTTACTTCTTGTTGGTGCCACGTTGTAGTAGTATACCCCATATCGTTGCTCACCCGTACCAATCATCATCCTCGAGATATGGTCCTATAAAGCACAACAATCATCAAAGAAGGTTACACTACAATTTAAATCTTTAGTAATTCTTGCGACTGAAACAAGATTACAACTGAGATTAGGAACTAATAACACATTGTATAAATTTTTCCCATCATCCAAAGCCACCATTCCTTGCTTAGTGGCCACGGTTTGAACATCAATGGGTAATTCAATCACGACAGGTCGCCTGGGTTGTATTTTGGAGAGCAACATTGCGTCACCTGTCATGTATGTCGATGCCCCACGATCGAGCATCCAGACTGTTTTACCTGTGACCTGTTCGCCTCCATTCTTTGGGGTATCAATGGGACTAAATAGACTTTGAACTTGTTCAAGTGTGAGACCCGGGATAGAGACTAAAGGGGCTTCGACCGTTGCATTTGGATCTGGCGACTGCTGCGGATTGGCCGACACCGCATGAGCTAATTCACGGCCACCACCTTGTCCTCTGATGTTACTAAAACAACCACTGCGGGCACCCCTTCGACCTCCACGTCCTCATCCATGAGAGCTTCATCCAGGTGGGTACCCGATTATCTCGAAGCAACTGTCCTCCTCATGTCCATATTTTCCACAGTGTGTGCATGATCCCTTGCTACTAGTCATCGAAGTATCCTTACCTTGTACCGCAAAAGCTGCTATATTTTCAACTCGATCATCTCAATTTATCGCAAGACATTAATGGCTTTCTTCTTGATGTACCATGTTGAACATTTTGTCAAGAGAGGGCAAGGGATCCATAGCTAGAATTTGCCTGCGGATATTCGAATATATCTCATCGTCCAAACCAATCAAAAATTGATGGGCTTTTTCTTCTTCTATCAACTTCGTGAATTTTCCTCCTATGTTACACTTACACTTCTCGCAGGTGCAACATGGAAAACATATCTGATTCTCTAACTTGCTCCACAGACCCATAAGCTTCAAATAAAACTCTACAACCTCGAAACCTCCTTGCTTACACTCGGCTAGCATCGTCTTAAGCTAGTGAATCTTTGGAGCGTTGGACAATGCATAACATTTTCACAGATTCTCCCACATTAGTCGTGCGATGCCCATGTATGCGATACCGGTTCAGAGCTTTGGGTCGATGACATTGAGTATCCAGGAACAAATCATAGAGTTGGCCATCTTTCATGCCTATAGTTCCAGTGTGTCTTCTCCTACCTTTGGTGTCCGCTTCGCTAAGGTTCCATCGATGAACCCTAGCTTATTTTTGGCTTTGAGAGTAGTTCTAAGTGCTTTCTCCCAAAGGTTGTAATTTTTAGCGTCAAAGATCACGACTGTGATTAATGCGCCAGGTCCCTGTAACAGATGTAGAAAATATGATGGGTGATTTTCTATTACCAATTTCTTGTAGTCATGGCTAACTAGTTTGTTCGAATGCATAGGATATTAAGGCCTTGATACCATGTAAATAAACTCAATTAGAGTTTGGTATTTGAGGATGAAATAACTTGTCATCAATCCTCTCTGTTTTCTTGATTTTATTAATTGGAAATTCTCATGGCTTTATACATGCATGGGATAGGACACTTGCCCTAGCTTGGTGTACAAGGCACTAATTCCTAGTTCTAATGCAAATCGGAAAGGGAAAGGTTGGGATAAAATCTTATCTATATACAATATTTCACAATATTTCCTAATACTCCTAACATAACATGGCATGATTCGTGTGTTGCATTGAGGTTTTGTGATTTCTAGATGGCGGTATATGTGTTTTATTGGATAAATGCTTTTAACACCTTGACTTGCGTATCTCTATGCATGATCAGGGTGGTTGGTTAATTGTCACTACCTTAACTGAGGATGTTAGAATGGGAGGTTTATATCCTTTTTTGAATTGGACATGAGATAGCTTTGCTTCAAGATAAGTAACAAAAGCATGGAGGAGTTGTTAAATCTCTGTTTTCATAGTTTTCTTCTCTTAGTCCTTCCCAATAACCTAGCTTTTATCATCAAATTTACCTAAGGCTTTTGGATATCTTGCATATTTTTCCCCGGGATTGCTCAACTGGTTTGACCACTCAATGCTAGATGGTTTAGCCTTGATTTGAGCAATTGATGATGATCTTGGTGGATTAAGCTTAACGAGAAGGGTTAAAGAAGTCAAGGAATAAGAAGGCAAGGTTAACACGGCCTACCATGCTCAATGGCACATTCATTTTGACAAAAATTAGCTAAAGCAATAACATGGGTAGTCGTGCTAAATAGTACAATTGTGTAACAAGACTGTAGGATTTTGGGTGGAATTCCAGGAAGTGAAATGGCTTGTCACGCTGACATCATGGCTGTGCTACCTAGGTCATATTTTGGAAACACAATATGCCATTCTAAATAGCATGACACCATTGTACTTGTTTTCAATCGACTCTCCTTTCTGTAAATATAGTACTTTGAGATTATTTAAAGGAAGCTTCTACAATATAAAACTTTAGGTTTGGAAAGTTCTTCTTAAGAGTTTTGTGCTTGGTGTGGATTGAAAATTGTTCCTTAGTTTCATTTGAAGATTTCTATTCTTTTAATAATTTAGTTCATGAGTTTGTTCTCTAAATCTCTCTTCTTGCTTACTTTCATTTTAGTATATATAATGTGATGTTCCATGTTGATCGTTTTGTGATTTCCACCATATTTAGCAGCTAAGTTGCCTAACTTGGGGCTGAGATTAACAGCAATTATGCTTGGTTGATCATGAATTAGCCCTAGTAACACTCATTTGTTCTTTATTTTATTGAATTCTACTTTGGTCACCACATGTTCAATGAATTATTTGAAAGAATGTTAATCTACACACTAGAAGGTGTTGTTGTTATGTTGTTAAATGTTCATCCATTTGTGTTTAGATTTAAGAGAGCATTGACAGACAAAACCTTTACCTGGCATGACTTAGTAGGCGGTTAAAATGTTTACATGAATATAATTGATGTCATAATATTGTGTATCTTGTAATCCTTTGAATTTTAGTTACATAAAAATAGGTGGCTATACTTTAGGATTAGTCTTCGAACCTTGAAAGAGAGAGGGGGAGGGCGTAATTGATGATTTCTCTATTCGTTTTGCACGTTGGAAAGTTTGAGGGGGTTAGTGATTGATTTGCTACAATAATTGTGCTGCTGATTCCAATGCCAGTGTTTTTACCATCTGAATTGTAATTCATAGTTTTAGTTGTTAATTGTATTTTTAGTTATTAGTTGAATCTATTTCCCTATATTAAGTTGTTTGTTAGCTACGGTAATTGAAAGCAAGTTCCCTGTGAAAACGGCCCATACTTACTAATCGCTAGCTATAGCTACACTATGTACATGCGAGTTTGACTGAACAAGTTTTTGACATCATTGTTAGGGAGCTTGTTTCTTTCAATATCAAAATCAATTTGACTATTTTTGGTTGACACTGCTTAAGCTGGGTGTAGTTTTTTTCTTTGTATGCACACTATCAACCAGGGTACTTAGAATCCTGTTCCTTTTCACTTTAAAATCTGAGCAATAGCACAGAAGGAAGATGAAGAAGTCAGAAGGAAGAAGAAAGAGGCGAAGAAGGCAGGGGGAGAAGAGACCATTGTTGTCTGCGACTATGTTCTATGGAAAGCTACAGATGCCGATCTTCTATTGTAAGGCCAGCAGTTAAAGCTTAGTATTTTGAGCTACGATCCACCCTTGCAAATTTTATAACATAGGATATGTTTGGCGAACACCAACAGAGAATTTTATTGGCCATATTGATAATTTTTTTTTTTTTGGGAGAAATACGACACCATAAAGCTTAATGGAGTATTTAGAGATGCTATTCGGCTAAGGTTCCTTAAATTCTCTTTGACGGATATAGCCAGAAATAGCTTGCAGAATGAGAGCCCAACTCTTTTCTTAATGGGGTGCTTTCTTTGAGACTTTTTTCAACAAATACTTTCCTTATGGTAAAGCGTCTTTTAAGATTTATGTTCAGCAAATTAGTCAAGCCTTATCCTCCCTAGGATGACAACGATGTCCAAACTTATTATTCAATGGTATTAGTTACTAAAGTTCAGTTATCCAGGTGATTACGAGTTGGACTGTTATATTTGTGGTATCATAGCATTAATTGAAGGGTCACTATGAGTTATAAGGTGTTTACGAGGTATGTTAGACTGGTTGAATGTGAGGTTGATTTGATTATGAGTTCATAGGCATGAGTACATACTAGGGATACTTTAGACAATATTTGTCTTGCCCTCAGTTTTTGTGTTAAGGCCAACAGCCTAGTTAGGCAATACTGTGTTACTCCATCGTTAACAATGTGGAGCAAGTAAGCATAACAAGTGTATAGTGCCAATTCTGTGATTTGGATTTTCTGTTGTTATATCCAATTCAATTTAGAGACTGCGTTAAGGCATACTTAATGTTCGGCGATGACAATGTCTATGACTGTGGATGCCACTTGCAAATTTATATGTGATTTATATGCCACCGAACTACATCAAACCTTCTAAGAAAGCATTCTATTATAATATCCTTGTGCTAAACAGGATAAAGAGACATTGGAATAGTATATTTGTATGAGGGCCAACCAAACTGCAAAAATAATTTACTCTAGTGAATTGTACGACATCGGTCTAATGACTTATTGTATACTAGTTGGTGTTATACTAGCCATATGTGATAAGATAAAGGATGTCATGCAAGGAAAGTATCATCATTAGCTAATGATGAGAATATGTGGACTTATGTAGGTTACTACATACTCGTTAAATATACAAATCATTATACATTAATGATCATGTCCAAAATTATGTAGGTTATCAAGAAGTGGAGGACATTTAGATGTGGGTTGTCAATTGACATTGAAACTATGGGCCATTGACTAAGGTTATACATTAGGCATGCCCTCTTTGATGTGTCAATTAGTTGACTTTTTTTATAAAAAAAAAAAACTTTGAAAAAGTGTAAGGAAAGACTCCTTAAGAGATTCTAGATTATAAGGTGTGCCTACGGCTATAATATCCAGAACTACTTCGAGACTAAATAATATTTAAAGGCACATAAAATTACTAAAGGTGGACCTCAAAGTCAAGATATGCATTAGAAATTCTACAAAAATTGTATAAATTTTCCCTTATCATCTTTTGGTGGAATATATGATATGTGCTTTTGGGTCGAGATATGCCCATCAGACTATGGAAAATAAATTAGATAGAGAAAACTTTTATTTTGTGTTGTATGAAGTGATTAAGTGAGCAGACTCTTGAGAGTAGCAAGGATTATAGGGAAAAAAAAAGAAACAAAGTGGGGAAAAAGGGACAAAGGAATGCATAAATAAAGAATGCATTCTATTCATTATTCTATCAAAAGCAGAAGACTCTGAATCATTGTCTCATAAGGGCATAATAAGGTTGTAGAGTGATAATCACAAAAGATAATTTAGGAAAAGTGAACAGAGAAAAAAAAAGAAAAAAACAACAGAAGAGAAGATGATAGATGTTAAAATCATCAAGAAAACACGAGTGCTGACTAACTTTAAGCATATCCGCTTTATGCAAAATGACAAATGACTATTCAGGTAAATAGAACGATGGAAATATGCTCAAGGACATGCCATATACATACATTTCAGGAATTTTAGAGGTCATAATTTGTGCATTAGCAAATGATTGGATAAGATTCGTGGATATAATTTGGGAAGACACACGATGCTTTGAGAAGTGTAAAATAGTATAAGAGTTTTATGGGATGAATCAAGATTCTTGATAGTGATGCATTACAACTCATGCGGGTAAAGAATTAGGAGTTGTGATCTGTGTATATGCATTGCATGAATTCTATAGGGTTATTACGAGTGATTTTATAATATTAAGATGTCGTATGTAAGAAGGTATTACCAAGGCACAACCCCAGGTATGATGACAGAAGATTGTTGGGCAAATAAGATATAGGAAGTGTCTACATAAAAGTTAAAAACACAGGTGACTTTCTTTAAACATTTTAAACCCTTGTAATTTTAGCAACGTGAGTTTTTGCATTATTTTAGAAGAGCTTAGAGTAATCCTCATTCAACCAACATTAGACCTTGCTTGTAAGATGTCGTTATTGCTGGGAACCTTTAATGTCCTTGATTAAAACCAAGAGCTAGCCACCCATATATTATGGAGCAACATAACCAAACATATAACTCCTTCTTGAGTCATATTACCCTCCATCGCTGCTTTACAAAATTTGGTTGATTGCTTACGTAATATTTCATCATTAAACCAATAGACCGATTAGTTCACTAAAATGACTACCCAGTATACTCCAAACATCAAAGAGGGAGCATTAGAAGATTACAGACAAGTGAGATTTTATAAGGTGAATGGGGGAAGATGCTAAGGGGAGATGGGAAAGTGAAAGCGAAAAAGTTTTGAACAAATGAAACCGAAAGTATCTTATTTTTATTTTAATTTTTAAGTTTTTTTAAAAAAGTGAGGGTCAGCGGATTGGGTCACTAGGTCAAAATCTTTACTCAAGCCCGACTCTCATCATCGTCGGGTACCCTCAATTTGAGGGTTGGGGTGGGTCGGAGACAAAAAACAAAGCTGACCCTAAACCTCATTTATAAGGGTCGGGTCGGGCCGAGTCGGGCGTGTCTTCGACACGTTGATCAGGTCTGCCCGTGCTCCTCGCTACCATGATAGATTTATTTATAAACCTTGTTGCATTCTGCTGATATATCTCTTCTCAATTAAATGCAATCGTTTTCAGCTAAATACTCTCCTTTTCAATCTCAAAGAATTATTGGAATCCTGGTACTTTTGATTGTCATAATCACCTTTGCCATTATATCAAAATTGTAGTTGTGCATGGAGCCTTTCTTGACACTACTTCACACTCATACATTTGTGTAGTTCATCCCAAATTAAAGGTACAATTCGATCCTTTTTGACGAGAGAAAATATTCAATTACCTTGATCCTATTATCCATTCTTAAAATAGAGCTTATAATCATTTCATTCTCTTATAAATAATGATGTTACCCTGTAATATCATCTTCTTGAACTTTATTTGTGTATCAGATGGCATAAACTACCATGTATACTAGTGGGCCACTTGTGCTATAAAAATGCTTCATATCATCCCTCCCTGGCATTAACGTTTAGATATGTTTAAATTGCATAGTCATGTACTTTGAATTCCCTTATCGCACCCATCATTGGTCAATAGATGTCATCCTAAACTTTTCATTCATTAAATGTTAGCATTTTGTTATCTACCCTTGATTTGTTCAGTGATGCGCATACCACTGCCCTAGTTGCAGTAATTCTTCATAGCCATCATTTTCTTTTTGCCTACCTGATGGCTACTACTTCGAAGTTGATGGAAACTTTTCATAACTATTCCCAATCCTTTTATGTACTCATAAGTTCACCACTTTGTACTTCTCATACATATCGTTCGTTACCTTTACAAAGAGTTGTATGAGACTTTTGGGCATATGGGAATATTTCAAGTAATATAATGCTAATGGTGAACTACTAGTGTCTGGTCAATCTAGCAAGTTATAAGTATAGTACTTTTAAAATTATAGAAAGATAGGAGTGTATGGGCTCAAAATTAGAACCATTACGTGATTCTAGATTAAAACAAAGTAACTCCGTAGCTCAACGTCAGTGAAATCAAACAACATGGGAGCTTAACCCTATGAGCTAATGAGATCCTCAAGTAATATATGATTGAAGGTGTGCTTTACTTTAGGTTTCCAATCACCTTGTTCTTTTCATATGTCAAGCCCAAAACACACAAGGATATGTAAGAACTATGAATTATAAGACATACAAGCACATACTTCAGCAACAAAACAAGCAAGTTAATAAAATTATATGCTCAGCCTAGGTTCATTAATTTCCAGCTTACAAAACACAATCAAATTGGACATAAATATTAAATATTTCCAATTATTTTGAGGCAAATTCAGATCAAATTTCAAGTTTCGAAGATGAAACTTCTTTTAAGAGGGAAGGCTGTAATAGCCCGAACCTAACTTGTATTAATTACTTTCACTTCGTCAAGTTTAATAAAATTTGTGAATGTACACTTCAATTTAGTAGTTGAAAGTAACATGTTTTACAGGGGCTCGAGTGGTCTCAAGGGCCTCACGTTAAGAACTTTAAATCATGACCATCACATTAATCAATATCAAGGTAAATAATGGTTAATAATAAAAATTTGCATGAGGAACACGCCTATGAATAACAAAGTTTGACTTATAGAATGCACGCATAGATTGTAAGGTTGAGCATATACCCTCTACTCTAAGAATAGAGGACTGCATTGGTTGTTTATTATTTAGGTTAGAATGATATAAAATAAATGAGCAATCAAGTGAATAATTAAGTTATTATATCACTCAATGAGCTAGCTAATGAGTTGAATTTTACAAAAAGGAACAATATACTTCAAAGGAAAGAAATAAATAAAAATCAAGAAGTAATTTAAAACAGAAAAAATTAGCAATGAATAAAAAAAGTCAACTAAAAATGAAAAAAATAGAGATAGAAAATCTCAATTAAGCATGATTTTTGGCCCCAAGTCCCTACCTTTTTTGATCTCTTTCTGTCCCTTACTTTCCCTCATTCCCTACCTACTGCCAGCCAGCCCAATCAACCTTCTAGCCACTGCCATCTGTAGGAAACTATCAGTTGGTGGTCGGCCACTAGTCACCAGCCAATCATGGCCTTTGCAATTTTCTTCCTTCTTTTGTCCAAATTCATCTAATTTCATGGTAAAATTCAGTACTCTTTCATCCCCTTGCTTATGTATTTGATTAAGTGTCAGCAATTGATGAATAAATGCATTTATTTGTACTTGGATAAATATTTGGACATGAATTGGTGTGTTGATTTTGGTTAAGTGTGGTTGAATAAAATTAGTTAGGGTTTTAGGTGTTGGATGGAAATTTGTGGATGAGTTGGTAGTGTTAAAGCATGTCCTGCCTTGCTAAGATTTTTATTTAGTGTTGTTCATTAAAGGATTAAATAACTATTTTAGATTGTAAATAACGGTTAATATTGATTGGGATTAAGTTGTGAAAAGTTAGTTTAGGAATAAAGAGAGAAAAAGGATAAATTTTAAAATTTGTGAGCAACTGAATATGCTTTTAAGCATTATATTAAAGAAATTTTGAATGAGTTTTGTTATGGATGAGATGGTTGGCTTGAAACATAATCGGAGAGTTGATAAATTACTAGGCTAAAGCATGCAAATTAATATGTGATTTGAAGCTTCGCCATGGATTCAAGAACGAAAATAATTTTATTAGGAGTAAGAAAGGGAAGAAGCAAAGAGAATTTCAAATCTTAAATTAGTTAAACCATAATTGTATCTTAGGAATCAAGTTAGCTCTTGATTGCAATTTTGGAGTGGATAAAATTAGTACATGTAACTTAAAGGAGCATCCGCTTATCGTTAGTTGAGTCGTGCTTAGTTATGTTGGCAATTTATTTCAATGTGATAAAAAGATGTAAATAATGAGGTTCTCTAACATGTACGCAAATAAGGTCTATCGGGAGAATATAACTATATAAGCAAAGTCATCAGGAAGCAAATTAAAGGGGGCTTAAGAAAGGGGTTATATTTAGAATAATAAAGTAGGCATCTTCTAATTCACTAAATGGTTGGTGGAGGGAGAAAGTACTTGTAACACCTCAAATTTCTAATTCCTTTCTTTGCTACTAATTATTAACCTATATGGCATCGGAAACCTAATTGTGGTGATACTGTCGTGTTTCTTTTGTAGAAACACCAGGCTACATATCAACCAATTTTAATGCAAGATATTCTTCAGTAATACATCAGTTAAAAGGTTTCAACCATTGTTAAGCAACTACTACACTTAAACAAAATTCAATACAAGTCAAAACAACTACTTGATGCAACTATCTGCTTAAACGTCGGAGCCTCGCTCTAATTTCGGGTCCCCAATTCCATGCGCAACCACTTCACTTAGAAGGAAAACATTGTACACAAGAATGAGATAAACTCAATAACAATCACCCCTAACAGTCAAAGTACGCACACAAATTCATTTTTCAAACATATTAGCGGAAGGGAAGACAACTAGACCACACTTATTCATTCTTAGTTGATGCAATAGCCCACACTTATGCATTCTTAGTGATGCGGACATCCACACCAATCTCTTGTATAACTTTTAGATTCTTAAGGGTGAGCGTCTCCACTGGGTCTCATGGCCTACGCTTGGGTTTAACGCATCGGCTTAACTTAAATCCTGGCCTACCGTCGACTTGGACGGTTACCCCTTAACCATTTCCTGACCTACCGTCAACCTGGACGGTTACCGCTAACCTGACCCACGTTCCAACAAGGCATGTGGCCGCTCACATGCATGCATTTTTACCCCGGGAAGGTTAATGGCCTTCAATATCATAACATAGCTCACAGTCTCACCTATACAATCATTTATTTATACATTCATAACTACCCCCTTTTTTGTTTTTTAAATATTAAACCAATATACACATTTCGTTCTGACTCAATTCAATCCCCAAAGCTTTTCCATAATATACATTTTCATTTACAACAGAACCAGTTCAATTGCCCTCGTTCATTTACATAGCAAGATAATTCAACCCAAGCAACACAATTATTTCATTCCACGTTCAATCAGTACAATCCATAATTTCACATAAAATAACATTCAAGGCATCCCTTACCATGTGCATCACACACATTTTTCAAATGACTTTGGGGAAGGGTTAGGGCATGATTGTTACCTAGAATCTACGTAATTACGGGCTTGGTTACTTAATAGAGCCTAATAATCAGCACCTGGACAAAAACAGTGCTTACACTTAGTCCAAGTCCTTACGAACCACAACTACAGCCCATTTCCTACTTATGGCATTTTTTCACAATTTTTAGACACCCTTAGGAGTTCTCGATGTAGCTAAACCTGAATCCAAACTCGGTTAGCATCTGGGCTTAACTTCTGGTGCCCAGACCTCTAGTTCCCAACGTCAAAATTCCAAGTTCTTACCCATTCTGGAAAGCCAGTCCATCCTCTACCATTCTTATGTTTGGTGCTTTTCCAGATTCTGTTTGGAACTAAGTCATTTTTCTTAATTACTCTACGCTGTCACTGGCTACCCAGATCTGGGCAGCCCTGGGTAATTCAATCATAACTCGCTTTATACTACTCCGATTCCCTTGATTCAAAAACTAGATTACTCAGCACATTCTGACTGTCCCGCATAAAAATTTCAAAATTTATGGATCAGTACAACTCCGTAACCAGATTTTTAAAGTCAAGGCAAAACTGTGCCCTAACGAGTGATATTCTGTCTAACCCTTAAGTCTAATGTGAGTCCATTTTAGGCCATGATTTTCGTATGACCAAGTCCACAACTACGCCATAGCGATCGCCACGATCTCATGCCCCGCTAATCCAAGTGAAGTCAAGATTTTTAAGTTTTTTAACCGAAACAAAAATCAGGTACACTAGCATGTTCACCTTGGTTCGATTTTTGGGAGAAGCGCAATTGGATCGTCACACCCTTGAAGGTTCAAATCTAAAAAACAATTACAAAACTTGTATTACAATTTTCCCCCTTGAATCCTTAACCCAAAAACGTAATTTCCGTACTTGAAAACATAAACCTGGAAGATTGTGTGCATCGGGTGCATGGGACGCACCCCACTTACCCATACGGCAAGAGAAAATAGGAGGGGGGAAAAGCTCCAGTTGCTGGTGGCTGCCGGCGACAGAAGGCGGCGATCGGTGACTGCTTACAGTGGAGAGGGAGAGAGAGGGATATATAGGTTAAGAGAGAGAGAGAAGAGAAACCGTGAGTTATGAGCAGGAGAGTGGCGTAAGGTAGCACAGAGCGAAAATAAAATAAAGGGGGATAGCCGATTAGGCAAAGGACAAAAGGAAAAAATATTTGAAAAGTAAAAATTGTGTCTTGGCCCAAAAGGTGAATTTAGAGAAAATTTGATCCATTAAAGAATCCACAAAAATAATAAGTATAACTACATAAATAAATATTTAAGTCTAGGAAATTTAATAATCACTAAATCAAATAACACATAAGTCGAGGGAATGCAACCCAAATGAAATTTTCAATCCCTTCTTTTTATGAAACAAATAATTTTTTTTTTAAAAGAAGTTATGGAGGAAAGATCTTTCGTATTGACTTGGATTATAAGGGTCGGTCCACGTCACATGATTCCTTATGTTGAATTTCCGGGGTTTCACATACTATCCCATTTAAGAAAGTTTCATCCCCAAAACTTCAATAAACTATGGTGACCGCTATCATTACGAAAATTTCAGGGGTTTTATATACTATCCGACTTGAGAAAGTTTCATCCTCAAAACTTATACGCACCTGGTTATAGGATTAAGTGAGGGTATTTGTCTCGTATCTCCTGCTCTGGTTCCCAGGTTGCTTCCGACATCTCGTGGTTAGCCTAGAGGATCTTTACCAAGGGCACTATCTTCCTACGAAGGTGTTTCTCTCGTTGATCTAGGATCTGCACAGGCTGCTCCTCATGACAGGTTTTCCTGTAGCTGTATGGGGTCAGGCTTGATTACATGAGAAGGGTCTGGGACGTACTTCTGTAGCTATGACACATGGAACACATTGTATACCCTTGGAAGTTCGGGCAGTAATTCTAACCGATACGCTGCCTACCCAACCCTTTGTGTAACTTGGTATGGCCCGATGTGCCTTGGGCTAAGTTTTCTTATTATACCCAATCTCGCGATTCCTCTAGTTGGGGATACCCTGAGAAATACTCTGTCACCCACTTGAAATTCTAAGGGCCTACACCTTCGATCGGCGTAGCTCTTTTGGCGGCTCTAGACGGCTCTCATCCATTCCTGAGTCACTTGAATCTTATCGGTGGTAGCTCGAATCAATTCAGGTCCAAAGGTTAAGGCCTCGTTGATTTCCCGTCAACAAAGCGGAGTTCTGCACCTCCTCCCATACGGCGCCTCATATGGGTCCATCCTAATACTTGCGTGGTAACTATTATTGTATAAGAATTCTATTAGTGCCAGCTATTCGTCCCACGCTTTCTTAAAGTCCAAGGCACAAGCTCTCAACATGTCTTCTAATGTCTAAATAGTGTGCTCAGTTTACCCGTCTCTGGCAGGATGAAAAGCAGTGCTGAAATATGATAATGTTCCGAATGCCTCCTGTAGCTTTTACCAAAACCCCGACTGGAATCTGGTGTCCTAGTCTAACACTATGGAGCTAGGCACTCCCTGTAGTTGCACTATCTCTTCGAGGTATGCACGGGCTAGCTAGTTCAGAGTCCAGGTATTCCTCATGGCTATAAAATGTGCCGTTTTCGTGAGCTAATGTTACCCAAATTGCGTTGTTCTTCCTGTAAGTCAGTGGTAAGCCTACCATAAAATCCATGGACAATGAATCCCACTTCCACTCAGGGACGTCCAGTGGTTGCAGAAGTGCCACTGGTCACTAGTGTTCAATCTTCAGCCTCTGATAGGTTAGGGGCTTTGCCATATAGTCGGGCTACTTTTTGCTTCATGTTGCTCCACTAGAGTGTTTGTTTCAGATCTTTGTATAGTTTATTTCCCCCTACATACACAGAGTGTAGAGTATTGTGACCCTCATCCAGAATTTTCTTCTTAAGCGCCTCTACTGTAGAACACACACCTGGTTATAGGACCTCATGGTACCATCCTCATGGATCATGAACCCAGGTGCTTTTTCCACCAATATCTCCACCCTAATCCATTCCAGTTGAGGATCTTTCGCCTGTGCTATTCGAGTTTCCTCTATAAAGGTTAGCTGTGCCTCCGTGGCTCAAAGCATAGACTTGGTATCCGGCGCGATTACATTAATCTCTAACTTTCGGAACTCCTCACACAAGTCACTGGGTAGTGAAACAAGCAATTTAGTGCCGAGCACGGTCGGTGACTGCATACATCAGCCACTACATTAGCTTTTCCCTAGTGGTACTAGAAATGGCCACTGTAGTCTTTTAGGAACTCCAACCACCTTGTCTGCCTCAGGTTCAGGTTTTTTTGTGAAAAGAGGCATTTTAGACTCTGATGGTCAATGAAAACCTCACAGTGTACCCCATACAGGTAATGCCTCTAAATCTTCAGTGCGAATACAACAGCCGCTAACTTTAGGTCATGAGTCGGGTAGTTCCGTTTATGAATCTTCAGTTGTCGCAAGGTATAGGCTATAACACGATCCTCCTGCATTAGAACGCATCCCAATCCACTCCTAGATGCATCGCTATACGCCACAGTCCTTGTCGGTGGTGTGTAAGGCCAATATAGGAGCACTTATCAATCGTTTCTTAAGTTCTTAGAATGCTTCCTTTCATTGCTCCATCCATTCACACTTAGCGACCTTCCTGGTCAAGTTGGTGAGGGGGTGGCTATCTTTAGGAAGTTTTGGACAAACCTACGATAGTACCCCGCCAAGGCTAAGAAACTCCTCACCTATGTCGGGTTCTTAGGTCTTAGCCAGTTCGTTATGGCCTCTATCTTCTGAGGGTCCACAAACACTCCTTTGTTAGATACATGTCCCAAAAATGCCACTTTACGCAACCAGAATTCACACTTTGTAAACTTGACATACAGGTCGTTCTTCCTCAATACTTCCATGATGGTCCTTAAATGGTGGATATGATCCTCTAGAGTCCTCGAGTAGATCAGTATATCGTCTATAAACACCACCACAAACTAGTCCAGGTAGGGTTTGAAGGCCCTATTCATAAGGTCCATGAATGTTGCTGGGGCATTAATGAGCCCAAAGGGCATCACTATGAACTTATAATGCCCATACCGGGTGCAGAAGGCAGTCTTAGGTATGTCTTTGTCTTTGATTCAGAGTTGTGATACCCCGAACAAAGGTCTATCTTAGTGAAAGTCCCCTCACCTCTAAGTTGTCTGGGCAAAGGGTAATGATTCTTGAACATTATCTTGTTCAGCTCCTTATAGTCTATGCGCAACCTCAGGGTCCCATCTTTATTTTTACGAACAATGCCGGGGCTTCAATAGGGTACCTTAGTGATGAGGGTGGCTCTGGGTACCAGATCAATACAGAACTCTATTTCCCTAAGGGGTGGCATGCCAGGAATCTTCTCTGGGAATACATCCGGGAATTCCCCCACTACTGGACTGTCTTCGAGGGAGGGTTCAATAGCCTTGATTTCCACTATGTTGCATAAGAACCCCTCGCGTCCTCTTTCTAACAACTTGCGGGCTTTGATTATGGTGGTCAACTTTACTCCGGGTCTTGAAGCCTTGCCCTTGTGTACTATTTAGGGTGATTGTTTGTTTTGGACAGTCTATCTGAGCCTGATATTTTGCTAACCAATCCATCCCCAGGATGACCCCAAAGTTAGTTAACTCAAACCTATATAGGTTGGCCAGAAACCCATGCTCATACATTCGAATAGGGCAGCCCTTATATAGTTCCTCACACCTTACAATCTTCCCATCAGGGAGGATCACCGATACTAGAGAGGATTTACAGGTCAGAACTAACCCTAGTGTCTCAACCAATTTAGCAGAAATAAAATAGTGCGTAACATCCGAATCAAACAAAATATCTACTGGTTGAATTCGAATAGAGAATGTACCCGTCACAATGTTCGGAGCATCCTCTGCTTCTTCCTTGCGCATCACATACACTCTGCCTCCAGTGTTTTGCAGTCATTGGTGGGAGGTCGAGCCTGATTTTGCTGGGGTGCTTGGCCCTAATGATTTAGGTTGGCTGCTTGCCCACCCTAGTTTTGGTAATGCTGCTGGGACTGCTGTCCCTATCGCCCATGACCTTGGCCAGTATGAGGTGGGGGATGTGGGAAATCCTGGATCTGATGTTAAGGGCTCCTGCAGCGGAAACACCTCTTAACCGAACGACACTCCCGGACGTAATCTCTCGGCTTCCTGCAAGCATTGCAGGTTACCCTAGGCCAAGTGTTGAGGTGATAGCCTCCATGTGCATTGTTGTTGGAGTAATGGTTCCCAGGAGGCCTCTTATATGATTCTTGCGAGTGGGAATTTTCTCGTTAATCCCCCTTCCTCTTGAGTCCACGCTGCTCATTGAAGTAATTATTCCTCTCCTTGATCGCCCTTTCTACATTCACTGCGGTATCATATAAGTCCACATAGGAGGTGTACTGGCGTACCAACATCCTCTCCTTGATAGTGGGGTTGACTCCGGCCTCGAACCGGTTCATGTTGAGCCTCTCGTCCGCTATAAAGGTCAGGGTGAAATGCGAAAGCTCCGTAAACTTAGAGGCATACTCTAGCATACTCATGCCCCTTTGTTGTAGCTGTATGAACTCATTCTCCTTCGCCTTCTGGCGGGAGACAAGGTAAAAATGATCCTTGATGAACTCCTTAAACTTTCTCCATTCAAATCCGGGCTCGTACTATCTCTCTCGCACCGTGGCCCACCATAGGTCGGCCTTGTCCTTCAGGTAAAACACTACAAAGCCTACCTTCCACTCCTTAGGGCATTGAAGAGCATCAAACAACTTCTCTATGCCCCGAATCCAGTCCTCGAAGGTTTTGGGGTCGGGGGTGCCATCGTAAATAGGTGGTTGTGACTCGCAAATATCTTGAACATATAGGAATTATCCTCCTCAACCTTCCTCTCTCTAGCCTCCATCAGCTTCTGCAGGTGTTTGTTCTGGCGCTATAGCTGTTTCCCTTGCTTTTGCAGTAGCTCCAACTGGAGGAGGTTAGTAACCTCTGCCCCAGTAGGTGGGTTGGTTTCCTCCACCTGACTGCGAGACTCATTCCCATTCCTAGGGTGGAAGGCTTCCAACCGTTCCTTGAAGTGGGACATATGAATCCCTGGGTTCACGGAGGTCCTTGAAACGGGGTGGGGCCCAGTCTGAGATTCGTCGTTATTTCCCGCCACCCTGTTCGGAAGGTAAGTCGAGTTTAGTTCCTCTCCTAATAGTTCATGGCACGCGTACTACTATAATTTAGTAAGGCATTGTATACTACTGTATCATGTAAAATTTAACGTAGGTTTTTTAATCATATCAACTATGCCACATTCATGTGGTCCAGCCACTTCATCACATGTTTCATGCACATCATATTGGCAACACATTCACATAGTTGACATCATTCATAATAATGAACATTGGCATCCAGGTAACTCAGAAAGATTCAATTGCATTGATTTCAAACCATAAGCATCCCATACTAATACTCTTCGTTACATAATAACTTTATTAGCCTACAGTGGCTTAACAAAAGAACATAAGAGTAACCTAAATAACATAGTCCTAGAAAACAAAACTTTTAAATCAGCTATTAACTTCTACTGGCCAGGGGTGTCCATTTGGTAGGTACCCCGACACATTTGGCCACATTTCCCCCGCTTCCAGTGGGTGACCTCAGGCTTGGGTTGCTCCATGACTAGGTCTTCCTCTAGATCTTTCTCTATTAACTATTCCTTTTATGGGTCCTCGCCTTCTAGGAGTTCCTCCTTGGGCTCCTCATCCTCTAGAGGCTCTTCCTCTGGTTCTACCTCAGGGCCTTTTTGCTCTGGTTCCTCCTCGAGGTCTTCCTCTGGATCTTCCTCAGGGTCTTCTTCCTCCATTAGGTCCTCCTCGAGATCATCCTCCCTTAAAGGTTCCTCCTTGGGGTCTTTCGCTGGGTCTTCCTCAGGTTCGTACTCAACTAAGGGCTCCCCTCTAGGGTTTCCATCCTCAATGGGTTCTACCTCCAGCTCATCCTCCTTACCCTGAAGCTCATTCTCCCCTACAAACTCATCATCCTTGGTATCCACCTCTGGTGGCGGTGGTGGGGTGTCATCCTTAGTATCAAGTGTGGGAGGTTAATCATAGAGACCTATATCTATGAGGCAGTCCACCAGCCCATCCATATGCATCCCCATAGGTTCTCATTCACACAAGCAGCACCCTTTAGTAAAATGGTACAGCCTATTCTTAGAGTATAACTCCTTAACCCTAAAACGCTACAACGAGTCACTCGAAAGGATCTTAAGGAAGAATGGGGCCTGGTTGTGATCAAATCTCAAGTAGCCGTTTGGAATTCCCAATAGTCTCCCCTGGATAAAGGTGTGAATTCACTCTAAGTGGCTTTCCAGGCTAACTCCAGGCACCTTCCCCATCCTCTCATAATGGCAACGCTGGCCCATACATCTACAATGACGAGTCAGGTTCATTCTAGACATTAGTAGGTTCATATCAGACACGTAATTGCAACAAATAAGCAAGCATATGAAGACATGCTCCCCTTTTTCCCCGTCCTATACTCATACTTGGAGTAGTCTCAGGTCTACAAATTTTACTTCTTAGTTAATTACAATCTTTTAGGCAAGCCTTCGGGTCAGTAAACCGGAGCTGTAATACCACTTTGTAACACCCGGAATTTATAATTCCTTTCTTTGCTGCTAATTATTAACCTATATGGCAGCGAAAACCTAACCAGGGTGCTACCACCGTGTTTCCTTTGTGGAAACACCAGGCTAGGTATCAACCAACTTTAATGCAAGATATTCTTTAGTAATACTTCAGTTAAAAGGTTTCAACCACTGTTAAGGAACTACTAAACGTAAACAAAATTTAAAACAAGTCTCTTCTTAAAATAACTACTTGATGCAATAATCCACTTAAAGGTCGGAGCCTCGCTCTAATTTCGGGTCCCCAATCCCATGCCAACCACTTCACCTGAAAGCAAAATATTTTACACAAAAATGAGATAAACTCAATAACAATCACCCATAATAGTCAAAGTACGCACACAAATTCATTTTTAAAACATTTTAGGGAAAGGGAAGATAACTAGACGACACTTATATATTCTTAATGATGCACACATCCATACCAATCTCTTGTATAACTTTTAGGTTCTTAAGGGTGAGCGACCCCACTAGGCCTCATAGCCTACGCTTGGGTTTAACACAGCTGCTTAACTTAAATCCTGGCCTATCGTCGGCTTGGATGGTTACCGCTTAACCATTTCTTGACCTACCGTCAACCCGGACGGTTACCGCTAGCCTAACCCATATCCCAATAGGGCACGTGGCCGCTTACATGCATGCACTTTTACCCGGGGAAAGCTAATGGCCTTTAATATCATAATATAGCTCACAGTCTCACCTATGCGATCATTTATTTATGCATTCATGCTTACCCCCTTTTTTTAAAAAATGTTCATAAACATACACATTTCCTTCTGACTCAATTCAATCCCCAAAGCTTTTCCATAATATACATTTTTATTTACAACACAATCAGTTCAATTTCCCTCGTTCACTAACTTAGCAAGATAATTCAACCTAAGCCACGCAATTGTTTTATTCCATGTCCAATCGGTACAATCCACAATTTCACATAAAACAACATTCAAGGCAGCCCTTACCATGTTCGTCACGCATTTTTCAAACGACTTCGGGGAAGGATTAGGGCATTATTGTTACCTAGAATCCGTACAATTACTTGCTTGGTTACTTAATTGGGTCTAGTAATTAGCACCTGGACCAAAACAGTGTTCGCACTTAGTGCAAGTCCTTACAAACCACAACTACAACCAATTTCCTACCTATGGAAATTTTTCCACAATTTTTAGACACCGTTAGGAGTTCCTAATGTAGCTAAACCATGAATCCAGATTCGGTCTTCTAGAGCCCATACCTCTAGTTCTCGATGTTGAAATTCTAAGTTCTTTCCTATTCTGGGAAGCTCAATCCATCCTCTACCATTTTAATGTTTGACGCTTTCGCAGAATCTATCTATAACTTGGGTGTTTTTCTCAATTACTCTATGTTGTGACTGGGCAGCCCTCGGTAATTCGGACATAACTTGCTTTATACTACTTGGATTCCCTTTATTCAAAAACTAGATTACTTAGCACATTCCAGCCTATTAGGATAAAAAGTTCATGGTTCTTGGATTAGTAAAACTCCGTGGCGTAATTTTTAAAATCAAGCAAAAACTATCCCCTAACCAATGACACCCTGTCCAACCCTTAACTCTAATGTGAGTCCCTTTTAGGCCATGATTTTCATGAGACCAAGTCCACGGCTATGCCATAATGATCCCCATAATCCCACGCCCCCACTAATCCAAGTCAAATTAAGATTTTTAACTTTTAACTGAAACGAAAATCACATACACTAGCATGCTCACCTTGGTTCGGCTTTTGGGAGAAGCGCAATTGGATCGTCACACCCTTGAAGGTTCATATATGAAAAATAATTATAAAACTTGTATTACAATTTGCCCCTTTGAATCCTTAACCGAGAAATATAATTTGCACACTTGAAAACATAAACTTGGAAGATTGTGTTCATGGGGTGCATGGGATGCACGCCACTTACCCACACGCCAAGAGAAAAGAGGAGGGGGGAAAAAGCTCTGATTACTGGTGGCTGCCGGTGACAGAAGGTGGCGGTCGGTGGCTACTTACAGTGGAGAAGGAGAGAGAGGGATGTATGGGTTGAGAGAGAGAGAGAAGAGAAACCGTGAGTTATGAGATGGAGAGTGGCGTGAGGTAGAAGAGAGGGAAAATAAAAGAAAAGGAGGGTAGTTGGCTAGGTAAACAAAAGGAAAAAAAATTTGAAAAGTAAAAACTGTCTTAGCCCAAAAGATGAATTTAGGGAAAATCTGATCCATTAAGGAATCCACAAAAATAATAAGTATAACTAGGTAAATAAATATTTAAGTCTAGGAAATTTAATAACCAGTAAATCAAATAACGCATAAGTCAAGGAAATGCAACCCAAATGAAATTTTCAATCCCTTCTTCTTATGAATCAAATGAAATTTTTTTTAAAAGAAATCATGAAGGAAAAACCTTTCGTATTGACTTGGATTATGAGGGTTGGTCCACGTCACATGATTCCCCATGTTGAATTTCCAGGGTTTTATAGTACCTCTTAATTAAACATAATAACAAGTGAAATTCAATAAACCCTTAAAGAAAAAGCCTTTTGTTAATTCTTCATAAATGAGGCATATTATACTAATCTTCTACATTTGACCGAACTACTGCACAACTAAATAGTAATCAAGGAGATGGTATGGGCATTAAAGGTCCATAGCAAGAAAAGAGAAAAGCATTACTTGAATAGAAAATGAAATAATAGTAGTAGTAGTAGTAGTAGTAATAGCAGTAGTAACAACAATGGTAATGGTACTAGTAATTAAAGAGTGAAGAATAATATTAAATAACATATGCCAAACACACACAAGTGTGTTGCATCCATGTAATTAGAATTAAGTAATGCGAATGATGTAAATTCTTAACAATGTAAAGTTTTGTATAAAATCAGAAGACAAGGTCATTATCATCTACCCATTCGTAGTCAATTCCTAAGGGCAATAGTATATATCAAGAAACAAGGTACATCTACTACATGTACCCGTCTAAAGAGTGCATGTCTTTTATAAATACCAAAATCTTATAATATATGAGCATTTAATTAATCACTTTCAAGTATTATTTTGCCACATAATCAAGTGAACTTACTAACTATCAATCATTAGGGCTTACGCCTTTCAATTTACCCATGCGGCTTCAATCCAAATTTCCTTATCAGCCTGAAAGGTGTACAGCTTACTCAATGATCACATTATTCAGTTATGAGTACATCAATTTGGGTTCTACTCTAAGATAATTGATTATAGTTTTAATATAATTCTCTCTCCCATAACTAAAACGAATTGACATGCATGCACTTACTAAAAAACAAATTTTTATCTTTCTAGTATAAAAGTAAACGTATTAAGTTTCGGCTCACTATTAGAACATCTTGTGTTTTTACATTTTAGGTGAATAAATTGTGAAGTCTTTACTTGGAAACACCCCATAGATAGGAGTTAGACAAGTTCGCAGTGGCATTTCATAAAGTAAAGGCTCTTTGGAATGTAAGCTTTTTGGATGCTATAATTTTATTAGAGTTTGGGAATGTATAAAGTGTGAATCATTTGATTTTCATGTAAGATAAAGTGTGTTTTAAGGTTTATGCTAAGTAAACTAGTCAACTCTTATCCTCAATAGGATGACGGTAATGTCCTAACTTATTATTCAATGGTATTGGTTGCTAAAGTTTAGATAATTAATGTCATCTGTGTGATTATAAGTTGGGGCATTATAGTTGTGGTATCATAGCATAGATTTAAGGGTCACTATGAGCTATCAGGTGTTCATGAGTTATATTAGACTAATTAAATGTGAGATGGATTTCGAGTTCATGGGCATGAGTACATACTAGGGATACTTTACATAATATTTGTGTTGTCCTCAGCTTTCGTGTTAAGGTCAACAATCTAGTTGGGTAATGTAGTGAGGGTTCATCATTAACAAAGTAGAGCAAGGAAGAATAATAAGCCCATACTGACAGTTATGTGAAATTGGTGTACTTAATGTTTAATGATGACAGTGTCTATGATTGCGGATGCCACTTATAAATTTATAACTAATTCATGTGCCACTGAACTACATCAAACCTTTTATGCTGGGGGAATGAATTCTATTACAATGTCCTTGTGTTAATCAATACAAACAGACATTAAAACAACATATTTGTATGAAGGCCAACTAGAGTGCGAAAATAATTTACTTCAATGAATTGTTTGATGCCGGTCCAATAATTTATGCTATGCTAGTTCGTGTTATACTGGTCATATGTGACAAGACAACAGATGTCATGCAAATAAAGTATCATCATTGGCTAATTCTAAGAATACGTTGACTTATGTAGCCTACTGCTTGCTTGGTAAATATACAAATCATTACACATTAATCATGTTCACAATTATGTAGGTAATCATGAGGCGG
This sequence comes from Carnegiea gigantea, assembly GCA_029747015.1. Classification (NCBI taxonomy): domain Eukaryota; kingdom Viridiplantae; phylum Streptophyta; class Magnoliopsida; order Caryophyllales; family Cactaceae; genus Carnegiea; species Carnegiea gigantea. The sequence continues at coordinate 427,366 of JAKOGI010000248.1, read as the reverse complement.
TGGATATTTAGATGTGGGTTTTCAGTTGAAATTGAAACTATGGGCCACTAACTAAGGTTATACGTATGGACGTGCCCTATTTGAAGCGTCAATTAGTTGACAATTTTATTCTTTTTTTTGAAAACTTTGAGAAAGTGTGAAGAAGGACTCCTTAGGAGGTTCTAGATTGTATGATGTGGCTGAGGCTATTATATCCAGACTTACTGTGAGACTAAATCAAACTTTGAAGTCACATGAAATTACTAAAGGTGGACATCAAAGTCAAGACATAAATTGAAAATTCTAAAGAAATTTTATACATTTTTCTTTATCATCTTTTGCTAGAACAGGTGATATGTGCTTTTGGGTTAAGATATGCCCAATAGATTATGCAAAATAAATTAGATAGAGAAAATTTTTATTTTGTGGTGTATAAGGTGATTAGGTGAGCAGACTCTTTGAAACTGATAAGGATTACGAAAAAACATAGAGGGGGGAGAAAGGAGGGCATAAATGAAGAATGAGTTCCTTATGCTATTCTATCCAAAGCAAAAGACTCCAAATCATTATGTTGTAAGAGCATAACGAGGGTTGTAGAGTGATAATGACAAAGGATAATTCAGGAAAAGTGAACGGAGAAAAAAGGGGGGTGAGAGAGGAAATAGTAGATGCTTAGATGTTAAGCTCGTCAAGGAAACAAGAGTGGTGATTAACTTCAAGCATACCCACTTTATGCCTATTTACATAAATGAAACTATGGGAAAATGCTCAAGGACATGCTATATATGTAAATTTTAGGAATTTTAGGGGTCATAATTTACATGGTAGCTAATGGTTGGATAAGATTCATGGATATAATTTGAGAAGACACACGATGCATAGAGAAGTATAACATAAGTATAAGAGTCTTATGTGATGAACTCAAGGTACTTGATAGCATTGCATTTCAACTCATGCTGGTAAGGAATTGGAAGTCTTGGATTGTGCACGTATATTGCATGGATTCTATAGGGTTCTTACGAGTGATTTTTAAGATTAAGATGTCATATTCAAGAAGGTATTACCAAGACATAACTTCCGGTATGATGACAAAGGATTGTGGTGCAAATAAGATATGGGAAGTGTATACATAAAATTTAAAACCCCAGGTGACTATCTTTTGAACATTTCAAACCAGGTTTTGGATTATTTTGGAAGAGCCTATAATAATCCTCAGCCAACAAACGTTAGACCTGTCTTCTAAGATATTGTTAAATGGTTGCATATTCTTTGTTTGGAACCTTTGATTTCCTTGATTAAAACTAAGAGTCTAGTCACGCACATATTATGTAGTAACACAACCTAATCTATAATGCCTTGCGCCATATTAGCCTTCCACCGCTGCTTTATAAATTTTGGTTAATCACTTAATTAATATTTTGTTGGATATCCCTTCACCATTTACTTACCTCATGATGCTAATCTTTGTGTGAATCACAACCGTTAAGTTGAGATATGTTCCTCTTTCCTTCGCTTATTATCCTTGCTTCGTTGACTCCTCGTGATTCTCCTTTCAATAGTGACATGAACTCCCTTACTTATAACCAACCTTGATGCTTGCTTTTTTTTCTTTTGACACTATTCTCGATTCCATTACTTATAAAAAGACGTCACTCTTCTATATAAGTGAGTTCAAATTAAATAAGCTGACGAATCAAGCCTATCTATTGTTGTGATGTTATGAACTCATTTCTTAGTCTTTTCCACGATTGCTACCCACATGCCTATGTAAGTGTGACTTGAATTTTTAGGCAACCGTTTGAGTATAAGACCACTTTTTTCCTTGCATCATTCATAACATTTCTTTTGGTGCTCCTACAAGCTCCTCATGTTTATAACCTGGACATTTTCATTCTGGTCCTTAATCCACATGAATCAATTAGGAACCATCATAACTTATGTCCTGATCATCGTATGGGCCTGCATGTAGATTCCTTCATAACTAGTGAAAGATACCTTAGCGAAAGTTTTCGTCTCTATCAATTTACACCTATAAGTTTTACCTTCGATGTACACTATAAGTTCAACCAAGTTTTCGTCTATAGCCACTTCTAATCGTACTGCCTCCAACCATTTGAAATCTCATCTTCTAGATGGTTCATGGAAGAAAAAAAACCTCGTTATGCGAAAGGACAACTTTATGACTTTATTTAATACCAACACCTTTGACACTCTATTACTCATAGATAGTCGAGTTAACCTGCCTTTTAGCCATTTCATCAGCAATTTAAACCACCCGTTCTTTCCTCTAGTATGACGCTTAAATAAATACTGACTACCTTCTCTTCTTTTGTGTAACTAATCTTTTGAAATATTTTATCCACTTCGTCGTCTGTTACTAAATTGTTCACGCTAGAGCTACTTTTTGTAACATCTTGTCTTTCTTTTACTCTTCATTTCATATTCTATTATCTATTCCTTGAAATAATGATTCTGATTAGAAATATTCCTATCACTACCAATCATTCACATATCTCTGCTTAGTCATTTCTAGTTAAATCATCAACATTATTTCTCTACTACATAATTTCTCAATCTAAATGACTTACTTGATGGGTTTTGATTGTCATCCACAATTGCAAAATGAAGCTTGTCTATTATATTGATACTCTTTCCTTTAACATACATATATTCATTAATCCAATAAATTATAAGTGTCGTTCTCTTTGACATGTAAAAATCCCATCCTTAAAAATTTGCCTTTTCCCTACGTTATTTTCTACTTTCTACTTCATACCTTCAAAGCCTTATAGATTCTTAAAATTTTATCTATGCTCCTTCTAGCATGATAGATTTGTCTATAACCTTGTTGCATTCAACTAATACATCTCTTCTCATTAAATGCAATGTTTTCAACTAAATACACTCCTTTTCACTCTCAAGGAATTGTTAGAATCCTGATAATTTTTATTATTATAATCTCTTCTCCATTTCATCAAAATTGTGCTTGTGCAAGGAGCCTTACTTGACACTACTTCACACTCCTATGTTTATGCAACTCATCCTAAATTAAAGGTACAATCCAATATTTTTGACGAGAGAAAATATCCCATTACCTTGATCCTAGATGTATTCTTAAATTCGAGCATATAATCATTTCATTTCTTATAATAATGATGTTACCCTATAATATCATCTTCTTGAACTTTATTTACGTATATAGATGGCATGAACTACCATGTATACTAGTGGACCACTTGTTGCTGTCAAGGTCTTCATATCATCCCTCCCTGGCATTAACATTTGGATATCTTTAATTTGCATTGTCATTTATCTCTGAATTCCCTTGTTGTATTCATTGTTGTGCAATAGGTGTCATGTTGAACCTTTCGCTTATTAAATGTTAGCATTTTGTTATCTACCCTTGATTTATTTAGTTACACACATACCACTACCCTTATTGCAGTAATTCTTCATAGCCCCCATTTTCTTTTGCCTACCTGATGGCTACAGGTTTGAAATTGATAGGAATTCTCATAACTATTGTTAATCCTTTCATATACTCAACAGCACCACTTTGTACTTCTCAAATATATCATTTGTTACCATCACAAAGAGTTGTAGGAGACTTTTGGGCATATGGGAATATTTCAAGTGACATAATGCTAATGGTGAACTACTCTTGTTTGGTCAATCTAGCAAGTTACAAGTATGATGCTTTTAAAACTATATAAAGAAAGGAGTGTAAGGGCTCAAAATTAGAACCATTACGTAATTCTAGATTAAAAACAGTAAGTCAGTGGCTCGCCATTTCTTAAGTCAAATAGCATGGGAGCTCAACCCTATGAGCTAATAAGATCCTCAAGTGATGTAGGATTCAAGGTGTGCTTTAATATATATTGCCAAACACCTCATTCTTATCATATGTTATGTCTTTAATATTTCAGCTTTTAAGAAAGATGTCAAACCCAATACATGAAAGGATAAGTAGGAACTATGAATAATAAGACATCTTAGCACGTACTTCAACACAAAAACAAGCAAGTTAATAAACTTATATTCTTACCCTGGTGTTATTAACTTCCATATTACAAAACACAATTACATTGGACATAATTATTAAATTTTTCCAATTATTTCAAGGCAAATGTATATCAAATTTCAAGTTACAAGGACAAAACTTCTTCTAGGAGAGGAAGACTGTAACAGCCCAAATCTAATTTGTATTAATTACTTTCATTTCATCAAGTTTAATAAAATTTGAGCATGTGCACTTCAATTTAGCATTTGAAAAGTAACATGTTTTGTAGGAGCAAGAGTGGTGTTGAAGGCCTCAAGTTAACAATTTTAAATCGTGATCATTCAATTGATAAATATTAAGGTAAATAATGCTATATAATAAAAGTTTTTGTGAGGAATATGCATATGAATAACAAAGTTTGACTTATAGAATGCATGTGTAGATTGTAACTTAAACAAATAAGTTCTGCTCCAAAAATAGAGGATTGCATTGGTTCTTTTATTATTCAAGTTAGAATGATAAAAAAAAATAATTGAGCAAATAACTAGACAAATAAGTTACTATGTCACTCGATTAGTTAGCTACTTAGTTAAATTAAAAAAGGGAACAATATACTTCAACATAAATAAATAAATAAAAATTAAGAAGTGATTTTTTTAAAAAAAGTTATCAACAAACCAAAAAAAAATCAACAACAAAAAAACAAAAATGGAGATAGAAAATCTCAATGGAGCATGATTTTTGGCCCCAAGTCTACCGCTTCCTTTCTCTTTCTCTGTCCCCAACTTCCCCTCCTTTGCTACTTGCTGCCAGCCAGCCCGACCATCCCCTCCTACTACCGCCATATGTTGGAAACCATCGGTGGTCGCTGTCGACCACTAGCCAGTCATCGTCTGCGCCCCCTATCTCTTTGTTTTTGTCTAATTTCATCTAATTTCAAGGTAAATTTCAATAGTCTTTCATCTTCTTTCTCATGTATTCAATTAATTATCTTCACTTGATGAATAAATGCATATCTTTGGGGCTAGGTAGATGTTTACATGTGAATTGGAGTATTGAATTTGGTTAACTGGGGTTAAATGAATTTGTCAGGGTTTAAGGTGCTGGATGGAAATTTTGGGATGAGTTGTTATTGTTAAAGCATGTTCTTCTTTGCTGCTTTTTCATTTAGTGTTGTTAACTGAAAGAGTAACTGAATATTTAGGATTGTAAATAATGGTTAATATTGATTGGGATTAAATTGTGAAGAGTTAATTTAGGAATAAAGAGAGGGAAAGGAGTAAATTTGAACATTTGTGAGTTAGTAAATATGATTTTGAGCATTATATCAAAGAAATTTTGAATGAGTTTTGTTATGGATGAGATGATTGGCATGAATTATAATTTCCATTTCTGAAATTAAAGGAAATACCATTAATCAAAGAGTTGATAAATTGCTAAAAAGCATGAAAATTAGTGTGGGTTTGAAGTTTCACCATGGATTCGAGAAGGAAAATAATTTTATTAGGAGCAAGAAAGGGTAGAAGCAAAGAGCATTTCACAGCTTGCATTAGTCAAGCGAAGTTGTATTTCACGAATCAAGTTAGCTCTTGATTGCAATTTCGCTGTGAATAAAATTAGTACATGTAACTTAAAGGGCGAAAATAGCTCTTAATTAAACATAATAACAGGTGAAATTCACTTTCTCAAACAAAAACCTTCTAATCTCTAGTTTGACATAATAGTTAATTCTCGTATAAGCCAAATTAATTAATCTTCCACATTGGACTTAACTATTTCATAGCCAAATAGTGATCAAGGAGATGGTATGGGTATTAAAAGCTCACAACAAGAAAAGAGAAAAGCATTACCTGAATAGAAATGATACCAACAACAACAAGAACAACAACAACAACAACAATAACAACAACAACAACAATAATAATAATAATAATGGTAATGGTATGCACAAACTAAAGAGCGGGAAATAATATTAAATAACATATGACAAACTCACATAATTGTGGTACATCCATGTAATTAGAATTAACCAATGAAAATAATATAAATTATTAATAATGTAAAGGTCAATCTGAATCGGAAGACGACGCCATCACCACCGACCTATTCGTAGTCAATTCCTGACGGGGAGAGTATATTTCAAGAAACGATATACGTTTATTGCCTATGCTCCTTAAGAGCTCACATGTCTTATAAATACCAAAATCTCATAAGATATAAGTACTTAATGAATCACTTTCAAGTATTATTTTACCACATAATCAAGTGGAGTCGTTGATAATCAATTATCAAGGTCTAAACCCTTAAATTTACCTAGGCGGCTTCAGCTCAAACTTCCCGATCGGATTAGGAGGTGTGCACCTTTCTCAATGATCGCATTGTTCAGTTATGAGTTCATCAATTTAGGTTCCATTTTTAGATAATAACTGATAACAATTTTAATATAATTCTCTCTTCTTCTCAGTTCGAACTAAATTGAATTCAAATACGTGTCTCATGAAAAATAATTTTTTTTATCTTTACAGTATAGGAGTAAACATATTTAACTTCGGCTCACTATTCAAACATCTTGTGTTTTTATGTTTTAGGTGAATAAATTGTAAATGCTTTGCCCGACAACACCTCAAGGGAAAGAAGATAGACAGTGGAGTTAGATAAGCTCACAGTGACATTTAATAAAGTCAGCAGTCATCGAACGTAAGTTTTTGGGTTGTTGAAATTTCATTGGAGTTTGGGAACATGTAAATTGTGCATTCATTTGATTTTCATATAAGCTAAAGGCCATTTTAAGGTTTATGTTAAGTAAATTAATTCAACCTTATCATCCCTAGGATGACAATGATGTCCTAACTTATTATTCGACAGTATTGGTTATTAAAGTTCAGACAATTAAAGTTCTCCAGGTGAGTACAACTTGGGGCATTACATAACCTAGCATTATAGCTTATCTTGCACATATAGCAATTGTTGATCCGTAGCTAAAAATGACCTAGGACATCCATTTATATTTATGTTATTATTTGGATAGAGACTGATATATGTTATTTGAATGAAAAATTCCATAAACCTCCAGCAATTTTAGTTATCCCCCAATTTACATAAACAAATATGTGCACATAACATCATAACAAAACATGTGGCACCAAGACAAATCACCAATTCACCATTATTTGAAAATAGAGTAGATTACAAACTTGCCACTTAACACTGAAAGTGCTATTTTCCAAAAGGCTAGAATACAATGAATGAGAATTAGCACTTGGATATACTTTCTTTTCATAGCATCAACTTCTGCACTCTCTAAGTCCACAAACCAAAAGTCAATAAGATCTCCCCCCCCCCCAAAAAAAAGTCAATATAAGGTTGGTGTTTCCATTCCAATGCCGAGTAAGATCCCAAATCACCCTCCTAAGTTGAATTGGTTCATAATGCACTTATTAGTAATGTATTATGTCAAATAAAGCTTTTTGCAAAAGTTGTCCAGAATTTTTGGTTTTGTAGGTTAACTTTGAGCTGCTATCTGGATTACCAAATAGGATCCAAGATTAGTGTTTTAGCTATGGTCCTAAGATGTCTATTTTCTAAATTACTATGGCACATGTCAATATTTCAAGTACATCTTGAGTTATAGGGCAAAATCTAAGCAAGGTTTACTACATGTCTAGATATGCACGACCTTGATCATTAGCTTAGCTAGGCCGTCAAATGGATGATTAAGGGGTTAATACTTTATAGGAAATTAGTGGATGCCTCTAGCAAATTTTTCTTTGAATATCTTCCCCAAATACTTCCATATGGGATAGTGTATGATGCCACCAATCAAGTACAATTATAGGAAAATTTCAATCTCGTATTTGGATAACTCATCACTAGTCTGAAAGCTTCTAATTTCACTAAGCTTAAACCGTTGTCTAAACGTTATTTGCTAGAGTAAATGCTTGAACTTAATCCACATTAACTCCATAGGTGCTTCACTTCTATTGGCTTATTTTTGTAACTTGGGGAAGGGTGTACTAATTTTTTTGATTATAAATTAGCCCCCTTGTATCCAATTAGAAATAGAATTCATTTGAGAATTAATGAATGAAAGATGGAGTACTTTTCTCTCCCAAAAACAAAATTGCTATCTTTATTTCAAATATTTGAGTATTTGGATGCTGGTTGAGTCAACCCTTTATATTAATTCTTAGTATTTTGCTTAAGAGAATTAATTAATGGATTATTAGAAGGGGTGGTTTGAGTCTTTATCTTAGTCATATCTATTTTTATTAGCTTTTCTTAGACATTCAAAAATGTACAAAATTTTCATTAATTTTCAATTTATTACCCAAGATTTAGCTTAATTCAAGGGCTTGTTATTTTTTGTGATGATACTTGTTGAGGTTTGATCATTCATATAGTTGAGGGTCCCCATCCACATCACATTTACATCGAGCTGATATCAATAGGGGAAAAAACAAACTATTCGTGTACTGCAAGCACATTTCTCATGTTGATTTCTATGTATGTAATTAGACCAGATAAGATTAGGCTCATAGGTTAATCAAATACTCGCAGTAGTTCTTTCCAGTTTGTATGTTCCACTTTGTATGAGAGACAGCTCATTCACGACTCTCATTTTGTGACACTTCAAGTATTGTTTCATAATCCACAGTGCAATTCTCAAGTAGGCCTCTAATTCTTTGGTACTCCAAGACTTCAAGAACTAAGTTGAAACACTTCAACAATGCAAGGCAACTTCATACCAACAACCTACATGATAACACCCTAGAGTGCAGGTGTGTCCCCCAAAGATCTTTCATAATTGACGACATTATGTAGAACTCATCGATGATATTTATAGAAAATACTGCAAACCAATCTGTTTATATACCCAAAAAGGAACAAACAAAGTCTTCCTGATATGAAATTCAACGAGAAAGGGACATTCATCCAAAATCAAGCAGATTTACACCCCATTAGATTCCTGATTTGAGGTCCTTCTCCATGATTTGTGAACCAAAGAACAAGTCCTGATGGAGGGTACAATCCATGGGTGACACCCACTATTGAAGGCCTATTGTCACAAACGGTCATAACTCCATAAGGTGGTCAACTTGAGTACATGATTTAAGTTATTTTCTTTGTTTTTAACATCTTTCAAGTTATTTTATCCGTGTTTAGCATAGTTCAAGGATGTGGGGATTTCGTTCTCCACATTGGTAATCTAAATACCATCATAGTAACCAAAATGAATTTAATGAGGAATGATTGACATAAAATAAGGATCATTTGAAAAAAAATGAAACTTGGGTTAATTATCAAATAGAATATATCGCTAGTATCTAACATTTAATTTTATATTCACAACTTTGAAAGTAAAAATATGGTTGTCCCAAAACCTCTAAGCTTTACATCAAATGTGCTAAATACACGTGCAAGTTAGTTCAATAGAGTTTTTACTTATTGCTATTCGACACCTAGATTTAAATTTTGTCTGCATGTCTGAATCTAAATTATATTATTTTTTCGGTGCAAACGGGGGGCTAAGCCCCTAAGAATTTATTATTGACACATATAGCGTGGCAAAAAAACACCCGAAATGCCCTCAAACAACAGCGATCTGCCGCCTTGTTTGCTTCATGATAGCAATGTTCAATCTTAACCCTCCATCCCTCTTTATGCAGAAGGTCTTGACATTCTTTGATTATGAAGTGGTAGAGTTGATAATGCTTAACAGGTTTCAGGATTATTTTAATAGCCATTTCTAAATCCATTCTCACAAGCAGTTTTTTGAAGCCAGAATTCCAGGTAATTCGAAGGCCATGGAGAAGACCAAGCAGTCCGGCCTTAACTAATGAGCAAATGCCACTGTTGAAAGCAAAACCTCGCAGCCGGCCACCAAGGTGATCTCTCATGATACCTCCACCACCAACTAACCCCAGGTTCGTTCGTGATGCCCCATCCAATTTGATAGCAGCCAGTTAGGTGGTGGCAGCACCCACTTTATCAACCTTTCCATGTTTCTCTGGAAGTTCATTGATCGGTTTGGATTCAAAGCTTTGATAATCTTATGACACCGATGAGATATAAACCTCTATGGATGTGGAGGTCTCTTATTAACACCTTCAAAGCAACTCTAGGTATGCCAGTTCCATAACCACGAGGAGGTGGCTGTAAACACAGTGGCCCAATCTCATCTCCAAGAGCTAGTAGGGTCAAGACTATTTTTGAGCTAGTCTTTGAAACGGAGTGTAAAAAAAGAAGCTTGCCGTGACGTGGGTACAAATTTATACCAAACCATGCGAGCCAAACTGCAGTCCCATAAAACATGAACATCATCTTACCGCACACCTGGGCACTCTCGATAAAGAGGATCTAGTGCCATGCCCTGAGTGAATCTATTCAAGTTATGCATTATGTGGTCATGTGCTATGAGCCAGATGAAGAATCGAACATGTTGTGTGACAGGAACACGCCATATTATTCGCCGAAGGGCTCCTTTTCCCAGAAGGTCATTTGCTATGAGCCAGATGAAGAATCGAACTCATTGTGTGACAGGAACACGCTATATTATTCGCCAAAGGGGGTCCTTCTCCTGTATGATATCAATTTTGATTAAAGCTACCACAGATTTGAGCAAAAATGTTCCATCTGGAGAGCCCTCCCGACAAGTAAGTTGATCCTCAAAATTCTCTCCATCATGTAGTTCATATAGGCAAAAACTTTCAGTGTATCTATAGGGAGCAGATTCTCTGACAACTCCCATTTCCATCCTCTATTTGAGTTCCACATTTATACAATAGTAGCGTCTTCAATATTTGAGGGAGGCTGGCTATTATAACGTTTGATTAATGGTTCGACGATGGCCCAATTATGGTACCAAAATAGTTCTTTCTCTGTTGCCTGCTTCGGTTTTGATCCCCATCTTGAGGAACTTAGCGTCATCCGTAATTCCACCCTAAGCATTAGAAGCATCGTTTTTTGGTAGGAACATGTCCACATCACATCTCCCATTACAATACTTGGCTTTGACCACTTCGAACCAAAGTTTATCTTTTTCAATGAGGAGCTTCTACCCTAATTTAGCCAGAAAGGCACTATTCATGTGCCTCCAAGAGCGGAATCCCAAAACACCAGCTTCTTTGCTTCCGTGCTCTTTGTAATTTGATCCCACAGGACTAAATGAATGTCTCGTTTGCCTTCATGTTTGGGTGCGATGCGCATAAATTTTACACCTCATTCCACCTAGATTTCGTTCAAATAATTGCTAAATTGGGTTATTCAATTGTTTTGTTGGTTTTGTAGGTGATAAAGAAAATTACGCAATGGCAGATAATTCGTGTAAAGTATGCCAAAAGTTAGGCACGTTAACCCAAAAAACAGTGGAGAATAACCCCGGGATAACTATGAAGTAAGGTCGGGTTAACAAGCACAAAAATTATGGGAGAAATAAAGAAGAAAAATATTACAAAAATTTGACATGGGCTGCCAGCGCCAAGTGGTAAGGGCTGCCAGTGCCAGGTGACACAAGGTACCCGTGCCAAATCCTGTTTTTCCTCTATTTTGTGTGCAGAATTTCAGAAATTTAGCACAGGGTGCCCGTGCCATGTGGCACGACCGTGTCACCCGCTGTCCTACCCTACTTCTGTTGTTAGCTTCTAGAGGTTGTGCCAAAGCTGCTGCATCGAGATCTATTTAGAGGCTGATCCTGCATTTATGTAAGAGTCTAATTTTGGGTTTTAAGAATAGAGTTTAGCCTAGGGTTTAGGAGAGATTAATGTAGATTTACTTTCATTTTGTAACCACATTTCAAAAGTAATGAAGTTTAAATGCAATTAACTTTCTTTCTCTCTCTTTAATCTTTATTTTCGTTAAGTTCTTACTTTGTTTGGTTTGACTTTCTAGTTTGGTGCCCAAATTCACATGCTTTTCTTTGTTGATGGATTGAAATTAGTGTCTCCCTTTCTTAATCATCTTTCTATTCTCTTATCTTCTCTTAATCTCTCATTCTCTTTCTTCAAGATGTAAAATTTTAAACTTTTTCTCTCTACTTCGCCTTAGGTTTTGAAAACTCACTTTTACAAGTTTGAGTTTTTGGCTCAGTAGGTTAGATTAATAGTAATTGAGTTAGATTAGTGAGAATAAGTGAAAAATCCACTTCCAATCATTACACACTTGCTCCAACAATGGAGGCCAACCTCCATTGTTGGATTTTCAAGGCTTTGAGGTACTCCCCTTCCTCTGTCTTCCTCTAGTTAGTAAATTTCATGTTTTCTTAGTTAATTAGGTGTTTTGCTAGTTATTGTTAGTTAATATAATGTTTTTTGTGGATTTTGTTAATTATGTTGTGTTTTAGTTTAGTTTAATAAATAATGTTTAAATTACAATTTGTGAGCAATTAGGTTTGTTAGTTATACTTAGTGGGCCGAAATAACTACTGACTTGATTTCCACACAGTCCCAGAGAACGACAAATTTCTACCCTTACTTCCCCCGCAAAAACTACATCAACACTTCACCACCACCCCATCGAAGTGCCTGGATTTGCGATCCACCTCACCATAGATGGAGCAGGGTAATTTCGTCAACTGTGTTGAGTAGTAAGGAATACTCGAGAGAGTAGACTGCACTATAATAGCCCTGCCTGTCGGTGAAAATAGCTTAGCGCCACCCAACAAGTCGCCTATCTACTCGGTCAGAAATTAGTCTGAATGTTTGGTGTGTCACTCTTCCATTAATAGTTGGCATTCCTAGGTATTTCCCAAGATGAAATTACGGGAATACCTAGCGTTGCACTGATCTGTTGTGCAGTACCAACATTTGTGTTTTTGGAGAAGAAAACCATAGATTTCTGATAATTGACATTTTGGCCTGATGCCAACCAAAATCTATGCAAACAATCTCTGATGACCTGAGCTTATCCCATTGATGCTTCACCAAATAAAATTAAATCATCAGCAAAGAAAAGATTGGATAAGGCGGGGCCACCCTAACTAGCGAATACCAATTTCTAGTTCCTAAAGCCAACCAAATTCCTAATAAGGTGATTGAGTCTTTTAATATAAAGAACAAATAGCTACGGCGATAAAGGATCACCTTGTCGAGCACCCCGAGAAGGTTTGAAGGGGGTTGTTTTTTTCCCCATTTCGCAACACATTAAAATTTGCCAGGGATACGCAATTGAGGATAATGTCTACCATAATTTAAGGAAGCCGAGCCTCCATCAATGTTTCTCTAATGAACGGCAAACATAATCGAATATACGCCTTTTTATGATCAAGCTTGATTACTGTGGACCCCATAGAGCCCTTATTGCGATGCATGGAATGACACATTTCTTGAACTATAAAAATAACGTTATCTGTAATCTGGCATCCCCAGACAAAGCTACATTAGGTGGGTACAATGACCCTTTCAAGGGCTGGTTCAAATGGTTTACAATCACTTTCGTGATGGCTTTATATGCAACATTACATAGCCCAATCTGGCGTAGTTGTGTCACCGATTGTGGATTCTCAACCTTTGGGATGAGCACTAAGATAGTCTCATTCAATTCTTAGGAAAGTCACATGCACTTAACACCTTCAATGCAAGACTAATGAGGCTTTCACCCACAACACTCCATAATTTTTGGTAAAAGATTGCTTGGAAACCATCCAATCCAGGCGCTTTATGTTATGGAATATGGAATATCATATGTGATATAATATTGTATGGAATATAATATGTGATGTAATATTGCGATATCTTAGGGACAAAATCTTATCTTAGACGCTAAGCTAGGGTTAGGCATTAGGCCTGGGCATGCATATGTATATATATGGGCTTCGTTTGCTGCAGTAATATATGAGCATAATTCTCTGATCATAATTCTCTCCCCTGTTAGTCGTAAACTTGACATGGTATCAGAGCACTCCACACAAACCTGATTGCCGTGGCCAATGGGGAAGAACGAGACACCAAAAGAATTTGTAGTTACCAACCAATCTCCCTACTACCTTCACCCATCCGATGGGCTCGGGGCGATTATAACAACTATCAAATTTGATGGCAAAAATTACGATTTATGGGAGAAAGCTATTAAAACCGCCCTAAAATCTAAAAATAAACTGGGATTCATAGATGGAAGTATACAAAAACCCACAGTAGAAAAGGATGAATATTCAGTTGAGCTGAACGCGTGGGAGATGGTAAACTCTATGGTGATCTCATGGATACTTAATGTACTCGACCCGAAGCTGCATGCTAGCGTCGCGTACGTTGATTCAGCCCATAAGATGTGGGAGAACATCCATAAATGATATTCGGTTCCGAATGCACCTCGCATTCACCAACTTAAAGCAGAGATAGCATCTTCAAAGTAAGGTAATATGGATGTGGTTGAATTTTTCTCCAAACTTATGGGCTTGTGGAATGAGTTAGACAATTACGTAAAATATCCGAAGTGCACATGTAAGCCAACCGAGGAGGTCAGGAAGATAATAGAAGAAGACCAAGCCCATCAGTTTTTGATGGGGCTCGATGATAATCTCTACTCAACTATCCGGAGTCAAATTTTGGCGATGGATCCGTTGCATTCCCTGGACCGAATGTTCAACATGGTACAACAAGAAGAAACCCACAAGGGGCTGATGAATCGACGAGAAGCACGGCCTGAACAGATTGCCTTTGCCGTCATAGCCCAGTCCCGGAATTCACAGCAATAGAAGCGAATTTCCTGCAAACATTGTGGCAAATTTGGGCACGATGAATCGAAATGTTTCGAGCTCATCAGGTATCCGGCGAACTATGGAAGTCATGGTGGTGGCAGAGGGTGCGGAAGGGGCCGTGGAGGAAAAGGCACACGCGGCGGAGCAGGCAGGGATCGGGGACGTGAGACGGCCTGCGCAGCTCAGGTGGATGGAGACACGGGTTCTGGGAATGATTTTGCACAGTCCAACGCATGACCTAGTTCTAAACATCATACCACTCGGCCCAATGTACAGCCCGTCATCCCTGGGCTGACCGAGGAGCAGGTACACTGCCTGATGAGTCTTATCGAGACTCCCAAAACGAGATATGAAAAACTTTTAGGTATGAGCAACTGGATTTTGGATAGCGGAGCATCACGACACATGATAGGCAATTTGGACCAATTAAGCAATGTGGAGGGCACACGGCCCATACCAATTCGATTACCGAATGGTGGTGTTAGTATGGCCACCAAACGTGGCTCAGTTCAATTAAGTTCAAAATTAACTTTGCATGATGTGCTCTTTGTTCCAGATTTAGATTGTAATTTGATTTCTATTACGCAATTAATAGAAGAATTATTCTGCACAGTAACATTTACTAAAAAGCTTTGTGTGATAAAGGACCATACTACGAGGAGCCCGATTGGACTGGGTGAGCAGCGAAGAGAGGTATATCTACTCAACGAGGTTTCCTTACCAGATGTCCAAGCTAATAAAGTAACACACATAGATCTTTGGCATTGCAGACTAGGGCCTCCCTCCAGTTAAGTTATGAAGCAACTCTCTGTTATGTTTGGTAAAAAGCTTAGTGGCAACAGTGATTTCTGTGATGTGTGCTATCTTGCTAAACAAACACGCTTACCTTTTCCTAGTAGTGAGAATAAAGCTTTAAACTGCTTTGATTTGATTCACTATGATATTTGGGGTGCATATCATGTTGAAGCATTATGTGGTGCTCGTTACCTTCTATCTATAGTTGATGATGCAAGTAGGGGGTGTTTGGGTGTATTTGATGAAAGATATAAGTGAGGTATCCCGCCTCGTGATGAATTTTTGCGCAATGACCAAAACTCAATTTAATGCTAATGTGAAAATGATAAGAAGTGATAATGGAAGCGAATTTACATCTGGCCCAATGAAGCGATTTTATGGGGAGCAAGGGATCATACAACAAACTAGCTATATCAATACACCCCAACAAAATGGTAGAGTTGAGAGAAAAAACCGTCACCTATTAAACGTGGCTAGGGCTTTATGTTTTCAAGCCAACCTTCCTATCGAGTTCTGAGGGGAATGTGTATTTACTGTAGCCTACCTCATAAATCGAACTCCTACACCAATCCTTAAGAACCAAACCCTTTATGATACATTGTTTAAGGAATCCCCATCCTTCACACATATCAAAGTGTTTGGATGCTTGTGTTATGCACATCATAATCAGAAGAAGAAAGACAAATTTGATTCTCATAGTCGCCGATGTATTTTTGTTGGATATCCTTATGCTAAAAAGGGTTGGAAGGTGTATGACTTAGAAACTGTGAGATTTTTATTAGTCGGGATGTTATCTTCCATGAGGATCAATTTCCTTTTCAAGCAAGGACCGAGAAAAACACACTACTACTATCTTCTGATGGGGATGTTGGAATGGGAAGTAGAAAATTTGCTGAAGAAGGCGATGGGGCCTGGCCCCAAGCTTCTGCTGGGCCTGGCACATTATCCCAGCCCATCTCGGTCCCCAATGGCAGCCCGTCTGTTACCGATGGGAATGGGCCGAGACAAATAGAGATTGGCCCACAATTGCTCTCAGACCTGGACCAACAGCACAGTCTGAGTGAGGCACCGCCAGACCTGGGCCCGGACGCACCACTTGGCCCACTGGTTCAAGTCACACAGCCCGAAGTCAGGGGGAGCGAAGATCGTTTGGCAGGAGATAAAATGGGCCGCAAATCAACAGAATGTGAGCTGGGCCGCAGGTGCCGAGACAAGAAAAGGTCTAGTCATTTAGAAGACTATGTGTGTTACTCAGCCACCGCTTATAACCCCTCTTCCACTTGCTCTTTCCAAAAGGTCTCCTTAGGTAAACCTTATCCCTTAGCTCATTATGTTAATTGTGATAATTTTTCTCCTGCGCATAAGGCCTATCTTGCAGCTATTACTAAAATTATGGAGCCCAGATATTTTTATCAAGCTGTGACCGATCCCAAATGGCGAGAAGCTATGGCCAGCGAAATAGCAGCTCTGGAACTGAATCAGACTTGGACGGTTGAGGACTTACCATCGGGAAAGAAACCCATAAATTGCAAATGGGTATATAAAGTAAAATACAACTCTTATAAATCAATTGAACGATATAAGGCTCGACTTGTGATCCGCGGTGATGAGCAAGTCACTGGGTTTGACTATCATGAGACGTTTGCACTAGTAGCTAAGATCATGAGCGTGCGATATTTCCTTTCGGTGGCCGCTGCTAAAGGATGGGAATTGCATCAAATGGATGTGCATAATGCATTCTTACATGGGGATCTTGAAGAAGAAGTTTTTATGAAGATGCCCCCTGGTTTCAGGTCTTCTAACCCTCGTCAAGTATGTCATCTTTGCAAATCCCTTTACGGGCTACGTCAAGCTCCACGACAATGGTTTTCTAAGTTGTCCTCCAAACTGCTTGAATACCGGTTTGTTCAGTCCTATGCCAACTACTCTTTGTTTACCTATCATAAAGACAGTATATATATGGCTCTGCTGATTTATGTTGATGACCTGGTCCTTACGGGTAATGATCCTCAGACCTGCCTACACTTTAAAGAATATTTGAGTCGATGATTTCATATTAAGGGTTTGGGCTCCTTGAAATATTTTTTGGGACTCGAAGTTGCTCGCAGTCCTAAAGGAATCTTCCTCTGTCAGCGCAAGTATGCCTTAGAAATCATTGATGAATGTGGAATGCTTGGTTCCAAACCGGCTGCCTTTCCCATGGAGACCAATCATAAGCTTGCCTTGGCAACTGGGAAGCGTCTATCAGATCCCGCACAATATCATCGGTTGGTCGGTCAACTCATCTATCTGAACATCACTAGGCCCGAGTTGTGTTATGCAGTGTATATCTTATCTCAGTTCATGCAGGAGCCTAGGGAAGAACATATGGAAGCCGCTAAGTGGGTATTGCGATATTTAAAAGGGAACCCAGGACAAGGGAGACTCCTGAAAAGTGACTGTGATTTGCATCTTACTGCCTTCTGTGATTCCAATTGGGGAGCATGTCCTCTCACTCAGCGTTCCCTCACTGGATACTTCGTGACTCTTGGTAATTCTCCCATTTTGTGGAAAACCAAAAGCAGAGTACCGTCTCTCGATCGTCAGCTGAAGCGGAATATCGCGCTATGGCCACAGTTACCAGTGAGGTGATTTGGATCAAAGCCTTCCTTGCATCCATAGGTGTGTTCCTCACATGGCCTGTCAAACTTTTTTGTGATAATCAAGTCGCATTGCATATCGCCAAGAATCCTATCTTCCATGAAAGGACCAAACACATTGAAATCGACTGTCATTTTGTTCACGAACAGATTCTCTCTGGTGATCTCACTCTATCCTACTTACCCTCCAAATATCAAGTTGCAGATATTTTCACTAAAGCGTTGGGCAAACAACAGTTTCAGTTCTTACAAAGCAAGTTGGGCATTGCAACCCACATGCTCCAACTTGAGGGGGAGTGTTATGGAATATAATATGTGATATAATATTGTGTATATATCTTAGGGGCAAAATCTTATCTTAGACGCTAAGCTAGGGTTAGGCATTAGGCTTGGTCGTGCATATGTATGTATATGGGCTTCGTTTGCTGCAGTGATATATGAGCATAATTCTCTGATCATAATTCTCTCCCCTGTTAGCCGTAAACTTGACACTTTATATGCCCCCTTATCAAAAACCGTTGCTTTGACCTCACTGCCTAGATATGGGTTGTACAACTTGTTCATTTCATCATGATTGAGCGTGGGGAATCGATTTGATGGCATAAGTGAGGGAATATATGCAGGCCCATCATCTGTGTAGAGATCTTTGACATAGTTACTCACCATGATTTTGGCTTCATCCAAGTCCCACACCCAGTTACCATGGACATCTTGGAGACCCTCAATCCGATTCACCTTCCTTCTCACTATGGTAGAGAGATGATAAAACCGAGTATTTCTTTCACCATCTCATATAGCTTCTTCACGATATATTTGATACCAGAAAATTTCAATCTATGAAAGAACTTCATCGAAGTCATGTCGCAGTGAAGATTCCTGGTTAAGGAGATGTCTATTGCAATGTTGAGACAATTTTCTTTGAATTCCTTCGAGGCGAGCCTAGCTGAACAAGTTTCCAAAAAACCCTCTGATTCCAATCACTCAACACTTCCACAAGATTATGTAGTTTAGGATATAGAGGTTGTCCATGGCGCCAATGGTCAGTAATAAATTTCCCAAATTCTTCATGAGTTAGTCAAACGGCTTGGAAGTGCAATAGTCTTTTAATACATGCAGTTGCGGCAAAGTCACATGTAGAAATCAATAAGGGACAGTGATCAAGTTGGCTTTGCAAGAGATGTGAATACTAGGCTCAGGCAGCATGAGTCTCCACTATTGGTTGCACAAACCCCTGTCTAATCGAGCACATTTACGGGTTTCTGGCGTGAGACCTCTATTCTATGTGTACATCGGTCCAGAGAAGCCCATGTCTAACGACTCATTATTTTCAATCCAATAATTGAAGAGGATGCTTTGGCGAGCTAGAGTATTACTGTAGTTCAGTCTTTCACTAATTGATCGTGTCTCATTGAAATCACCTATAAGGAGCCAGGGTCTCGAATTGCTGAAGATTGAACTCATTCAAGTCTTCCCAAAGAGCATTTTTTATTTGTTCATCAGGACAACCATAAATGGCAGCATATTAGGTGGAGAAAGCAATGTGGTTCACGGAGATGGAGTCAGTTCGCCATAGGACCCAAATACTACCTCTGAAACCAACAGCTTTAGCCCGAAAAGTACCGTCAAAATTAATCCGATGACAAACATCATCAATAGTGTCCCCACTGACCTTCGTCTCGACTAAGATCAGTATTTTTTGGTCATGCTTCCGAATGAACTCTTTTAGAGTGAAAAGGAAGTTGCGACTAGCAGCACCTTGAAGATTCCACATCAGAATGGAGAAATGATTCAAATTCATATTTTGTTGATCCATAAACAACGATGTAACGATGAGCCTTAAGAACTCTACTTGTTCCATGCCTCTGTTTGGACATAGGTTTCCTGTCGCATCATTGGGTACAACGAGGTCGCTGTCCCACCATCATAATCCATAGCCATGGCTTGTTGTGCTTCATGATCCATAGGCTCATGGTCATAAATATTTCCATTTGTAGAAGGGCCCTTATGTGCGTTGCAGCCATTCTCGAGTTGGGGGGGTCTCTAGAATGTAGAAGGTGAATTTGGCGTTCCAACCCATTGTCGAGTCATGTAATATCCCCCCTCTATGCAGGTTTTGTTCGGGGATGCTAGGGAAGGTAATTCTCCTTCTGACTCGGGATGACTTTGGTGGAAGATCGGTGAGTTGACTTACTGGAATTGGCATTTTTTTGGGCCTAGTGGGGTTCGAACTCAAGGCGTGGGGTGTGTATCAGCATGGGCTTGCATGGGCTTTGATGTAGCATTACGTGTAGGCGCTCGTTGGAAAGAATGCATTAATATCTCGCAATATGGAGTCAAATCTCTAGCAGCGTGCGTTTGCTTAATTGTGGTGGGGAGGATGATTGATTTCCAATGAAGGATCCCAACCAAGATCCATAATCTCTTGCCTGATTATCTAAATTCTATTTAATCAACCTTCGCAGTTTCCAGTTCACATGTATAAAATAAAATATAAAAAGCTAAACGTGACTCATCAAACCATTCATTTATTTGAGAATCATGAATTCGGGACGTATTTTTCTGCTTTTATTTAAGGCTCTAATCATACCTCAAATAGAATTGGACTTTTGAATTATTTGAGGAGCTATAGTTTGGTAAGAGCGCATGTCGGTTGCACGGAGACTTTTAAACTGTTCATTAGCAAAGATGAAAAAGTGAAGGATGAGACTTTACGGCAACGAAGTAGTATGGACATAGATATCCAAAATGATTGTAGAATGAATCACTACGCAAGTAACTCAACAAAGTTTCTCCAAAGCTACAAAGCTACAATACTCATCACCCCCCCCCCCCCCCCCCCCCCCCCCCCCCAAAAAAAAAAGTAAAAAAGACATGTAAACACGACGACCAAAGTTGCCATATCGAATGCTACACTGGCATCTGCAATCCAATACATTGCATGTTGCTTTCAGCAAGATATAGGGAGAACAAGGTGGATCACCATGTACAGTGAAGCAACGTCAAGGATTGAACACTCTCGCCCAACTTCTAAGATTCATATTCACAAGCATAGCACCAAAGCCACCATCAGCCTTGTCTGCAATCGAAAAGTTTCCTCCACCAATGCATATGAAGATTCCCTCCTTCAAGGAGATCAGTTGTACATTACAGCCCAACAACAGAAGAATTTAAAAGGAGTATCAATGCAAATAAATGAAATATACTACAAGCTATCAACAGACAGAGGAGAAATTTCACAATTAGCCCCCATCTGCAAAATGCCAACAGTCAAATGTTCTGCACATTCAAGGGGCATATATTGATACTATACGGATGCAGCATTACAGTCACCGTATGAATAAGTAAAAAAGAACCAGTGTAACATCACCATCTAATGGAAAGGCTAGAAGAAGAAGGGATCTGAGACCTTGGGAAACTCATGCACCGTTCTCTTCCGCGGCATAGAGGGCTTTGACTTCATCAACATCATCATAGCTGCCAAGGAATACTGGTGAACGCTCATGTATCTTCTTTGGAACCAAGTCGAGCGCCTATCATGAGAATTAGGAGAAATAAATCCACATGTTGACCATATGGCCATAATGTCATCAACAAAATGCAAAGGGGAGAGCCAAACAGGTTCATACGATCTTGTGAACCAACTGTTTAGCTCATTGGAATTTGGGTGTGCCTCTTACATGGATCTTCCAAGGTTGAGCCTGGCTGGAAGCACAACATTTCCCCATGGCCGCCAATGGCCTGGGCTTTGGCCGAACATAAGTCCTTAGTGCCCCCCCCCCCCTCCCCAGGGGCAACCCTCCCTGTTGGAACAAATCCTTACTTTACCCATTATGGTAGAGTCCCTTTTCCTTATTTTCCTTTAATTATATGCTCTGTTTGCCTTGCACTCTACTATAGCAGCACTTCATGAAACAAAGTAATTGGGGTAAGATCATTTTAGTAAGCTTCCTGAATTATAGGCTTTTTGATCCTATGAAGTGAACCTTCTGTTAGATGGAGGATGAGATATACAGCAAAGCCTAGTTTGATCACTAGTTTAAGAAGAGCAAGATTGATCAGATAAATACCTGCTGTTTGCCAGTGAAAGCTTGTCCACCTGCATGTTCCATTAGAAACGACATTGGGAAGACTTCATAGAGAACTCTGTCCAATAAATAAAGGAGAAACACGACATTGTTCATATCCACAGCACACATATCACTGGAAACATATGCAAATCTCCATGTACATGACACACCTTAACTTTCCACTAGGGCTCTTCTTATCACCAGGGTACATAAAGATGCCTCCATAGAGTAACGTGCGATGAACATCAGCTACCATGCTACAGCAATAGTGGAGTCAGGAACTGCACTACCAGGAAATTAACCAACAAAATTACTGGATCTAGCTCTTGCTGAATTAAAACCTACAGGCCATTGAAACTTGGGAGGGCATTTACCCACAAACCAGAAAAATAATGACATATGATCACAAACCCACACACTATCTTGCATAATATGCCATCATGCTTTATGCCTCCTGTCCCTAGGAACTCCAAGATCTTGAGGATATGCTGCATAGCTGCCTTATTAATATCTTCTCATCTTTTTCATTCTCATGCTCACCAACCCTTTAACAAACAAATACATCATTGTGCATCATTTTTAGAAGCTGATATGCCTCGATAATTAACTATGTTCCATTAAATTAAGAGAGATGTATAGACTGTCCCACAGCATTAGGTAGGGTATTCACAATCGTAAGTATGCAGAAATTGGCAGTGAAGATTAAAAAAACCATTGAACCAGGGATTGAATAACCAGGCATCTGGCCTGCCCTCATGACACTTGACAAGCAAACATGGATTCAAATCACTGCCAAAAATCAAGTCTGTTAAAAAATAATCTAGTTCCGTGGTAGAGGCTCAAAATACCTTCCAATGTATCTGAGTGATTTTGGTGATGAACCATCTGGGGGGAACTTGCATTTTTCGACATATCTGTAATCAGGGTAAGCTGAATAGTATACCAACATAAATAGAGAAATAAGAGTTGGCTAACCAAAGTTACACATACTTTTTTGTAGGCTCGTCCCAGTTCCTAGCATTGCCTTCATTAATTGAATAGATCTTCCCCTTCTTTGGTATCTGCTCAAGGAAAGAAAAAAGGAGCCAAATCAATCTTAGAGCAGCAAAATCAATCTTCAATACACACAAAGAGAATGGTTATGCTCAACATTGCATCTACTGCATGTGAAGTCCCACATGATAAAATAACAAAGTGAAACTATGTTTGGTACACACTAAACTGAAGGACTACATAGATATTGTGCCATTGCATACAGGATTCCATAACATACAATGATTCCTTAAACCGTGGTAGCTTCTCTTTCGCAATTGCAACTCACAAAGCTAGTTCAGAGGAAGAATGACTCCAATATTTTCTCGGCAATATGGACTTCCATTTGAAAACAAGGAGAGAGATTCTGGCAGCTCATAAGCATACTTAGTGACAATATGGCTTTCCACGGTAATGTTAATAAGAACTCGGCATGTTTTCTCCAAGATGCACAAAAAGGAAATTTCTTAGTTTTCTTTTGTTGAATCCCCTCTTTTATTTCGTTGCTGACGAGCCCCATGAATATTAATCAGCCCCAAGGGTAAAGGGAGTTGAAGGATTACAATCAACAGAATGGATTGCGAAGAAAGCATTCCATTATGTACTAATATGGACAAGAAATTGTATAATCCATGCATGCAAAATACTCCCTTGTTTGGGGTGGGCGGTGGACTCCTTTCTGACTAGATAAAATACGGCATACGATATGCATTTCAGCAAGACAATCAGTCAAAAGGAATGGACAAATAAAATCAATGCTGGCCTTTTGACAATACAAAAATAAAAGTCCGAAGATCCACAGACTCACTACACTATATACGATAACACAAACACCACCATGGCCAACAGATACCCCCCCCCAAAAAAAAAAAGGGTTTAAGGATAGCACACACGAACTAAAAGTATTCCTGTTTCCTCGTTCAGTTAAACAAGTAAACTAGAACATTTACCTTGATGTCAGGATAAGTAAGAATAAACTCTCCGAGTGATGGGTCAAGAGTGAAACCATTGACACCGCCGCCAGTGCTGAGGACAAGCTGTTCAAATTCAAAGTTTTACATTCACAGCCCCTCATCAAACAACGAAACTTTTCAGCAAAACAAAAACACGAATGAAAGAAAGAAAATTCTGAAGAGGGCATTTAATTTGACTCGCTGAGCACGGGTTTATCAATACACACGGGACCAGCGTTTATCCCCCTGATGTGCTGGCACTTGACAGAAGTGATTGAAACACACAAACTTCAATTATATTAAGCAAAAGAAGAACAAGAAGAAGATGCAGCAGCAGCACAATTATTACCGTGCAGGAGCTTCCATACATGCAATAACCAGCAACCAACATTTCCCTTCCAGATCGCAGGACATCATCAAGAGTCGGATTATCAACATCTTGGACCAGGTAAATCCCAAAGATCTGAGCGAAGGAAACCCCCATACTGTTAGATACAATGACAAGACCCAAAAGCAATGCTCATGGAGGAACACATCAGAAGATGATGGGTCATACTGTTCCAATGGAAACGCCACAGTCAATGTTCGACGATCCATCCAAAGGGTCAAAAACCACACAATATCTGCAAGTTCCACAATGAGACATTTTCAATATCAGGAATTCTGCACACAAGTAAGAAAACGGGGGGGGGTGTGTGGAGGGGAGACTCAACAAAGAAGAATGTGCAGGAGAGTGGCTATACACACTTTCCACGGTTAGATGGTTCGACAAATATTGCTTCCTCATTCTCCTCAGACACGAGGATGCACTGTAAACATAGTCTCACTCTTAGCATAATGCATAATAAAGAGGTATTTCCATGTACCAAAAAATAAATAAAATAAATAAAAATCCATGAGCTACAAAATTACTTACAGTTCGGCCACTGCTTGTCAGAGCCTTAATGAAAACATCATTTGAGAGCACATCTAGCTTCTTTTGCTCTTCACCCTAAAGTAAAAGTTTTTTAGACAGAGAACAATAGCAGAGGCAGACTTGATATCCATCAAGCAACTACTGCTAGAAAGAATGACGAATACCTGGACGTTAGTCTCCCCTGCAAGTCCTAACAGCTTGGCAAGACCAGCCTATGAAAATTACAAAAGTGTTCATTAAGACCCGGATTTACAATAATCGTGCGGAGGGTGGGGGAGAGGGAAGCGTTAGAATTGAGAAGTCCCTTCAATAACTATACTTGCATTCTGACTAGCAGAAGAAAGCTATGACTTTCCAACATGTAATGGATTTAGTAATGCTAAAAATTGCTGTACCCACCAAGGTAATATCGCTAATTCAATCAGAGTTGAAACAGCTCAAATTCTTTGACTTGCATCCATCACAACGTGTAATGATTCAGTAATGCTAAAAATTGCTGTACCCACCAAGGTGATCTGTTTCCAATGTCAGACTCTCATCCCACATTTTAAATTCCATAGAGTAAGATGAACATTCAATTTTTCAAAATTCCTTGTCGCCTCAAGCGCAAAAAGGTTTACAGGTAAGAGTCGCGAGGGAAAACAGAGGAGAGGGAAAGGGGGTGAGGCATGGAGAGTTCTCCAGTGGTTGCCTCGTAGCAAGGGCCTCGTGGCGAGGCTCACGGGGATGAGCCCGCTCACTCCCACCTTTTGCTTGCTATTTTATTTTTTTAATATTTTTAATTAGTTTTTTTATTTTGTTTCTAAAAATAAAGGTGTGTTACGTAGTAGATTTATGAGTATAATTTTATTTAGTAAACCAAATAGTAAGCTATTAAAGAGAGGAAAAATTGTGAACCCAAATATTAGCTCACAAACTAACGTGACAGAAATACCTATTAATAAGCCAAAAAAATAACCCCACTAGAAATGCTCTAACGCCCTCAGTTCAATAGAATTTCTCCGGGAATTTTGAGGGGGATCACAAATCCGGATGTAAGAATATTTAAAAATAATAATAAAGTACTACTCACCCTGCTCCGCTAGATTAACCAAAAGCAGATTGAATTTCGCCTAAATTACCAAGAAAAATAGCGTTGCAGAAATTAGCAGATAAGTACGCGGATTAACGCTTCCAAAACAAGGGAAGCGATTGAATAATCGAATGGCACTATCGGTGATGAATCATCACCCTCATGAACAAAATACCAAAGAAATTGAAGGGAGCCCATGAACTGTTGGGGGTTTTGTACAGTATACCCTGAACTGTGAAAACGGAAAAGAAAGGAGGAGAGAGAAAGTGACCTAACCTTGCTGACGGAGGAGCAAACGAACTTGCAGCCAAAAACAATGTGATTGAGCAAAATAGTTAAGTCACCTCGTGACTCAGGGCGCTTCGACTGCTCGTTAAGCACATACCGCGTGATAGTCATCAAGTCAGTCCGATGAGCATCCGCCATATGATCCATCTTCCTTTTTCTCTCTCTAAACTCTCAATCAGCAGAGAATGATATAGCGAGGATACAGAATTGAAGAGAGTGATGATGATATAGCAGTGAGGAGGAGAGAGAAAGAGAGGACAGGATATGATACCAAATACCAATGGGAGATATCCGAATGACACGTGGGCGTCTGCTCTCTGCCTCAAAGCCCAGTGCAGGAGATAACGCCTTTTGTCGTGATTTGATCGACCACCACAAGACAATTCCTCTGATTGGGCGGTTGTTGAGGTTCGTTTTCAGGGCTGGCTTGATTCTGTTGGTTTCTTCTGACGTCTTAAGGCTGTGCGCCTTCTTTTAGCATTTCAAGGAGAATATGTATGGGGCTATGTCTATATCATATGCTTTTGATTCAGGTATGCACTTCTTGTTTGTTTATATTTATGTTGGGAATGAGATTTCATACGGTGCCTGCAGATAAGATTGCTGATGATGAAACCACGTCTCTTAATCTGTATTTTTAGCCACCACAGCTATATCCTCTGTGCTCACATATGCGTGTCTTCGTGACTGGAAATGAGTTGTAATAAACAATGACATGGGGGTTTTTTACTAATAAGCATCTTTATCCTCTATAGTCGGGTTTTGTAATAATTAAAATATATTTTTTTGACTTATGAAAAGTATTTATCGGTGCATATTATTGAAATAAGTTTAAATATGTTGAAACAAACTGAATTATATTGAATTGTTAAAAAAAATATGACAAGATATTTTCAATAAATACTTAACAATATTAAATTTTGTTGAATTCTACTTAAAGTTACTGAATGATGAAAGTTGTTGGATGCTAATAATAAATACTTATGATAAGTCAAAAAAAAAATGCTCTCACTTTATTGTGTGCCTTCTTGACTTAAAATGAGCTGTAAAGTCCATCTGAAGTGGGATTTCAAGTCTACATTTCTAGCACATTTTTGCAACCTTATTAGCTCAATTAGCAAATATATTTTTATTTGCCATAAACTATGTGTAGCATTAATTAGCACAATTACGTCAGTATTCCATTGCTACTTCTACTCTGCGCTTTGCCTACTCTAGTGATGTGATATTACAAGCCAACAAGAAGTTACGTAAATTCCACCCAAATTTGGAGTGAATTCATGTACTATTCGGCCTTTTACGATATTGCCTCTAATTAAATTGAGGTCTTGCTTTCAAATCTCCATAAAAGAAGAAATTAGTGTCTTGGTCATAACTAAATTATCGACACAAAAATATAAAATTCCAGATAAATTAATAAGCACTTCTCTGTAAAGAGATATCTCAATGTTCTAACATAGTTTCCTAATCCCTACAGTAGCCGTAGTTGAAAAGTTTTTTTTTTTTTTTTAAAATCAAACCAGTGCAACAGCCGGAGGGAACCATATGAGGTCCACCTTGTGTGTTGTATATTGATGGATGAAGAAGTGAAAAGGGAGCGCTAGTACAACACCCCTTTAGACTGGGTAGTGTTACACGATAAAAACCTTCTCATACGTGGTCATTAAGGGAACCTGCTCAATTAAAACCCATCTAAAACATAACCTCTTGTGTAAGGTAGACCCAAGACCAGAATCATCTGATGGTAAATACTCTTAACTTAAAACTTATGACAATAATTTACAACGTATTCGAAGTTTTATACAAAATGGCTTTGTTCAGACCACAGTTGGTACACAATAATTTTCTCTTTCATAATTCTTATAAAAGATGAGCATTACCTAAGCTTAAGCACATAAATAAAAAAAAATTACATATAAAATTTAGAACCAAAAGCATATTCATGGCTCATTCAGAAGCTCGGTTCTTGCCAAGCATCATGCATAATATGGATCACTTCGCTTAATATGGGGAAACAGGAAAGAAAAATGGCGAATGAGCAATCACCGTTTAGGGAATAAACTCTCACTCCCAGAATCATAATATACATATTGGTTTCAAAAGGGGGGGAAAAAAAAAGCATAACTCATTTTCTTTTATAGAACTTTCACTTAATAACTCAGATTATTTCAATTTAGGATTGAATCTAGGCTTCTTTTCTGGACCCCAAAGAACTTACACTCGCGTTCAAGGATTTCCCGCAAAAACAGTTGCTGACACAAGGAAGGTTTTTTCCCTTTAAGAGCATCTTATGCTTAATTCAAGAGAATTCAAGAAGGAAATTCTGACTATGTGCTCTAAATTGCTTATATGAATCTTCTTCTTAATCTCGCCATGATTTGATTATATAAAGGTTGTTAGAAGGTTCCCTTGAGCAATTTAACTAGAATTCCATATTTTTTTTGGATATAGATTTCATTCATAATTTCTCTCAACCTCGAAGATCTTTACCATATCCATAGATGTTTAGGAGATTTTTGCCACATTTCTTACTCCTTACACAAGTCACGGACAAAAGGATAATTTTTAATGTTTTAGACTAGGTTCAAGGTCAATCTTACTTTATGGACCTTAACCCAATGCTCAACCGTGCCGACTTTACTTGATCTAGTTCATACCAGCTTTTAGGCTTTTTTTTTTTTTTGCATAACAACCCCAATTCCTGTTTACTTAATATACCTCTAAAAGACTAATTAGGCACATATTTTGCAGAGGAAGACTTTAAAATTGAGAATGTTACCACGATGTTCACTAACAAATAATACAAAACGAATGTTGAAATCAGTAAGTATATTATTCAGATAAAACCCTTTAATATGCAAACCCCTTTTTAATTAAATCTTATGTTAGAAAACAGGAATATTGGTTTTAAATTTTAGGAGGAGAAAACTAGGTGAGAGTCACATAATGCTGTTACTTCTAAGTAGAGTTTTTTTTTCCCTTTTAAAAATTGACATAGAAAGAAACTTCCCTAAGATCAAACTGGAAAGAATGAGCCAAGAGCCTGAGACCCTTAGTTTAATTACATGACACAAGATCAGGCCAGTAGCCATTCGTTCCAATTATTAACGAGTTGTGTTGTGTGTTCAATTGTGGTTCCTAAGATATAAAACATATAGAAACAAAGAAATGACCTCAAGCTCAACATAGTATTCTACTACGATAGGCTCATGCTATTGTGTACGGAGTTTATGAATTATATAACTATCAAACTCATTGCAGATGATAACGTACAATGAGCTAGATCCAGTAATGGATCTCTAAAAACATTGAATTGTAAACCATGAATCGAAACATGTAAAATATATCATGCTATCTTGTAAAGTCATAAAAAGGCAATGTGACCTTTAAACCCTAGATATTCTATCAATAGACAAATATCTGCAAACTATAATATCAGCTGTGATTTCCCTATCGATTAGCAATTCTCTATAACGTATGGTCTTTGTCATCTTTGCCTATTGGCAAAGCTATGTAACATACGAACTTTGGTTCCTCTGTTTACTGATAGAGGGATGGGACATATGAACTCTAGTTTCTCTGCCTGCTAGCAGAGATATGAAGTTTAGTATCTTTGCTTGCTAGCATAGATACGAACTTTGATTCCTCCACCTATTGACTAAGCTCTGTAATATACAGACTTCTATTTTTTTTACATATTGACAGAGCTATGTAACATTAGAACTTTGGTTCCTCTGCTTATTGGCAGAGTATGAGACATATGAACTTTGGCTTCTTTGCCTTACTGGCAGAGGTACGAACTTTGATTCCTCTATCAGTAGACAGAGCTCCATAACATATGCACTTTGATTTTCCTACCAATGCTATGAACTTTGGTTCCTCTATCTGTAGACGAAGCTATGTAATATATGAGATTTGATTCTTCTACCTGTTGGCAGAGCTCCGAACTTTGGTTCCTCCATCTGTAGACGGAGCTCTATAACGTATGAACTTTAATTCTTCTACTTGTTGACAGAGCTATGCACTTTGGCTCCTTTGTTTGTAGATGAAGCTTTGTAACGTATGAAGCTTTGATTCTTCAGCCTATGTGGCAGAGCTATGAAATTTGGTTCCTCCGTCTGTAGACAGAGCTCTATAACTTGTGAACTTTTATCCTTCCACTTGTTAGCGGAGCTATGAACTTCAGTTTCTTCGATGGACCTTTTTGTAACATATTAACTGTGATCCTTTTTTTTGTTGGAAGGATTCTGTGGCATGTATACTTTAAATTGTGGTTATTATTCTATCTAAGTTGGAGATAATAATTGATACGTTGTAGCTATTTCATCATCGATAAGTTTGTGGTAATGTACACCACGAAACTCATACATGGTAGTTCAATTTTAGTTGAATAATTATTTTTAATAAAGAGTACAAGTAATGTCATACCTCTAGAAACTTATCATTTTTCTTAGGCCTTGACCTCGTGCTCTTTCTGTTTTTTGTAAGTTTTTTATTTTGTTTCTGTATTTGATTAAATCCTATGAGTCTTACTGTACTCATTACCATTTAATTTAGTTCATATTTGCTTGTGTTTTTTCCTTTTGTTCTTTGGAAGAGATGGGTGAGGAGAGTTAGTGGGGCTTGGCGATTAAATTAAGTAAACTCCTTTCCCCCTAATTCCATTCACTAGATGATCTCCCCTCAGCTTTCGCACCCGTTTTTGCATATTCATATTCATTTTCAATTATATTTGTATTTCATTTTCTTTTGTTCTCGCAAAAGTCAACAAAACTTATCCATTAAGTTGAAATTTTTTTTATTATTATCTTTTTCATAGGTGCAAAAATTTATAGCCATACACTTGTGCTAAATCCTTCCCATACATTTGTCAAGCTTTGATCTTCTATAACAATCTCGAGTCTGGTCGCTGAGCAATCAAATTAAGTTCAAGGCTAGGTTGCATGCATATGTCCCGGTATAAATGCAATAATTCTTTAATCACAAAGGATTTCTTCTAATTAATTGATCTAACCATGCTCTTGTAATAATAATAATATATTTTTGCTATGTAGAATTAATCGTAGGTCCACTGCTTTGTCAAAATCAAAATAATTTATAAATATATAATTTACTATGATTAATGTAATGAAGTATAAGGGAATTAGTGGAGTGTTAGAACCGCGGTGGTTATCGGTCATGGTGGGCCGGTGAACAGCAGTGATAAAAAGAGCAGGGGAAAGACGAGGTTGGTGTGAAGCATGGGAGGGTGGAGGACTCTTAGTGTTGCCTACTATATTTTTCTTTGGGCTAGATTTCTCGAATTATTCCCTTGCTTTCTTTAACAACCTAATTAAAGATTATCTTCTTTTTTTCTTTTTGTCTTTTTGCTTCTTCCCTTTGTCCTTTTCTTTTATTTATTCGCTTTCAATATCATACATCTTTCATATTAAATTTCTTTCTTATCTTGTTTCCTAAATTCATCATGTGGTCAATTTTTGACCACATATTTGGCTAATATTAACTAGCCATTTTCATTTCATTGCATAATTTGCTTCCTTAATTATTCAAAAAATCAAATGTACTAGGTTAATTTTTCGTCATTACTTGTGTGTAGATGCATGCTTGTAATTTTTCGTCATTACTTAGGTGTAGATGCATGCTTGTATACAAATGTGTCTTTTCATAATTACTTGCAATTAAATTTGCCTTATAAACGCGTAATCACTCAAATTGCTAATTCGAATGTTTGCTTTGTCGTGCCTTAAGTTCGCGCGGTCATTGCCCTGAGTTACATTACAATATTAATCAAGTGATCAGTATAAAGTTAAAATAATTAGCAAAAGTTTACTGATGGAGTGTTACATCCTCCCCTCCTTAAACTAAGTTTTGTCCTCAAAACTTTGAGCAGACATATGCCTCAAACACGTAAGAATATAATGCTTTAGTCATTAGTGCTCTTCCCTATATTTCATTTGCTTTGCTACGATGATGGTGTTATTAGTGGGATCAAAGATGTTATTGTGAAGTAATAAGGAATATGATATGAGCGTCTACCATTCTGTGATGCTTCGTACAACTTTTTAAGGCAATGCTAAACTAATGATACGTTCTAAAATTAGGGCTATCATTAATTATAGGAGGAATACAGTGAATTTTGGCACAGGACCTAGGCTGGATAAGCATTTTTATCACTATTTCCTAGCGGTCAGCGTATAGCTTTCGGTTATCTGATGCCACTTCACTTATATCAATATGTTTTAGGAGTAAGCCTTACAGTTAGCTTATGCATTTAATTCTTCGTATGATTTTGTATGTAACAATGAGGTGAGGACAAAAATTCATCGGCCGTCAATGAATAAGTGTCATCGAAATAACTCTATATTTATCTATTTAGTTGCCCGTTCAAATTAGGTTCTAGGACTAAAATTTATTCTCTTTTAAAGAGTCTACTTGACTAATAGTACTTTTATGCAATCAAAATAGTACTATATGTATGTTTTATCTATTTACGGTATTTCGGACCTCTGGTGCACATGCTAACATGTTGGATTCATTCGCTCATATTTAAAATATTTAATTTGACGACCATGTTTTTGTTACACTTCTATGATTAGCCTTGATTGATAGATTAAAAACTATAAATATATTAAACAGTTGCTATGATTCTTATGATCGTAACATTGTCTTTTTACCTTACCTGACGTACTTTATATCCTAAAGATAACAAGTAAATATTTTAGCATTAAGACCTTGATTACAAATAGTCCTTGATTCATAATTTTCATTTCAAAATTTTCTCCTTTCACGCTAGTTTACTTCGTAAGGTAAGACTTTCTAAACACTTACGTGCGTGTTGATACTTATATCATAAAACATTCCTTTCTCGATTTAGTTTATCTTTTAGCTACGCACAATACTATCTTCATATTTCATAACAGTTATGTTAGATCTTCTTTCGAAATTCCTTTTGTGACTTATTATTTGGTAGCCCCCCAACAGGGCAATCTTGTGTCTCATGCTTAATGATCATGTTTTTCTCTTAAGTACAAACTCTATTAAATTTAGGTTCATGTACCAATACAAATAAATTTCATACAATTCTTGATAAAGTTTATCTTATGGAACTCAGTTTTAACTATAACTTAGTATCCCTTACCCAACACAATAAAAGGTGGCAAGATGAATATACCAATATCTTGCTGTATTGCTTGAAAATATGTGCAACGATGAGCTTGACATGGCTTGTCCTGTGTCAATAAAAAGACTTGGCTGCATTGTAAGCCATTTTCAAATGAAAAGCTTATATTTATTCATTAATGAACTAATCCATTGTCTTTTTAAATTTGGGCACCACTCGACGCTCTCCTTTTGCACAAAATATATAAAGAACAACATAATATCTTATGACATCTATAGGCGTTACCAATATGTCTAAGCATAGATGACACATAGGCCAATTGTTTATATCCAAGAATCAGAAGCATTATTGGTTCTTGGTGTTCCAAACTATTGCTCTGATACCATCTGTAACGCCACCAATTCCTATTTACCTAAGACACCTCTGAAAGACTAATTAGGCATGCATTTTTACTGTGGAAGATTTTTAAATTGGGAATGTTGCCACAATGTTCGTTAACAGATAATACAAAAAGAATGTTAAAATATGTAAATATATTATTCAGATGAAACCCCTTAATATGCAAACCCCTGTTTAATTAAATCTTATCTTAGAAAATAGGAATATTGGTTTTATATTTGAGGAGGAGAAAACTAGAAGAGAGTGATATAATGCTATTACTTCCAAATAGAGTTTTTTTCCCCTTTAAAAATGGACATAGAAAGAGACTTCCCCAAGATCGGACAGGAAAGAATGGGCTAAGAGCCTTAGACCCTCAGTTCAATTAGCCAACACAAGACCAAGCCAACAGCCATTCATCGCCATTATTGACTAGTCACATTGCATGTCTAATTGTTGCTCCTAAGATATAAAACACACAAAAACAAATAAATGAGCTAAAGCCCATACATTACTCCACTACGATAGGCTTATGCTATTATATACGGAGTTTATGAATTATATAACTATCAAACTCATTGCAATGATAGCATACAACGAGCTAGATGCAGTAATAGATGTCTAAAAACATTGAATTGTAAACCATGAACCAAAACATGTAAACTACATTATGTAATCTTGCAAACTCATAATAGGGCAATATGACCTTTAAACCTTAGACATTCTATCAATAGATATACATCTGCAAATTATAATGTCAACTATGATTTTGCTGTCGATTAGTAGTTCTCTATGACATATGATCTTTTGCCGTCTTTGCCTATTGGTAACGCTACGTAACAAAAGAGCTTTGATTCCTCTAAAGCCCACACATTATTCTACTACGATAGGGTCATGCTGTTGTATATGGAGTTTATGAATTATATAACTATGAAACTCATTGGAATGATAGCATGCAATGAGCCAGATGCAGTAACAGATCTCTAAAAGCATTGAATTGTAAACCATGAATCAAAACATGTAAACTACATTATGTAATCTTGTAAACTTATAATAGGGCAATATGACCTTTAAACCTTAGACATTCTAGCAATAGACATACATATGCAAACAATAATGTCAATTGTGATTTTGCTGTCGATTAGCAATTCTGTGTGACATATGATCTTCGTCGTCTTTGCCTATTGGTAAAGCTATGTAACATAAGAGCTTTGGCTCCTCTATTTAGTAGCAAAGGGATGTGACATATGAATTCTGGTTCATCTACTGTAAGTAGAGATATGAACTTTGATTCCTCTGCCTATTGACGGCACTTTGTAAATTATGAACTTCTATTTTTCTGTATTTTGGTAGAGCTACTTAACATTTGAACTTTGGTTCCTGTGCTTACTCGCATAGTATGAGACATATGAACTTAGGTTTCTCTGCCTTGCTGGTAGGGTTGGGAACTTGGATTCCTCTATCTATACACAGACCTCTGTAACATATGCACTTTGATTTTCCTACAAATGCTATGAACTTTAGTTCCTCGAGCTATGTAATGTATGAACTTTGATTCTTCTACCTGTTGGCAAAGTTATGAACTTTGATTCCTCCATTTGTAGACGAAGCTATATCACATATGGACTTTGATTCTTCTGCCTGTTGGCAGAGTTATGAACTTTGGTTCCTCTGTCTGTAGACGAAGCTCTGCAACATATGAACTTGATTCTTCTTCCTGTTGGCTGAGCTATGAACTTGGCTCCTTTGTTCGTAGATAGAAGTATGTAATGTATGAACTTTGATTCTTCTGTCTATGTGGTAGAGCTATGAACTTTGGTTTCTCCATCTTTAGATGGAGCTTTGTAACTGACGAACTTTTATTCTTTTGCCTATTGGCAGAGCTATGAACCTTGGTTCCTCCAACGGAGCTTTGTAACATATGAACTTTTGTTCTTCTATTTGTTGGAAGAGTTCTGTGGCTTGTAGACTTTGAACTATGGTTACTATTCTATCTAAGTCTGAGATGATAATTGATACGTTGGAACCATTTCAGCATCGATAATTTCATAGAATTGTACACGAAGAAACTCTTGTATATGGTAGTTTAATTTTTTAGTTGAAAAATTATTTTTAATAAAGGATATAAGTAATATCATACCTCTAGAACTTGATCATCTTTCTTAAGCATTGACCTCAGCCTCTTTCTGTTTTTGTAAATTGTTGATTTAGTCTCTATATGCAATGAAATCGTGTAAGTCTTACTATAGTATTAATGAATTATCATTATCTTGAAAATTTCAAGTCCTGACTTTGATTTTGGTAGCTCACCAACCCAGTTATCCTTTCCTCTAGACTTTGTCTTCCCTTCTGTTTCACAAAAAAATTAGACTAGTTACTGATAAGAATACTATGGCTTCACTTTGACGAATTACTCCTCTTTGTCACATAAGTATGCTTTTGAACCCATAATTTCGTGGCAACTCCCATAATTAGAAACCTTGGCTTGTTCCATTTATCCCTTTGCTCTTGTTTTACCTATTTTAATGAGATTCTTTTTAACTAAGTATATCCGCCCTTATATTTATTTGAGCATATGATTGTAATTCATCTAATCGGCAAACCTCCCAAGTAAAAATCCTCACTATAATCATTGGCATTTAATTTAGTTTATATTTGCACTACTAAATTGCATTTGGGCCCATTTCCCAGTACTGATGTTGCTAAAATAATTACTAATGTTAAAGACACACTACTAGTCTCGCCATTTGTCCAAGCAAGGCAGCTCAAAATTTCCCACAATATCAAATGACCTGCATACTTGTAATTCCATCTTAACTCCCATTTCTCCACACCGCCCATATGCATAATAACTGATAGTATCAATAGTTCGACTAATATTGCCATTGTTTTGGCTTAACAAAAATAGCTCAAAATTTTCCATGACAACAATAACTAGCCCAAGGTTATTTAGCTCATAGCCTCATTCAAATAACTATGTTATCCTTTCAGTTTCGCACAATATCTCGCCCATGGTCATTTAGCTATAAATCAACTATAATTTCACTAGAAATTCCTTTAATAAGCTCAATTATCCAACTAGTATCAATGCTTTTCCAAACATTAACTCATATTATTAGTCGAAAATGGTATAGGAAATGTGAATCTAGAGAGACCAGGGATAGCATTTATACCTTCAAAACAAGCATTCATAAGGAGTTGATTAATGATAACAAATAATGGTGGTGTGGCGACCGAAAGGCGGCTTCCAATCATCCCAGTGATCGGGTGGGTGGCGACATGTAGGGGATGGAGTTGGCGAAGGAGAAAAGTAGGGGTCTGCTTGTGTTTTTTTCTTTCTATGAAAGAGATGGATGAGGAGAGTTAGTGGGCTTGGCAATTAAATTTAGTGAACTATTTTCCCCCCAATTCCATTTACTAGATGATCCTCCCCTCATCTTCCCCACCCCTTTTTGAACATTTATATTTATCTTCTATTATTTTTGTATTTATTTTGTTTTGTTCTAGCGAAAGTCAACAAAAACTATCCATTAAGTTGATATTTTTATTTTTTTATCATTATGTATTCCACATGTGCAAAAATTTATAGGTATACACTTGTGTTAAATCCTTCCCATAAAATTTTCAGGCTTTGATCTCCTTTACAACTCTCAAGCTTAGTCAGTAAGCAATCACATTAAGTCAAGGATATGCAATAATTTTTTTTATCACAAAAGATTTCTTCCAATTACTTGATCTAAGCGAGTTCTTATAATATTAATAATATATTTTGCTATGTAAAATTAATCATAGGTTCTCTACTTTGTCAAAATCAAAATAATTTATAAACATATGATTTACCATGATTAGTGTAATGAAGTATAAGAAAGTTGGTGGAGTGTCCGCTGTGATGGGCTGGCGAACAACAGCAATAGAAAGAGTAGGGGAAAGACGAGGCAAGCATGAAGCATGGGAGCATCGAGGACTCCTGGTGTTGCCTGCTTTATTTTTCTTTGGTCTAGATTTCTCCAATTGTTCTCTTGTTTTCTTTGGCAACATAGCTGAAAATTGTCTTCCCTGTTTTTTTTTTTTTTTAAAAAAAGCTTCGTACCTTTGTCTTTTATTTATTTATTTTTGTCAAGAGCTTGGGTCTTTCATATTGAATTTCATTCTTATCTTGTTTCCTAAATTCACCATGTGGTCAATTTTTGACCACATATTTGGCTAAAATTAATTAGCCATTGTCATTTCATTGCATAGTTTGCTTCCTTAAGTATTAAGAAAATTAAATGTACTTGGTTAATTTTTCGTCTTTACTTGGGCGTAGATGCATGCTTGTATAGAAATGTGTCTTTAAATAATTACTTGCAATTAAATTTGCCTCATAAACACGTAATGGCTCAAATTTCTAATTCGAACATTTCCTTTGTCGTGCCTTAAGTTCACGTGAGTCATTGCCCTAGGTCACATTATAAGATTCATCATATGATCAATATAAAGTTAAAATAATTAGCAAGAGTTCACCGATGGGGCGTTATACTTTGCACTTTGGCCTAATGCCCTTGGACAGTTTCCTAATTCAAAGAGAATGTCAACCATATGAAAATCATATTTGAAATGTGAACTTAAACCATGGGAGAAGCTACAGCAGCCCCTTAATCGTAATAAGCTTACTTAGACGCAAAAATGTAGCTTAAAAGACTTTTGAATGTAGCTTTTACTTATTGAAATCGTACATAGCCTAATCACACAAGTGAGGAGATTACACTTTTAGAGGTACTTTGTTGTTTCCATCCTGAGTTAACCAAGCTCGAGGGTCAACATATTCATATCTGGACATACATCATATAATGTTGAGACACAGCTCGCATACTTAGACTTCAAGCAGAAATGAAACCACCATCTTGAGCCACCTATCTTAACTTACCTTATACCATGTTAAACCGACATGACCCGATAGATGTTGGATTATTTTTTTCTATGTTTTTTTTTTTTTAGTGAGAAGCGAAGTCATTTCATTACCACATGTAAGAGCAATCACATTGACAAAGCTCCTTAATGAAGAGTAGTCAGTCCTTTAGGGACTTAGCTGCATAAGACGATCCCCTACTCTCACTTTTTTTTTTTTTTTTTGGGGGGGGGGGGGGGGGGAGGGGGCATATCCTCCCTAAGAAACTTAGTCCTTGCTTAATCACATATGTACAATGATAGGTTATCAGGTGAGGAGTGAGTTGTCCTTTCTGGTGTACTCTAGAGTTCCTCTCTATCCATAAGTAGTATGCTATTATAGTTATGCAAACATATAGCACCTGTTGGTGGGTTTTCTTCAACTTATGGTAGGCTGGTGCTACCAAGATGCCTTCCACCGTGCGAAGGCCAGTGTGAAATCCAAATCGGCTGAACACATTTTTTAGCACATGTGACTGAATGAGCACTCAAAGAAAAGATGCTAGTGTGTTTCCTCATGGTAGAAACATAGCTTACAATCTTTGTTTCTCATGCTCATCCCCATCCTTACCAGCCTATCCTTTGTGGGCATAGGATGACAACGCGTCGGATTCGAATCGAATGTATAGACATCCAAATCCGATCCAATTAATAATCGAATTTTAAAATCCAATCCAAATTCGACTCCGTCAGATCGGATGTTAAATCAGATTCCAATTAGTTTCGGATCGGATTAAATCTGGATATAATCCGATTATATATTTTTATTCATTATTTGCATAATTTTTTATTTTCAACCTTATTTTTGCTCACTTGTAAGTGTGATGTTAAATACCTCTTTAATGTCAAATAACTTTTTATATTAAATATTTCAATTTATTAAAGTAAAAAAGTGTTGGAAAAAGAGAATGCAAATTCATTTTAGAGTAAAAGGGATAGACAATAGTACAACAGTCGGAAGGAAAGAGAAAAAGTACAACTTTGATTGAGAAAGATGAGAGAGTGAGAGAAAGATCGGGAGAGAAGAGGAAATTAGCTAAGAAAGAAGAGTGTACTGCACATAGAGTGCAGACCTTGTGCAAATTTTTTGAGGGTTATCATATTAGGATTTTTCTATCTTCAAAAAAAGTTCAAATTATTAAAAAGATATCGAATCGGATGTTAATCGGATCGGATGGACTCTCCTTCAAATCCGCTCGGATCGGAGTCGGATTCAGATTATTTTTATCGGATTCCGAATCGGATGATTTTTTATCGGATTCGAATCGAATAATTTTGCCTCGAATCAGATTTGCATCGAATTCGGACTACACTGCCATCCCTAGTGGGGCAGCCTCTTCAGGGTTAGTCTCCAGAAGCAAAAAGCATGCCTCGGAATGTTGAATCTGCTCCATATAATTCTAGCAAGAAGGTTAGTAACCATCGTCCCTATTAACCAATTATATCCTGATGATATAGTGTATGCACCTGATTTAGAGACTTGCCATTGATTCTGTGAGTGACCTGAGGCAACCCTCTCTCGAACTTTGAGAATTTTCCTCCAGCACCAAGAGGAATTCTCCTTTACTGTGACATTCCATATGCTCTGGTTCCTTATATATAATCCATGCACCCATTTTACCCCTACGCTACTTTCTCGTTTGTAATGTACCAAAGGTGTATTGCTCCGGCTGCATAGTTCCAAACTTCACAATTTATTATCCCCAATCCATCTACTCTTTTAGGTTTGTATACAAAATCCCACGCTACTGGTGGTGCCTTCAAATATTCAACTTTTTGCCCCTATAGGAAATTTCTACAGATAGCTTCAATGCTCTTGATCACTTATTTTGGTAGGATGAACAACGAGGTCCAATACGTATACAATGAAAATAGTACAGAGTTGATAAGCTGTAATCTCCTAGCATATAATAGAGTTTTAGATGTCCAACTGTTGATTCGCTTTGTAATTTTTTCAATCACAGCACTACAGTTAGCTTTTGTCCATCTTCTTGGGCATATGGTACTCCTAAGTATCTAATTGGAAAATACCCTATGCCAAAACTAGTAATGTCAGCTATTTCAGTACGGGTTTGTTCAAGTGCTCCAGTAATAAATACTTGTGATTTGTTAATGTTACCCTGCAACCCAATGACTCCACTGAAGTCTTTAAAGCCATCCATCAAGATTTTAACAGTTGGCGCATGAGCTTTGCAGAAGGTCACGAGGTCAGCTGCAAAACACAAGTTGAGGAGTTTCAATTCCTTACATAATGCATGAAATTTCATTGGTTTATGAGCTGCAGCATATTGTAAAGTCCTTGTCAAATAACCCATCACTAGTACAAACATGAGTGGGGACAAGGAATCTCCTTGCCTAATCCCTTTCCCTCTAAAAAAACTATGGCTGCTTCCATTCAAATTTAAGGTGAAACTGCAAGTTGATATCATTGTAATAATCCATTTTCGGAATGGATCAGGAAATTTCAGCTTCACCAGTTGCTGATCTATGAACGCACAGGATATGGAATCGTACACTTTTTTGAGGTCAATCTTGAGTAAGCATCGCAGAGAGATCTTTTTCCTTTGGTAAAGTCGCATAAGATCTTGACAAATCATGACATCATGGCCAATTAGCAGCCCCTTAATGAAGGCTGACTAGTTGTCATTCACTAGGTGTGGTAAGATTAACCTAAGTCTCTCACAGAGCAACTTAGACATGCACTTGCAGAGTGTATTACAAGCAGCTATTGGTCAGCAACTATAGCTGGGCTCTCACTTTTTAGGTATCAAAGAAATTCTAGTACCATTCCATTTCCTGAGCAATTTGCCTATTTGAAAGAAACCCAACAGAACTTGGCAGACATCCTCAACTACAATTGGCTAACAAATATTAAAAACCCACTGTTAAACCCATCAGGTCCTGGACTTTTGTGTGATGGAATAGAGAAAAGGGCTCTTTTGACATCCTTATCTGTAAAGGGCTGCATTAAACTTATCTGTTGTGATATTGAAAGACACGGTCCTTTGGCTATAATTTGATCATATATGATGTCTTGAACAACGGCAGGTGATCCGAAGAACTCCTCATAATATTTTACGAAGTGCTCTACAACCTTATCACACTCCCATGTCCATTGTCCATCTTCCATTTGTTATGAAGCAATACGATTGAGATGGTGTCTCTGTTTCAGCTTTTTATGAAAGTATCTCCCATTTGTATCATCAAGGTTCAACCATTCATCTTTGGATTTTTGGATGTAGAAACTCTCCAGCCTCGTTCTTCAGATGTGAACCTTTCGCCATGCTATTTGCTCCCCCGTATATAGCTGTTCATTTTAGGGCTGCTGCTGAATTTTTACTATGATGCTGTTTAACTCATTTTTTTGCAGTAACATACTGGATTTGTATGTGTCCCAACACCTCTTTGTTTAGCTTCCGTAAAGGATATTACAACATCTCCAACTTTTTTGAGATGCTGAATGTAAGAGTCCCTCGTATTGCTTGGTTCTAGATATCCCTTACAATATCAAGAAACTGTCGATCAGTGGTCCACATGTCAAAAAACCTAAATGACATGTTACCTTGATCCTTCACCTCAAAAAATTTCAGCAGTCCAGAGTAATGGTCTGAAGTATCATCTGGGGGGAAGATGGCCTCCGAATTCGGAAGCTCTGCTATCCATTGGGAGTTTGCCTTAATTCTATCAATCCTGGAGAAAATGCGTTAACCAAACTCTTGCTGTTAGTCCATGTATATCAATAACCTTTCCAGGCAATATACTGTATACCAGCAAGTTGTGTACGCATTTGGAAATCTTCAATGTCTTGTAATATTACCGGAACTCCTCTAAGCTATCTTTTGTATCAAGTAAATGATTAAAATCCCCTATATAATTAGCACTAGCTTTGCTAATCAGAAACTTCCATAATGTATGTTGTTCTTCTGTTTCATTAGAGGCATAAACATCCATGAGAGTAAACCGTCTGTGAGTGAAAACATGCTTTACCTCACAGTGTACTGCTGGCATCGTGAAGTCTAGAATCTGCACCTGAAATTCATTCGTCATCCACATTATCCACTCTCTCCCTCTATCATGTGCTGCGTAGTTCACAAAATATTCCCACTCCCTAAAATGATTGGCTACCTTTGTGAAATTGTGACCTTGGTCTCCATGATACAAACCAAATCGGCTTTATTTCGTGTGCAAAAGGTCTTGACTCCCTTTGCTTATTAGGGCCATTCAGACCCCTAACATTCCAGCTTATAATATAATTCATGTGGTCTGGATGTGCATTGTTCTACACTACCCAGATTCGCTTCATTCAGTTGTTCCCCTATCTCCGGTTGTTTTTCCACTGTATTATCAGCTAGTACATCAAAGGAGTTACAAGTAGGGGTGTTAACAAATTCATTAGCAACAGGTGGCCTATTCCCAGGTTGAGGTATTGTCACCCATCCCTCATCCCCAATCATTGCTTATCTGTTCTGGTTCTAGGTGGGAGGTGACTTTGGGTCTCCACTCCCAGTGACTCCCCTTCCTAGGGTTGGCTGTTTCGTGACCATACTTCTTACATTTCCCATAGAGCACTCGCTCCCATTTCAAATACCATTTCATGTTGCATTAATACCTCATCCTCATTCTCAAAATAGATGTGTTTTGGGCCATGATCTTGGGTCTTCACCTCAATTAAAGCCCTTGCATAATGCACCATGTACTTCTCCTGAGTGTTCTTCTCTGCCATAATTGGAGTACCCAACAGGCTAGCTAGTTTAATTAAAGCTGATGCACTCTAATACTTAAAATCCAGATCAGACAACTGAACCCAAACTAGTACCTGTTCAACTTTCTTCTTCTAAAAATCATTATGCCAAGGCTTCACTATTAAAGGTTTTTGTCAAACTGAGAACACCCTTGCAGTAAGACCTTATCCCTTGTTTCCACAAAATCAAATCGG
The DNA here is from genome assembly GCA_029747015.1 of Carnegiea gigantea. Classification (NCBI taxonomy): domain Eukaryota; kingdom Viridiplantae; phylum Streptophyta; class Magnoliopsida; order Caryophyllales; family Cactaceae; genus Carnegiea; species Carnegiea gigantea. Next base: position 383,575 of record JAKOGI010000248.1, on the reverse strand, counting down.
ACAAGCACAACACCATTGTTGAGCATCACAATCCTATCAAATGGGGCAAGCACAACACCATTCTTGAGCATTACAATCCTATCAATCAGGAAATCATGTCAAATTCTTGTAATAAAACCAGCAAGTACCGATAATGGTGGGGAGGCCCCTAGCACAAAGCAGGACACTGCCGATCCCCAATATTTCACCTCAGGGTCTATGTCAACATATTCAATTCTTGTATATGTCATTGTTCCTTCAGTCTGAGGTGGTATAAAGTTGAGTTTAAGCCTAGCATTTCGAAGCTTAGATACGTCAAAATTCTCCCAGATTGTCGAAAGATTACCTTAAATCTCTGCGGGGGTTATCTCGACTGGAAGTAGCGATCGTTGCACACTCGCCCTATTTCCACTCGGTTCCACATTCAAATTCATTTCAATAGTAACTTCTGGGGTCTGTATGCCAGTCCTTTCCTCAGCCATGCCCAGCGAATTCAATGGAGATTTTTGGCTTCCATGAGTCTACTATGACTTAGCATTGTTCAGTGCTTTCGCGGTCACCCTCTCTTCACCTTCGCCATGGCTTATGGCTTCGGGAGGCTGCTTTTTTCAGTCTAGAATGCGTATTATGTTATTACCTTCTTCACATTTTCCGGATCCGAGCATTAAAAAAGTCGTAAAAAAAATGTCGAGTGATATTACATGGCGCAAAAAAGAGGAGCCCATTCCTCACAATGGCCCAATCATCAAGAAAGTCCTAAATACAAATAAAAAAGAAAAATATTTTGGAAGTTTCCTAATCAAAGTGTGAAAAAAAAAAAGAAAAAAGGGGGCAAGTTTTAAATTAGTGTGCTAGCCATATTGACTTGTTTGGTAGTCTGAATTAATTGATCCTATTGGGAAAAGTATTTGGGAAGTTTCCTAATCACTTCCACGTTGGATTTGGATATTAATTTAGGGGGCCTTAATTAAATGTGTTCGATTTTGGTACTTGGAAAGTTGGTAGAATCTGTTTGAGTAGAGCAACCTAAATGATAGAGAGCGGAAAAATTTTCCTAGGTTGTTGAAGCCGATATCAGAGGCTCTTGATTGCTTTG
>JAKOGI010000248.1:222500-377500 GCA_029747015.1 Carnegiea gigantea | reverse complement strand
ATCATACACGTGTTAGACCCGACTACGCCAGACAAAATTATGTGTCTGTGCTTCATACCTTAGATAGTTAGATTAATTTCAATTGTTTAAATCATTTGTCAATTGTAATTGTATTTGTTGTTCGTTACTTGTATTTGCCTATGATTACTTACAATTGTTGAATATCCTTTACTTGCCTAATTGAATTTTTTTGTCCAATTGAAAATGCATATATATTTCAAAAAGTTAGCTACTGAATTGTTTCTTTTAACTTCGGCATCTGAAAATTCACCTTCAATTCAAGAAACTAGCAAACACGACACTTAACACAAACACCAATTTTTGATGCAAATACTAATCCCTCATCTTATGGGAGAAGCCAAGTTGGTTTAAGTGCTCTTTAGTCAAATCTAGCAGAAAGAAAACCAATTTCACATTATCATCCAAGTAAGCATGATGAGGTAAGAAGAGTTTATACTCAAAAAGGCCCTTGTCAACCCCAAGGTCATGCTTTTCCCTAAAGATTGACGCCTAGAAATTATCATCATTTCAATGAATCTTGGTTTGATATGTATAGCAATTGGTTAAAATATAGCATAAAAGACGATGCGACATTTTGCTTGTGTTGTCATTTATTCAAGAATAGGCTTGAAAGTTCAAGTCATTTTGGAGGAGATACATTCACTTTTAAAGGATTTAGGAGCTAGAATAGACACAAAGATTAAGATACATGTGGGTGTGTCAAATAGTGTCCATAATCAATGTATGAGATGATGTGAACACATGATGATCCAAAAACAATCTATATAGACTGATTTGGATAAACATCAGAGCAAACTAAGTCTTAATACTACATTCGCTTGAATGCTTCGATTGATATTATGAGATTGCTTTTGTTTTCTGCATTGCCATTTCTAGGTTAGGATGACAGTGAATTGTCGAGAAAGAAAGGACTTTTTGAGACTTTCTTACAGTTTCATGTGGAAAAGAATGACAATGTGGGAAAGATTATTTTAAAAAATGCTATAGGTAATCATATAATGACTTCCCCAACATCCAAAAAGAAATTGCAAATGCTTGTTCGAAAGAAACTGTGAAGGCCACTCTTAAAAAACTTAGCAATGGATATTTTTATATAGTAGTTGATGAATCCCGTGATATATCATGTAAACAACAAATGACTCTTGTTTTAAGGTTTGTTGATAAAAGAGAATTTGTTCTGGAGCACTTCGTTGGCGTTGTTGATGTGATCGGTACACGGTCTTTGGCATTAAAGGAATCTATTTATTCATTGCTTGCTAGATTGTCATTGAGCCCACCTCGAATACAAGGACAAGGGTATGATAGGGCTGCTAACATGCGAGGTCACATTAAAGGGCTTAGAAGCTTGATTATGCAAGATTGTTCATCGGGCCATTATATTCATTGCTTTACTCATCAACTTTAATTAACTTTGGCGTAGGTTGTAAGAAATCATAATGATATTGTATGGCTTCTTATCTTGGGCAGTGTCATGCTAAATGTGATTGGAGGTTCCTGTTGAAGTAGAGATGAATTTTAAGGGGAAAAAAAGCAAAAAAGTTGAAGAAGCATTACGTACAGGTGTACTTCAAACTAGGCAAGGTTTAAATCAAGAACTTGGACTACAAAAACCTGCAGACATTGGTTGGGGCTCTCATTTTAAACATTTGCCAATACTATTATCATGTTTGATCTAGTTTTTGATGTGCTTCATGTGATTGGGGATTATGCAAATCATCCAGAAGATAAGGTCAAGGCCAAAAGTGCTTTAGATGGCATGCAAAAATTTGAGTTTGCTTTCTTGTTGCATTTGATGAAATTGTTTAGGAATTACAAATGCTCTTAGTCAAGCTTTACAAAGAAGTGATTAAGACATTGTCAATGCTATATCATTGCTTGGATCAGTTAAGATAGCTACAAATGACAAGGAAGGATGTGATTCTTCAATTGAAAATGTTTATTCATTTTGTCACAAGTGTGATATTGAAATTCCTGCCATGCATGATTTCCATGTTATTCAGGGATAAAGAGTAAACCACAGAGTTTCTAAAGTGGCAAATGAGCATGACTATCGTGTTAATGTGTTCTACACGATTCTTGACATGCAGATGCAAGAGCTTAATAGTTGTTTTCCTAAAGTGAGCACTGAGTTACTTCTCGATGTAGCTTATTTGAACCAACATATGCATTCTCCAATTTTGATTTAGAAAAAAACATTTCGAATGACTCAATTTTATCGAGAAGATTTTGATGAGTTGGGCATTGAGGCACTTAGTTGTGAACTTGATACTTTTATTATCAATGTGCATGATGATGGGAGGTTCTCTGACTTGAGGGGAATGGGTGTGCTTTCAAGAAAATTATTTCAAACAAACAAGCACCTGAGCTTCCTGCCGATATATCTACTTGTGAAGTTAGCTTCACTTTTACCAGTTTCCACTTCAACTATTGAAAGGGTATTCTCAGCAAAACATATTATCAAGACCAATTTACGTAGCATAATATCAGGTGGGTTTTTACATGATATTGTTATTACTTATTTTGAGGATGATCTTTTTGAAACTGTATCAAATGATGATATTATGTGTCTCCATCAACACAGAAAGGCTCCTCAAGGACGATTGCTTTGATTGTATTAGCTTTGTAATTTTATTTTTATGACTATTGTTAAACTCAAAATTTCAAATCACATGCGTGTTTGAGCCCCCACCCTCGCTTGATTTAATTCCTGGATTCGTTACTGACTCATGCAGTGATTGGATGGTGCAATTGTTCATGAGATGGGAAAACATTATAAATTTTGTACGTATGGTCGAAGGAAAGAGCGCGTAATAGCCTGACCTAAATCATATTTATTTATTTAATTAAGTGATATTATTAATTTCCCACATCTATTTATTGCATTTAATTACTTCAGTTGGGAAAAATTCATTTTGGGCCTCACTTTGCAATTTGAGCTTCAATTATCGTCATAATTTCGAGTGAATCGATAGTAGGCCCCGGTAAATATGATTAAATGTTCAATTATTTTTCATAACATCACACAAATTTAATTTTGAGCAACGCAAAAATTTTATCGCCATGGAATGTCAATTTTTCAAGCCCAATTCATTTGAGACCAAATGAGGCCCAAAAATTGGTATAATCAAACTTAGCTAATTATCATTCTGTATGTCAAATTATATTTAGTAAAAGTTACCTATGGAGGGATAAGTATCAGCCAAATTTATCAAAATATGTCAAAAAAAATCGAGCCAACGCCACGTCCATCTTTTCTTCGTCTTCTCTCCTCCCCTACAGCTGACCTATTCTGCTGCTTCTTCCTACTACTGCTGCTGTTTCTGGTTGCTGCTGCCACCATCTGCTGGCTGTCACTGGCCACCCCTTCCAACCTCAGCACCACCAGCCACCACCCATAACTCCCACAACCACCAAACACCACATCCATCTCTCTCTTCTAAGCTTGTAAGTGAGATAAAACCTTAACCCAACTTTGTTTAAATCTTGTCTTTATGTAGGATTTGATTATGGATCATGTTATCTTGATATAAAAAAGTGTCAGTTTGATATTTTATTATGTGTGGATGAGTTTGGAAGTATGTAAGAATTGGGATCAAGCATGATCATGCAAGCTTGATGTTGAAAATAATGAACCTTGAGTTCTTTTGATTTAGTTTTGTAACCTTTATCATTAGGAGTGAATATGGTGTTGTGTAATATCATTTTTGATGAGTTTGGATGTGAATTTCAATTGAGCATGACTCAAGGTTTTATGACCATGCATGATTTGATTTAATTTTTTAATCAAGTATGTTATTTGGATTGAATTATGTGAAATTTGGAGGTTGGATGTGTTACTGACTTAAACAAATGATGTCAGGTGAGTTTTGCCAAAAATAGTGGGTTATGGAAAAACCCATAAGTAACTAAAAGAGGCTGATTGGTTTATTTATGCAAGAAAATGAGTTTATGAGAGCATTTTGACTAATTATGTGGGGGGGGGGGACAAGCATATGGAGCTGGAGACAAACCCAAAAACAGGGGCACTTTGGAAATAAATTTGTTTTTTCTAGTACATTGAAAAATTGTGATTTTGGTGGACAAGAATGAGTAATCTTTCAAATGTCTATCGAATCACTTCATTCTGAGTATTATGGAAAAAGTTATGATCAATTTACTAAGATTATGCATAATAAATTAGAGCTGTGCACGGTTTCATTTATGCTCAATTTTAGATGCCGTTTCTTGGTAGTTCTATTTTGTACTGTGAATAAAAGTATTCCAGAAGTTCCTAAACTTTTTATATTAGGAGTTTAGGTGTCAATTTGAGGTCAAGAGTGAAAGATATGCACTTTCTAATGTGGACCTTGAAATGGTGATAAAATATCGCGAGACTGTAAGTTAGAATTTTGGGAGCCTCATCAAAAGTTCCTAAATAATTATGAATATTGCGAGAATATACCGAGTTCAATGAGTTTAACAACTTTGATGTGATTAAAAAATCAATTGGGTTAGAAAACAGAGTTAAGCGGGCATGTGAATGAAATTGGAGAGGTGAGAAGCTAATGAGTCAGGAATAGTGCTTGTTGGGCCAAGTCGGTGTGATCAAAGCAATTCCAAACCCAATTACACCCCTTTTGTCCTTAAATCCTTGTTATTCATTTCAGAAATATCAAAAACACATATTCCATTTGTAACCATTAAAGTCTTTTCATTGTAACCTTAATTATTTTATTTTAGTCTATTTTGCTCCAATTTATTTTACGTCGAATTAAAATACCTTAATTTATTTAATTTTCAAATCATCTTAGTGTTATCCATCTTATATTAAATGTAGAGTTATGAATGCCATTTAATTAATCAATTTCTATTAAAGTTACAAATTACGAAAGTGAGCGTTGTTTAATAACTACATATACCTGCCATTACATTTCTTAAGCAGAATGGGGCCTAGTCTATCGTTCCTTATTGTGAATAAATATTATCGAGTGAGATTGCATTTTAAACACCCAAGGTACGTCCATTACTTATATCTTTAGAAATCAGAATGCATTTATCAAAGTTATAATGTCTTAGTAAGTATATCAATGAATCAATTTATTCAATGATTTATCGCTTAATCAGTGACCCTGTCAGTTATCATTTATAGGGAACTCACCCTCCAGCTACTCGCGTGGCCTCAGGTCAGGTCCTCCGATCGACTTGACAGGTATCTATAGATCGTATCTTTTACAAGGGTTCACTCCTAGATAATTACTAGCAGTATAGTTTTATATTCATCTCATTCACTGTTTTAAAGTAAAATGAATTATAAAGTGGGCGCCCAATCAATTTTTCAGTGATCATTTAACAATACAGGAATGTATGTACTGAGTCTCGCCTCACATTTTGAAATGTTTGTCATGTTTTGTTTTAGGCAAGTGCTCAGTGAATCCCCCTCATGCTAGCAAACAAACTAAAAAGGAAGTAAGCAACGAAATATGCATGGATCAGTAATGACGTTGGTTCAAGAATATTTTAGGAGTTTAATTTTAAGGCGTTCAGGTTACAAAGTTGTAAACTTTATGAAAAATTGCTCTATTGTGATGTGTAAACCTTATGGTGGTTAGAACTATTTGTGTATGGTTGATAATGCCTTATTCGTGTATGATTGTGATCTATGCTTTCCTATGTCATATCTAATACATATGCTTAAAGTCTTGTCCTTCTGGACAGTGGTAACACCCTAATCATCGGATTTGTCCATTTTAATTAAGGGTTTAATTAAAGAGTATATAATCAGTGAGCCATGCACGTTAGGGTTGTTACGGCTTTGGTATCAAAGCCAGGTTCGATTTTTCTTGAGGGAATATGGAATATGGAGAGTAGAGGTAAAAGGGTGAGAAGGTTGGATGATGAGGGTTATTATTGCATCATTAACAATTCGTGACAATAGTAATGTTTGCTTATCTCTTACACATTCTTCACTTATGCTCTTCTCTGTTAGGTGGATCCATATACAATGAATATAATGTTGGGTGCTTCTGCAGCCACTCACATCTCTTTACTGCATGATAGTATGGTAGCTTACATGCATTCTGAGTTTTATAGCATTATAGTCTGTCCACATACATAGTTGTGATCCTTTCCTACAGTTGCCCCTTCGATCGAGTTTAGGACACGATATCCTGACTTGATGACTACTGGAGCCCCAGGATGGAATAGACATAAGTTCCAGCTTTAGGGGACTTGGGCTATCATTACCACTGAGCAATTACTCAGGGAGGAGTTTGAGCAGAGGGGGATTAACATGGACATTCTACAGTATATATTTCCCATACAATTTGCATATCCCCCACCATCATCACCTACAGCAAGCGCTCCTTAGCCGCCCGATACCCCAGAGTCATCGAGATTTGGAGGGGGGATCTCGCTATCTAATGGATCAAGGGAGGTTCACATTGTTGTGGATTTCCCTAACACACCAGAGGCAGTGGAGTTTACTGCTTATGACAAGCTCATGGAGGACCCACAAGAGGACCCAGAGTGGAGGGAGCATCAACATGATCGCAATGTCGAGGATGTAGAGTCAGGTGCCTCAAATAGCATTTTTGACTTGGACAAGTAGCCTGGTGCTGAGTCTGACCCAGACTACGATCCATCTAGGTATCACTAGATTAATTTAGGTGCTGACTTCTCATTTAGGTTACATTTTGAGCTCCACATGTATATAGTATGGTCGGTTGGACAAATGAATTTTGTGCAGATTATGACATTGTATAGAGTTAGACAGATCCTTCCGACTGCGTTGACTAGTCCCACCTTCTTTTGGGCATGTGGCGAACTTAGTTTATTAGGATGAGGTGGTGTTTTAGTTAGGATATAAGAGTAAAGGCTGAGTTTGGGCAGTGAGCTAGATGTGATATCTTTTTGTTGAACCATGTATATACATGTAAACAAACAGTTATGATAATGATATAATGAAGCTTTGGGATTATGTTTTAATAATACTTGAACCATGTTAGTTTGTATCTGTTCTTATATGTTACCAAAAAAAAAAAAAAAACTTGTTAGGTAAGTTTGAGTGTCAAACAAAGTGCCGCAAGCATACAGCTTTCGCTGTAGTACGTGAGGGTCGTCTCCTCAAGGAGGAGGATGAGATTAAGGTCACTAGAAAAGCTATTAAACTAACATGAAATTAATTAAGCTAAATGATATTTGATATTTAAAATAATTCTAACGAATGAACTAATAATAATAAAAGCTATTTAACTAAATCAAAGAGAAACTACTTAGCATGTGTTAAGGGAACCACTATAGCTAAACCTATCATTTCTCTAATATCATAATTGAAATGCATTGACTAAGAAGAGGATAAATTAAGAGATAAAGTGAAGGAGATGAAAAAGAAGCGAGTAAATTACCTCACTGTAGCTATATAAAGAAGAGGCTATACCAAAGAGAATTGGAGGAACATGGGCATCCTAACCTAAACAAAGCTCAACCCCAGCTTCAAATCCACCCCCATCTCACAACCAAATTAATCCCAAGATAATAATAGAGATGAGAGTAGAGAAAGAGTAGGGGTGCCTTGGCTATGGAAGCTTGACCCAGCTCGACTCTCGCTACCCCATTAATGGTTGACCAAGTAAACAATAATCTCAACACTCAGTTTCACCATAACCACACAAAACCAAACTACAACCAGGGCATAACCAGCTATAACCTAAATTGAAATCTGAAAACAGCAAGCTGAATTGAGCAATTCACCAAGACAACTAGAAAAACAGAGGAAAGGGGCTTCAAAACTTCAACTAAGAACAACCCATACTTGAGCTTCCAGGCTTGTTCAAAATGGTAGATTCACCATCACCGCAGCTTCAAGTTCACTAACAGAGAAAAAAGACAGACAGGAGCAACCAATTTAATCAACATCCAAGCAAAATTTAAGGCTACAATTCGTAAAACAAAGAATTATAATCAAAACCTCAACAGATTCAAGCCCAAATTACATGAAATTACCACTTGAAACGAATCTGAACATTCGAAAATCAAAACAAATGCCTAAGATCGAACCCTAAATTTCTAATGTTCTAATTAAAACCAACAAAAACCCATAAATTAAAATCTAAAAACTTAAAACTAAACCTAGATTAAAACCTAAAGTACCTACCTTCAATCATCGCTGCTTCCTTTATACCTGAGCCCAACTCCATCGCAACCCTTGATTTGCCAGTGTCGTGGACAGCGAAGATGAGGTGATGATGTGGGTGTGTTGGCTGTTGCTGCGCAAATCACGGGGGATGAAGATGGTGGTTGGAGTTCGACCGAGAGAGAGAGAGAGAGAGAGAGAGAGAGAGAGAGAGATGGGATCGAAGGAGAGAGGATGAAGATGATGGAGTGAGATGAAGGAGAAGGGGGAATTTCGGGTTTTCTGGGTACCCAAGAGGAGAGAGAAAATAAGAGGAGATAAAGGGGGAAAATAGGAAGTCATGTGATGCGCGTATGAGGGCTTAGGTTGTTTTATTCAATTTCTTTTTATTATTTTTGGATTATAAAAGACAATGGGCATTTGAGTTGGGTTCGAGTCAATTTGGCCCAATTCTTTCATTTTCGGTATTTTTTTTCATCAATTTTCTGCATTTCTCCCAAAATATCCAATACCTACAAAGCAAAATAAAATCAAGTAAAAACCTAAAAATAACAATTATTTCTAAACATAAATCAGGTGTAAAAATATCATAAAAATGACACATTTTTTGCACGAACAAATCCCCCCACACTAAGAGTTTGCTTGTCCTCGAGTAAAACAAAGTAAACTAACTAAAAAGAAATAGAAAATAAGAGAAGAAAATCCTAACTCACTGTCGTAGGGATCACGGTTGCATTTAGCATATACAGCAAGCCCTTTAAACCCCTCGGTTTCCCAAGTGGACGAGTGAGATCTCGTGAGGGTTTTTAAGTGAAATGCCCACAAAATCCAAAAAGAAAATAAAAACAGAAAATAGAAAATCTTTTTGATTTTTTCTCAAAGCTATGTACAAAATTAAGGAAAGATAAATACACGTTCTAATAAACTAAATCACCCATGTGGCCACGATATCGACCTGTATATAAACAGAGTGTACTTCAAAGTCCTCTATCCTATAAATGACATCAAAGCACTAACTTTTCACCCCAATGTTCATCAAGATTCTGAATCCATCTAAGTGCTCGTGTGCAAGTGTATCATCATCCTAAGGCTTAGATTTACTAGAATCAGACTCAATCCCACTTGACTAATACAACTACATTATTGACATATTAACATCGGAAGCAAGCTTTTCCAATAGCAGTATTGCCTCATAGGGTAACACCTAGTAGCACGTACTTAAAAGGGTAACGCCCAGTCGCGCATGCCTCAAAGGATACTTGTTACTCCAAATTTTATTTCATCTTTTTCTTTTTTTCTTCTTTATTCATTATTTTCATTCATTATTTTCTCAAAGTAATTGTGTCGCAAGCAAGTGAGAGAATCATTCGTGGAAGCCTAAGACCTAAAGACATTGAGGAAGGGATAAACAAGGATTGAATTACACATCTATAATGAACAATTGGAGTTAGAATTAGGGCTTAAAATGTCACACTGAGGTCGGAGACCTATCATGCACATCTTGCTTACATACAAGCTAATAATCAAAGTACAAAGGATTTAAGCTAATAAGAAAGAGTACAAACGTGCCTAAAAATAAAGAAAAATCTTTTTCGATTTTTCAAAATTTTCAAAACAAAAAAGTATAAAAGTATATACAAATGTACAAATGGGCACCTCACCCCCACACCAAAATCTCACAATGTCCTCATTGTGGGAACTAAGGCGCTAAAAAGTGATCACATCACCTATACAACCATAAAACCACATAAAACCACAAATATATACAAATTAGGACACAATGAAAATCAAAAACAAAACTAAAAACAAACACAAAATCACCAAAATCAAAATCTCAAAAGAAAAGCAAAAACAAAACTAATTCTTAAACAAACCAAACCACTAAATGACCAAAATTAACACCAAACCAAAACAAAATAAAACCCAAACACAAAAAGCAAAAAGCAAAATAACTAAGTAAGAAAAACAAAAACCAACACTTAACAAAAGAAAAATAAAACCAATCAAGACCAAAACAAACATAATCACCCAAAATAAAAACAAAACCAAACCAAAGACTTACTAAACACCAACCTAAATCAAAAGAAACCTAAAACAATAAAAAATACAAAAGAAAGAAAAGCTAAATACAAAACAAAAACTAAAACACCAAAACACCAAAAAGGAAACAAAAAGAAACTATTAGACAAAAACAAGACCAAAGGAAAACCAAAACTCACTAAACTAAAGAAACAAGATACCAAACCAAGGGAACAAAACACAAATTCAAGGAAACTGAACAATAAAACTAGAACATACACATGGACAATCCTAGATTTTCACAACTATCAAGTATTCACAAGATAATAACACAATCCCGGGTGATCATAGGCCACACGGCTAAACAAATCCCAAATTGCTCCTCAAGATGGATCACTCATACAATCACAGCCCTAAAAATCCACAACTAAGTACGAAAAGAATAAGATAGAAAAGTTAGAACGATCATACTAGGTCAGGTGTAAAAGTACACCTAAGCTATCTGGAAATCTGCTTAGCTAGAGGTATTTGGAGTATCGGCCACTCTATATTAAGCTGCAAAATGCTACTCAAATCAAAACTCATTAAAGCACGTAGCAGCTTATCAAACAAAGAAGTCAAACTCTCAATCATATAGAAACAGTGAAAAATAGTGAGTTGGAGTCAGAAAGAGTACATCCACCTAGTGAATAAAGCACCAGTAAGGGCCTGCAACAACTTATCAAATAGTTGAGCCCAATCAGAAAGGAAATAAACATACTCAAAATGAGCTAGTATTGACGTCATTGGCCTAGAAATTATATCATCATAAACGAGCAGTCTAGACAAAATAGTGGGTCTAAAGTTTACAAGTCTTTTAAGTCCCGTTTGCGTCTGCGTCTGGTTTAAAGCAAAATTCTTAGTGCCAATGATCTCAGATTCAATAGATTCGGACTTGCAATATTCAAAAAGGAAGTCGGTTTGGATGAGGTCCAAAGAGAAGGACTCGTATTTAGCACAAAAACAATCATCAGAACTTCCATGGATATCAAACTCACAAGAAAAATATTCATATTCTACATACAGAATATTATCATCTAATTTAAATAGAAGGTCAGGAATGATGGGATCAAAAAAGAATGTTTCATATCCAACATGAAAACCCACATCAAGAACTTCAGTAACATCAAACTCATATGAAAAAGATTAATATTCTACATAAAGAATATCATCATCAAAGTCCAAAATAGTGGGTTCAGTTACCTCATCTCATAACTCCTGTGAAATATCTTCCCGTGACTCATCTAAATCACAAGGCTCAACTTCAAGTGTGACGCTTATATCTAACTTACTAACAGTATCAGGTTGTTCACCCACCTCAAACTCACAAAAGTCGTTTAGAGTGGTGGGTGGGTCGGCAGAAACTAGGACATTATCAGTGATGCCCTTAGGTGAGCTAGAGCGGAGTGCAAGGTTAGCTGATAGAGACATAGGAAAGTCATTCTCTTGATCTAGACTAGGCAAATACATATCTTTATTCAAATAAGGCCTAGCAAAATAAGAGGGTTCAAAATCATCATAGACACTAATGTCAGGTTTAGAAAATCCTAAACTAAAATCAAGCTCACTATGAGTTTCCCTATTTTGGTTAAAACATTGAGAACATGCAACAATTCTCACTTTCATGGTTTCTATCATTTGATCAGTATTTCATTAATCTTCTTTTCAAAACTTGCACATGTAGCATCAACATAAGCACGGTAAGGACAAGTACGAGCATCATGATCAGAAGATTCACAATAATCACATAAAACAAAAGGCATATAATAGTAATATGGGTAATTTGAATCTATAAAGTGGTCCTGATGGGAAGGAGTAGAAGGAACAACAGACTCACCAAGGGTTGGGTATCTAAAAGTCTCGTTAGCTTATTCAAATGCATAGGTCTCCTAAGCTAGTTTTTCAAAGAAATCCCAAACTTCATCTTGAGTTTTAGAAAATAATTCTATTAAACCTCCAGGACAAATTGATTTAACATACCTTGACTCAACATTTAAACCCACAACAATGACTTCACAAATTTTTCATTTTTGAAAATTATGATTCAGTAGAGTACGATAATCATTAAGCTTCTTGCAAGATAACTCCAAAAAGATTCATGCTCATATTGCAGGAAATGGAAAACTGGCATTTTGTTTTTAAAGTTTTTAAAGTTTTTCAATTTTTAGGGGTTTTCAAGTTTTTCTAATTTTTTTTCAATTTTAGGCTTTTCTAAAATTTTTTTGGATTTTTCGATAATTCAAACAATGCACCAAATCAAGTCACAACTCAATAACATAATAAAGCAACCTAAAACTAAAGTAGCAACGAAAAACAAAATGCGAGATAATCTTATGCCGTCGTCTCCGGCAACGGTGTCAAAAAAAATTGTTAGGTAAGTTTGAGTGTGAAACAAAGTGCTGCAAGCGTACAACTTTCGCTGCAATACTTGAGGGTCGTCTCCTCTGAGACGAGGATGAGATTAAGGTTACTAGAAAAACTATTAAACTAACATGAAATTAATTAAGCTAACTGACATTTGATACTCAAAATAATTCTAACGAATGAACTAGTAATAGTAAAAGCTATTTAACTAAATCAAAGAGAAACTACCTAGCATGTGTTAAGGGAACCACTGAAGCTAAACATATCCTTTCTCTAATATCATAATTGAAATGCATTGACTAAGAAGAGAACAAATTAAGAGATAAAGTGAAGGAGATGAAAGAGAAGCAAGCAAATTACCTCACTGCAACTATATAAAGAAGAGATTGTATCAAAGAGAATAGGAGGAACATGGGCATCCTGACTTAAACAAAGCTCAACCCTAGCTTCAAATCCATCCCCATCTCAAAACCAAATTAATCCCATGATAATAACAGAGATGAGAGCAGAGAAAGAGTAGGGTGTCTTGGTTATGGAAACTCGACCTAGCTCCACTCTCGCTGCCCCATTAATGGTTAACCAAGCAAACAATAATCTCAACACTCAGTTTCACCATAACCACATAAAACCAAACTACAACTGGGGCATAACCCGCTATAACCTAAATTGAAATCTGAAAACAGCAAGCAACAGAGCAAAACATAAATCTGAGTTGAGCAATTCACCAAAACAACTAGAAAAACAGAGGAAAGGGGCTTCAAAACTTCAAAAAGAACAACCCATACATGAGCTTCTAGGCTTGTTCAAAATGGTAGATTCACCATCATTGCAGCTTCGAGTTCACAAATAGAGAAAGAAGACAAACAGGGGCAACCAATTTAATCAACATTCAAGCAAAATTTAAGGCTACAATTCGTAAAACAAAGAATTATAATCAAAACCTCAATAGATTCAAGGCCAAATTACATAAAATCGCCACTTGAAACGGATCTAAACATTTGAAATCAAAAAAATGCTTGAGATCGAACCCTAAATTCCTAATGTTCTAATTAAAACCAATAAAAACCCATAAATTAAAATCTAAAAACTTAAACTAAACCTAGATTAAAAACTAAATTACCTACCTTCAATCGTCGCTGCTTCCTTTATACCCGAGCCCAACTAGAGCGCAACCCTTGATTTGCCAGTGCCGTGGACGGCAAAGATGAGGTGATGATGTGGGTGTGTTGGCTGTTACTGTGCGAATCGCGGGGGATAAAGATGGTGGTAGGAGTTCGACCGAGAGAGAGAGAGAGAGAGATGGGATCGATGGATAGAGGATGAAGATGATAGAGTGAGATGAAGGAGAGGGGGGGATCTCGGGGTTTTTGGGTACCCAAGCAGAGAGAGAAAATGAGAGGAGATTAAGGGGGGAAATGGGAAGTCACGTGATGCACGTGTGAGGACTTGGGTTTTTTTTATTCAATTTCCTTTTATTATTTTTGGGTTATAAAAGACAAAGGGCATTTGGGTTGGGTTCGAGTCAATTTAGCCCAATTCTTCTATTTTTGGCATTTTTCATCATTTTCCCGCATTTCTCCCAAAATATTCAATATCTACAAAACAAAATAAAATCAAGTAAAAACCTAGAAATAGCAATTATTTTGAGCATAAATTAGGTGTAAAAGTATCATAAAAATGGCACATTTTTAGCATGAACAAATGCCCTCATGCCAAGAGTTTGATCATCCTCGAGTAAAACAAACTAAACTAACTAAAAAGAAATAGAAAATAAGAGAAGAAAATCCTAACTCACTGCCATAGGAATCACGATTGTATTTATCGTATGCAACAAGCCCTTTAGACCTCTCGGTTTCCCAGGTGGACGAGTGAGGCCTCGTGAGGGTTTTTAAGTGAAATACCCTAAAAATAAAATAAAAATAGAAAATCGAAAATCTTTTTGGTTTTTCTCAAAGCTATGTACAAAACTGGGGAAAGATATATGCACGTTCTAATCAACTAAATCATCCATGTGGCCACACTATCGATCTGTATATAAACAAAGTGTACTTAACAGCCCTCTACCCCATAAATGATATCAAAGCACTAACTTTTCACCTCAATGTTCATCAAGATTCTGAATCCATCCCAGTACTCATGTGCAAGTGTATCATCATCCCAAAGTTTAGATTTACCAAAATCAGACTCAATCCCACTTGACTGACACAACTACATTATTGATATATTAACATTGGAAGCAAGCTTTTCCAATAGCAGTGTTGCCTCAAATGGTAACACCTAGTAGCACTGCCTCAAAGGGTAATGCCCAGTAGCGTATGTTTTAAAGGGATACTTGTCATTCTAAATTTTATTTCATCTTTTTCTTTTTCTCTTCTTTATTCATTATTTTCATTCATTATTCTTTCAAAGTAATTGTGTCACAAGTAAGTAAGAGAATCATCTGTGGAAGCCTGAGACCTGAAGATACTGATAAAGGGATAAATAAGGATTGAATTACACATCTATAATGAACAATTGGAGCTAGAATTAGCACCTAGAATGTCACACTAAGGTTGGAGACCTATCATGCACATCCTGCATACATACAAGCTAATAATCAAAGCACAGGGGTTTTAAGATAATCAGAAAGAGTACAAACATGCCCAAAAACAAAACAAAAATCTTTTGGGATTTTTTAAAATTTTCAAAACAAAAAAGTATAAAGGTATGTGCAAATGTACAAATGGGCACCTCACCCCCACACTAAAATCTCACAATGTCCTCATTGTGGGAACTAAGGTGCTAAAAAGCAATCACATGAGCTATACAACCATAAAACTACATGAAACCGCAAATATATACAAACTAGGATATGATGAAAATCAAAAACAAAACTAAAAACAAGCACAAAATCACGAAAATCAAAATCTCAAAACAAAAGCAAAAACAAAACTAACTTTAAAACAAAGAAAATCACTAAATGACCAAAATCAACACCAAACCAAAACAAAATAAAACCCAAACACAAAAAGCAAAAAGCAAAATAGCTAAATAAAGAAAAACAAAAACCAAAACTTAACAAAAGAAAACAAAACCAATCAAGACCAAAACAAACATAATCACCTAAAATAAAAACCAAACCAAACCAAAGACTTACTAAACACTAACCTAAATAAAAAAAAACCTAAAACAACACAAAATACAAGAGAAAGAAAAAGCTAAATGCGAAACAAAAACAAAAACACTAAAGCACCAAAAAGGAAACAAAAAGAAACTATTTAAAAAAAAAAAGATCAAAGGAAAACCAAAACTCACTAAACTAAAAGAAATAAGACACCAAACCAAGGAAACAAAACACAAATTCAAGGAAACTGAACAATGAAACTAGAACATACACATGGACAACCCTAGATATTAAAAACTATCAAGTATTCACAAAATAATAACACAATCTAGGGTGATCATAGCCCAAACGGCTCAACAAATCCCAAATTGCTCTCCAAGATGGATCACCTATACAATCACAGCCCTAAATATCCACAACTAAGTCTACAAAGAATAAGAGAGAAAAGTTAGAATGAACATTCTAGGTCAAGTGCAAAAGTAAACCTAAACTATACCTCTGGAAATCCGCTTAGCTAGAGGTCTATGGAGTATCAGCCATTTCCTATTAAGCTGAAAAATGCTACTCAAATCAAAATTCGTTAAAGCACGTAGCAGCTTATCAAACAAAGAAGCCCAACTCTTAATCACATAGAAACAGTGAAACGCAGTGAGTTGGAGCCAGAAAGTGTACATCCACGTAGTGAACAAAGCACCAATAAGGGTCCGCTGTAGCTTATCAAATAATTGAGCCTAATTAGAAAGGAAATAAACATACTCAAAACAAGCCAGTATTGACGTCATTGGCCTAGAAACTATATCATCATGAATGAGCAGTCCAGGTAAAACAGTGCATGCAAAGTTCACAAGTCTGTTAAGTCCCATTTGCGTCTGAGTCTGGTCTAAAGCAAAATTCTTAGTGGCAATGATCTCAGATTCAACAGATTCAAACTTACAATATTCAAAAAGGAAGTCAATTTGGATGGGGTCAAAAGAGACACACTCATATTCAGCACAAAAACAATCATCAGAACTTCCATGGAAATCAAACTCATAAGAAAAAGATTCATATTCTACATACAGAATATTGTCATCTAATTTAAATAGAAGGTCAGGAATGATAGGATCAAAAGAGAATGTTTTATATTCAACATGAAAACCCACATTAAGACCTCCAGTAATATCAAACCCATATGAAAAAGATTCATATTCTGCATAAAGAATATCATCATCAAAGTCCAAAATAGTGGGTTCAGTTACCTCATCATATAACTCTTGTGAAATATCTTCCCATAACTCATCTAAATCACAAGGCTCAACTTCAGGTGTGACGTTTATATCCAACTTACTAACAGTATCAGATTGTTCACCCACCTCAAATTCGCAAAGGTCGTTCAGAATGGTGGGTAGGTCAGCGGAAACTAAGACATCATCAGTGATGCCCTTAGGTGAGCTAGAGCGGGGTGCAAGGTCAAGTGATAGAGATAAAAGGAGGTCACTCTCTTGATCTAGACTAGGCAAATACATGTCTTAATTCAAGTCAGGCCTACCAGAATAAGAGGGTTCAAAATCATCATAGAGACTAATGTCAGGTTTAGGAGATCCTAACCTAGAATCAAGCTTACTATAAGTCTCCCTATTTTGGTTAAAACATTGAGAACATGCAACAATTCTCGCTTTTATGGTCTCTATCATTTGACCAGTCATTTCAATCTTCTTTTCAAAACTTGCACATGCAGCATCAACATAAGCACGATAAGTACAAATACGAGCATCATGATCAGAAGATTCACAATAATTGCATAAAACAAAAGGTATATAATAGTGATATGGGTAACTTGAATCTATAAAGTGGTCCTGACATGAAGGAGTAGAAGGAACAATAGATTCACCATGGGTTGGGTATCTAAAAGTCTCGTTAGCTTGTTCAAACGCATAGGTTTCCCAAGCTAGTTTTTCAAAGAAATCCCAAACTTCATCTTAAGTGTTAGATAATAATTCTATTAAACCTCCAGGACAAATTGATTCAATATAACACATTGACTCAACATTTAGACCCACAGCAATGACTTCACAAATTTCTCATTTTTCAAAATTATGATTCAGTTGAGCACGATAATTATTAAGCCTTGAAAGATAACTCCAAAAAGATTTATGCTCATATTGCGGGAAATGGAAAACTGACATTTTGTTTTTAAAGTTTTTAAAGTTTATCAACTTTTAGGGTTTTTAAGTTTTCTAATTTTTTTCTAATTTTAGGCTTTTCTAAAAGTTTTTTGGATTTTTCGATAATTCAAGCAATGCACCAAATCAAGTCATAACTTAATAATATAATAAAGCAACCTAATATTAAAGTAGCTATGAAAAAGAAAATGCGACCCAATCTTATACGGTCATCTCTGACAACGGCGCCAAAAAAAACTTGTTAGGTAAGTTTGAGTGTCAAACAAAGTGCCACAAGTATACAGCTTTCGCTGTAGTACTTGAGGGTCGTCTCCTCAGGGACGAGGATGAGACTAAGATCACTAGAAAAACTATTAAACTAATATGAAATTAATTAAGGTAAATGACATTTGGTACTTAAAATCATTCTAACGAATGAACTAATAATAATGAAAGCTATTTAACTAAATCAAAGAAAAACTACTTAGCATGTGTTAAGGGAACCACTAAAGCCAAACCTATCCTTTCTCCAATATCATAATTGAAATGCATTGACTAAGAAGAGAACAAATTAAGAGATAAAGTGAAGGAGATGAAAGAGAAGCGAGCAAATTACCTCACTGCAAGTATATAAAGAAGAGACTGTACCCAAGAGAATAGGAGGAACATGGGCATCCTAACTTAAACAAAGCTCAACCCCAGTTTCAAATCCACCCCCATCTCTCAACCAAATTAATCACAAGATAAAAATAGAGATGAGAACAGAGAAAGAGTAGGGGTGTCTTGGTTATGGAAGCTCGACCCAGCTTGACTCTCGCTACCCCATTAATGGTTAATCAAGCAAACAATAATCTCAACACTCAGTTTCACCATAACCACACACACAAAAAAAAAAAAAACTACAACTGGGGCATAACCTCATATAACCTAAATTGAAATCTGAAAACAGCAAGCAATAGGGCAAAACATAAATCTAAATCGAGCAATTCACCAAGACAACTAGAAAAACATAGGAAAGGGACTTCAAAACTTTAACCAAGAACAACCCATACATGAGCTTCCAGACTTGTTCAAAATGATAGATTCACCATGACCGTAGCTTCGAGTTCACAAACAGAGAAAGAAGACAAACAAGGGCAACCAATTTAATCAACATTCAAGCAAAATTTAAGGCTACACTTCGTAAAACAAAGAATTATAATCAAAACCTCAATAGATTCAAGGCCGAATTACATGAAATCCCCACTTGAAATGGATCTAAACATTCGAAAATCAAAACAAATGCCTGAGATCGAACCCTAAATTCCTAATGTTCTAATTAAAACCAACAAAAACCCATAAATTAAAATCTAAAAACTTAAAACTAAACCCAGATTAAAACCTAAATTACCTACCTTCAATTGTCGCTGCTTCCTTTATACTCGAGCCCAACAATCACAACCCTTGATTTGCCAGTGCCGTAGACGGTGAAGATGAGGTAATGATGTGGGTGTGTTGGCTATTGCTACGCGAATCGCAGGGGATGAAGATGGTGGTTAGAGTTCGACCAAGAGAGAGAGAGAGAGAGAGAGAGAGAGAGAGAGAGAGAGAGAGAGAGAGATGGGATCGAGGGAGAGAGGATGAAGATGATGGAGTGAGATGAAGGAGAAGGGGGGGTTTCGGGTTTTCTAGGAACCCGAGAGGAGAGAGAAAATAAGAGGAGATTAAGGGGTGAAATAGGAAGTCACGTGACAAGCATGTGAGGGCTTGGGTTTTTTATTCAATTTCCTTTTATTATTCTTGGGTTATAAAAGACAATGGGCATTTGGGTTGGGTTTGAGTCAATTTGACCCCAGTCTTCCATTTTCGGCATTTTTTCATCATTTTCCTGCATTTCTCCCAAAATATTCAATACCTACAAAACAAAATAAAATCAAGTAAAAACCTAAAAATAGCAATTATTTTAAGCATAAATTAGGTGAAAAAGTATTGTAGAAATGACACATTTTTGGCACGAAAAATGTTGGTTGTGGTTGAGTGATTGAATTACTCTACTTAATGTATAGTTAGAAAGTCTGAATTTGTACAAAACAATATAGAGACACACATAGGAGATAACTTGGATGCTGGTTAGGGGTCAGGTGACCCAGCTTCGTGTAATGTGCAATTAACCTTAACGGAATGCCTTAATTCCCCACTAAGTTGGTTAGTAACTGTTCGTGCCAAAAATATGTTATTTTTACGATACATTTACGTCTGATTTATGGTCATTATAATTGTTATTTTTAGGTTTTTATTTGATTTTATTTTATTTTGTAGGTATCAAATAATTATAAAAAAATACGAGAAAAAGATGAAAAAATGCCAGAAATAAAGAATCGGGCCAAGTTGATTCAAACCCAACCTATTTTATCCATCAACATCATGAGAAAAAAATTAAAATCGAAAAAATACCCAGCCTATCTTTCTCGCTACGCCTTATCTTTCTCTTTCTTTCTCCTCTAAAACCAAAAAACCCGATGCCCCCTCCCCATTTCAGTTCAACCTTGCTCTCTCTCTTTCTAACTTATCTCTCTCTCTCTTGAACTCACAGCACCATGCACCACCATCCTTGCCACCTGCACTGCCAGTGCAACACCCCACCCACCTTCATCCTCATCTACACCGTCTTTCATGCGTTAATTGTCAGCTTGGCTCATGTCCACCGTCCACGGCACAATGAATCAAGGGTTGAGATTGAAGCTTGCACGAGTATAATTCGAAGAATTCGGCTCCAGAGCAAGGTTAGAGAGATATAATCTAGGGTTTGAGTTTTAAGTTTTTGGTTTTTCATTCATGGTTTTGTTTTCAATTCGAAACTTTGGCCTTCTAGGGTTTGTTATGTTTCTTGAAGATTTTGATTCGAATTGTAACAGTCATTTTCAGGGTGAATTTGGGGTTCAATTTCGTTCATGCTTTCAAGATCAATGTTAGGTTTCAATTTTGTTTTTTTTTTTTCGGATTTAAGGTTCATGCTCGGGTTTTCAATTTGACTGTTTAGATTTGGTTTGGCCTCCAAATGCTTGTAATTTAGTCAGATTTTGTCAATTCTGGGTTGTAATCACAAGGATTGTATGAAAATTTCAGGAGAAAGACTCGGTTTGAGGTCGGTTGATGCATGGTTCAAGGTCTTGTTTCGATGTTCTGCTCCAGATCATCCCCATGGTCTAGGTTTGAATCCTACTCTCTATTCATGCTTTATGCTTGTTGGATCATTGCTAAGAATTCGAACTCTTATGTTATGATGTTAGTTAAAATAGCAGACTTTGGATTTGGTGACTTGCTCCATTTGTGCTCGTCACTTGTGTTTATTGAGGTGATTTTGTCGAGTTGATTTCGTTGGTTGGTGTTAGATGATTTTTGTTGGTTATATTCTGAGATTTTAGTTAGTTTTTGGTGCTTAGTTCTTATCAATTCAGGATGAATTGATTTGGGTTTTTTTTTGTTGCTTGTTGCTCTGTTCTTCTGATGCTGTGCTTTCGAATTTGAGAAAATGAGTTTAGAAAGCTAATTGAATGGTTGCTTATTGTTTTACTTGATGATGATAATGGTTGTTGAGGGTGTTCGATTTCCTGATGATAGCTTCCTGCCTCGGCTCTATTTTCCCCTCCCCTGTTTTGGTTGTTTCATACAACTTTGATTTAGGATGTTGGTATGGACATAGGAATGGAACCTAGAAGTTTATCCGGTTTGTTATTATTAAGAGCAGAAGGCTAATTTTTCTTTCTCATGGTGTTAGTTCACGTTTTAGTTCTATTTAATTTCGATTTTCAGATTCTAGGTTTTAGTTTTGATTGAATGGTGATTGAATTAGTAAGTTCATTTAATTTATCTGATGCTTAGTTGAATGGTGATGAATATATTAGACTCTTAGTTTGACGGTTTTAGTTCTCTTTGAATGATTTAATTTGGTTTAATGTAGTTAACATTAGATTAATTAGTTAATTCAATCTTTTGAAATCATAATCTTTTCCATCGTCCCTGTGGAGATGACCCTCAAGTACTACACCGATAGTCATATGCTTACAATGCTTTATATTTCACTCAAAATTATCATACAGGTTTTTTGACGCCGTTGTCCGGGACGACGGTATAAGATTAGGTCATATTTTCTTTTCCGTACCTACTTTAATATTAGGTTGCTTTATGATGTTATTAAATTGTGATTTGATTTAGTGCATTCCTTGAATTATTCAAAAATCCAAAAAAATTGGAAAAGCTTAAAATTGAAAAAAAAATTGAAAAACTTGAAAACCACAAAAAAAAATTGAAAAATTTTTAAAAAACCTCAAAACAAAGTGGCAAGTTTATATTTCCCTTAATTTGAGCACTTTTCTTTTTCTTAGTTTTGTTCTTATTAGTTACTTATACTTTGACTTACTTTGTTTATTCGTTATTAGTTGTGATTTATTTAGTTCATTTCTTGAAAAAATCTAAAAAACCATAAAAATTTGGAAAAACTTGAGACTCCAAAAAAGTTTGATTGAAAAACTCTAAAAACAAATGACTTAGAATTGATTTATTGTTTTAGATGCTTTATTTTGTTGTTTTGTAGTTTTAGAATTGAGTTAGTAATTTGAAATTGGTTTTTGTTGGGATTTATCTCATCTCCATTTTAGGGATTGATTAAATATTTGATTTGCCTAATCTTTGTTTGTAAATCGTCTTTAAGTTGAGTAATATTTGGATTTAATTTTGTGCTTAAGAAAAAGGGGAAAAAATTACAAAAATCCAAAAAAATAGAAAGAGAAAAAAAGCCAAAAATAGGACCTTTTGTGAAGTTGTGAGGTTTATATCACTAGTTGGGTTAGAGACTCTAAAAATTAAAGACTCATTAGGAGTGAGCCCAACCTTGACTTAGAACCCGAACCTGAACCTAAGCTTGAGTTAGAGAATATGGCACAAGAAAGGACTTTGAGTGATATTTTCTATCCTCCTAGGACTGCTTTGCGATTATATTTTCTTATGCCTAATCTTGCACCAAATGTGACCTTCGAATTAAAACCCTATTATACTTAGATGCTCCCTAAATTTACAGGTTTAGAGGATGTTTATTTATTTTTGAGGGAATTCGAAGAAGTTTGTCCGATGATGCATTTCCCTAATATTCCCATTAATGTTGTGTGAATAATATTGATTCCTTTTGTTTTGAAAGATTCTGCTAAACGTTGGATGTATGGCTTGACTGCTAATTCTATTACTTCTTGGAATGATTTTGTAAAATTATTCTTAAGAAAATATTTTCCTAATGCTAAGACTGTTAAGTTGAGAAATGAAATCAATTAATTTATGCAACTTAATAGGGAATCATTTTGGAAATATTTTGATAGGTTCAAAACTTTATTGGCCCAGTGTCCCCATCATGGTTTAGACTAAGCACGCTTGTGCCAAATTGTCTATGAAGGACTTGACCAACAGACTAGGACCATGTAGAGTCCATGTGTTAGGGTGACTTTCTTTCTAAGAGCGCCACAGCAGTTTGGGAGTTTTGAGAGGACTTAGCAGAGAAAACCATGCAGTGGAAAATTGCTCATGATAACAGCCTGAGTTCTAGGATTGCAAGGGGTGGGTTGCATTTTATTTCTTATGTAAGTCACTTAGAGTCTAAGATTGCTATTTTAGAAAATATGTTGAAGGGATTATCTCCTAGATGTTCTAGTTATCTCATACATCTACAATGTCATGTTCTCATTGCCAGGCCCTAGATCGTTCTTTGAGTGCTTGTCCTTATTTTGCTCATCAGTTAGTAACTGAACAAGAGCAAATGAGTATGGCCTTTCAGAGACCTAAGAATGACCCCTTCTACTCTTATTACAACCTAGGGTGAAGAAATCACCCTAACTTTTCACGAAATAGTGGACCAAATACTACGGTTCCTAACTCTCAACCTCGGATGTTTCCTGGTAATAACTCCCAACCCATCTCTCATCCTTCAAATTCCTTTTAGAGACCAGTTTTTTCAGGTATAACTAATGTACCTAGACCTCCAACTCCCATAGCTCAAGTTCAACCTCCTCCTGGTTATATTGATATTGATAAATTAGAAAGGAGAATCAATAACAATGTGCAGAGAATGATTAATGCTAACATGAAAAGAATGATGAGAATGAGACCGTACAGTTTTTTCAATTAGCATCATCTTCTAGGGAACCAGGTACTTTCCCAAGTCAACCTGCGGTGAACCCTAGGGGTCACGCCTCCCCTTCTTCTAGTAACCCTAGTGAGCCTGTGAGGAAAGTAAGTGCGGTTATATCTCTCCATTTTGGTCGAGAGGTTGGTAACTAAGTGAGAAATCCTAATGAACCTTACAGGTATCCTCACTAATTCTTTAAAAATTCTTCTTCCTCTTCTCCTCCAGAAACTAGTTTATCCAGTTAGTCAGGAGATGCTACTGACGGTGTTCCCAGTGCTTCAGATAGTCCTCCCCCTCCTGAGTCACTTTCTAAGAAAGAGGAGCTTAAAGAGAAAGACTCCCCAGACCCGGCAAGTTCTTCACCTTCTAAGGATTCTTGCTCCCCTTCTTCTTCTGAGAAAATCTAGATGCCTTTACCTCCTTTTCCCTATAGGCTAAAGAAGAAAGATCAAGATCATATTGAAAAGATAAGAGAGACCTTCTCTCAAGTAAAGATTAACATTTTCTTGCTTGATGCTACTCAGCAGATGCCTCCATATGCTAGATTCTTAAAGGAGCTATACACGACCAAGAGAGCCACTGGTGTACCTAAGAAGGCTTTCTTGGCCTCCGGTGCTAATTCTATCCTTTCTCAGATCCCAATGAAGTATAAGGACCCTGGTTACCCTACTGTGTCTATAGTCATAGGGGACCAACTTATTCACAGAGTATTGCTTGGCCTAGGGGCTAGTGTTAACTTGATACTCTTTACTGAGTATGAGAGGCTAGAGTTAGGTGAGATGAAACCTACCAAGATGGTCATTCAACTGACTAATAGATCGACTAGGGTGCCCAAGGGGATAGTCGCAGATGTGCTAATTAGAGTGGGTGAATTTATTTACCCAGTGGACATTGTTGTACTTGAAACTGAGAAGGAGTCCAACTTAGCTAGTCAAGTTCCCGTGATTCTAGGGCGTCCTTTCTTGGCAACTATCAATGCCCTCATTAATTGTAGGAATGGTATAATGAGAAGGGTCTTTTGGTAACATGACTATAGAATTGAACATCTTTAACATGCAAAGACAGCCTTCTGGATTTGATGATATAGAATTTTTTTACTCTTAATTAGGTAGGGAATTCTGTATTCGATGATGCTTTTGATGATGTATTTGCTACTGAGTATGAGTCATTTCTTATAGAGGATGAGCGTGAATATGATGTGCTTGAATTTGATGATTTGTGCTCTACTGTTGATTGTTTGCTCACTGCTGTTTCTGAATCTGCTACTGAATCTATTTCCCTTGTTGCTCTTGAATTGAAACCTCTTCCTGACTTTCTTAAGTATGCATTTTTGGGACCCGATGAATCCTTACATATTGTAATTGCTTCTTATCTGGACCGAGACCAAGAGGGCAAACTGATTACTTTACTTAGAGAGAACAAGGAAGCTCTAGGATGGACTTTAGGGGACAACAAAGGTATTAGTCCTTCTATTGTGCAACATAGAATTCATTAAGAGGACAATGCTAAGCCCTACCATGACCACCAAATGCATTTGAATCCCACTTTATAAGAAGTAGTTAAAAAGGAAGTGTTGAAATGGTTAGACCATGGGATTATCTATCCCATTTTTGATAGTGAATGGGTTAGCCCTGCTTAAGTTGTTCCTAAGAAGACCAGTATTACT
Organism: Carnegiea gigantea; assembly: GCA_029747015.1. Classification (NCBI taxonomy): domain Eukaryota; kingdom Viridiplantae; phylum Streptophyta; class Magnoliopsida; order Caryophyllales; family Cactaceae; genus Carnegiea; species Carnegiea gigantea. Next base: position 351,886 of record JAKOGI010000248.1, on the reverse strand, counting down.
GTGATTAGGAATGATAAGAACGAGTTAGTCCCTAATCGAGTTCAATCTAGGTGGCTTGTGTGTATAAATTATAAAAAATTGAATGCTGCCACTAGGAAAGACTATTTTCCCCTCTCCTTCTTGGATCAAATGCTAGAGAGGTTGGCTGGACATTCCTTCTATTTCTTTTTAGATGGATATTCCGATTATACCCAGATATCTATTGCTCCTAAGGATCAGAAGAAGACTACTTTCACCTATCCATTTAGGACATATGCCTTTAGAAGAATGTCGTTTGGACTGTGCAATGCCCTTGCTACCTTTCAATGATACATGATTTCTATTTTCTCAGATCTAGTTGAGCAATGCATGGAAATTTTCATGGATGATTTTTCTGTGTTTGAATCTTCTTTTGATGATTACTTGTCTAATCTGAGAAAGTTGTTGGAGAGGTGTAGGGAGAAAAACTTGACTTTAAACTGCAAAAAATGTCACTTCAGGGTTAAAAAGGGTTTAGTCTTACGACACATTATTTCTCGAGATGGAATTGAGGTAGACAAAGCTAAGGCTAACCTAATTGTTAATCTTCCCCCTCCAACTTGTGTGAAAGATATGCGGTCTTTTCTTGGACATGCTGGCTTTTATCGCCATTTCATTAAGGACTTTAGCAAGATTGCAATGCCTTTGTCCAATCTACTAGCCAAGGATGTGCCATTTCATTTCTCTGAAGAGTGTCTTGAGGCATTTTCTAAGCTTAAGGAGGCCTTAACCTCTGCTCCTGCTCTTTATCCTCCCATCTGGGGAGAACCATTTGAATTGATGTGTGACACATCTAATTATGCTATTGGGGTGGTTTTAGGACAGCGTATTGATAGGAAACCCCACGTTATTTACTATAGTATCACACGTTAAATGATGCCTAGCTTAATTACACTGTTACTGAGAAAGAATTTTTGGCTGTGATCTTTAATTTTGAAAAGTTTAGACCCTATCTGATTGGGTCTCATGTGATTATTTATACTGATCACTCTGCTCTTAAGCACCTTCTTTCTAAGAAGGATGCTGAGCCTAGACTTGTGAGACGGATTTTGCCTTTGCAAGAATTTGACTGTGAAATCATAAGAAAGATTCTGAAAACTTTGTAGCTGACCATCTATCTAGGATTCCCTATGATAGAGAGAGTGAGTCCAGTGTTTCTGATTGCTTCCCCAATGAGCATTTGTATGTTTTTCACCCTGATCCTTGGTATGCCGATATTATGAACTATTTAGTTACTGGTAGGATCCCTAAGGGTTGGGCTAAGAATGACAGAGATAGATTTTCGCACCGTGTGAAATTCTTTATTTGGGATGATCCTTATCTCCTTAAGTACTACTCTGACCAAGTCTTTAGGAGGTACATTCCCGACCATGAGATGAAAAGTGTCCTTTCTTTTTGTTATGACCAGGCATATGGGGGGAATTTTAGTGGTAGAAAGACAGTAGCCAAGGTTCTTCAATATGGTTTTTACTGGCCTACTTTGTTTAAAGATGCATTTGAGTACTGTAAGAGTTACCCTAGATGCTAGCAGTTGGATAGAGGAAGCAAGAGAGATATGATGCCACTGAACCCCATCATTGTTGTAGAGGTTTTTGATGTATGAGGTATTGACTTTATGGGACCATTTCCATCTTTCTTTGGGAATGAGCACATTTTGTTAACCATGGATTATGGTTCTAAATGGGTTAAGGTCATCCCTTCTAGGACCAATGAAGCTAAGGTCATTGTGAAGGTCCTTAGGGAGAACATCTTTGCTCGATTTGGTATGCTCCGTACTATCATTAGTGATTAGGGCACCCATTTTAATAATAGATCTTTTGATGCCTTACTGAAGAGGTATTCCATAGTCCATAGGCTTGTTACTCCCTACCATTCCCAAACTAGTAGCCTAGTTGAAGTGTCCATCAGCAGATCAAATAGATTTTGAAAAAGACAGTGTGTAGGAATAGGAAAGACTGGACTGACAAGCTAGTGGATGCTCTTTGGGCATATAGGACAGCTTTCAAAACTCCCTTAGGTATATCACCTTTTAGGATAGTTTATGGTAAGCCTTGTCATTTACCTATGGAGATCGAGCATAAAGCTTAGTGGGCCATTTAAAAACTTAATTATGACTTGACTGAGGTGGGTGAGGAGAGATGACTGCAACTGAGCGAGCTTGATGAGATTATAGCTGAGGCTTATAAGAGTGCTCGATCTTACAAAGAGAGGGCAAAGTTGTTTCACGATCGACATATTTTTAGAAAAGAGTTTACCCCAGGAATGAAAGTACTCTTGTATGACTCTAAGCTCTATCTGTTTTCAAGATCCTTATATTATCTCACATGTTTTTTCCTATGGTGCAGTTGAAATTTAGGATCCTCAGAGTGGTGCCACCTTTAAAGTAAATGGCCAGCATTTGAAACAATTTCTAGAGCTGCCAAGCGAAGAGGATGTGGAGTGTCTAATACTCCACGAGCTGATCGGTGATTGTGATATGAGATAGCTTGGGTGTACTTAGCACCCGACCTGGTTTGCTAGAAATTTCTTCTCTTCTCTTCTCTTCTTCTCTCTCTTTTATTCTCGCTTTGTCTTCTTTGTCTTAGTCCAGTTTCTTTTTGTATAGTTGGTTACTTTTCTTTTTATATGTTGGTTGTTTTGTTTTTGAGTCTTGTTTTTATTTTTGGACATATGTTTTCTTTCTAGATTTTTCTTTTTGGTCTTCATGTGTCTTTCCTACTCCCAATGAAGACATTGTGAGATTTTGCTATGGGGGTGAGGTGTCCATTTGTACTTTTTTTTTGAAAATTTTGAAAAATCCAAAAAGATTTTCATTTTGTTTTGGGGACGTTTGTACTCTTTTTGATTAGCTTAAATCCCTTGTACTTTAATTATTAACTTGTATGTAAGCAGGATGTGCACGATAGGTCTCCGACCTCAGTGTGACATTCTAAGCCCTAATTCTAACTCCAATTGTTCATTATAGATGTGTAATCTAATCCTCGTTTATCTGTTCTTTCTTATCTTTAGGTCTTAGACTTCCATGAATAATTCTCTCACTTGCTTGTGGCACGATTACTCTGAGAAAATAATGAATGCAAATAATGAATAAAGAAGAGAAAAAGAAGAAGACGAAATAAAATTTAGAATGACAAGTATCCCTTTAAGGCATGCGCTACTGAGTGTTATCCTTTGAGGCATGTGCTATTAGGTGTTACCCTTTAAGGCAATACTGCTACTGGGGAAGCTTGCTTTCAATGTTAATATGTCAATAATGTACTTGTGTCAGTCAAGTGGGATTGAGTCTAATTCTGATAAATTTAAGCCTTCGGATGATGATACACTTACACACAAACACTGGGATAAATTCAGAATCTTGATGTATAGCGGGGCAAAAAATTAGTGCTTTGATGTCATTTATGGGGTAGAGAGCTTTGAAGTACATTCTGTTTATATACAGGTCGATATCATGGTTACATGGGCGATTTAGTTGATTAGAACGTGTACATATCTTTCCCTAAATTTTGTAGATATTAGCTTTGAAAAAAACCAAAAAGATTTTTGATTTTCTGTTTTTATTTCCTTTTTGGATTTTTTAGGTATTTCACTTGAAAACCCTCACGAGACTTCAATCATGCACTTGGGAGACCGAGGGGCTTAAAGGGCTTGTTACATATGCTAAATGCAACCATAATTCCTACGACAGTGAGTTAGGATTTTCTTTTTCTTGTTTTTCATTTCCTTTTAAGTAGTTTAGTTATTTTATTCGAGGACGAGCAAAATCTTGGTGTGGGGGTATTTATTCTTCCCAAAAATGTGTTATTTTTACAATACTTTTACACCTAATTTATGCTCGTTATAATTATTATTTTTAGTTTTTTATTTGATTTGATTTTATTTTGTAGGTATTGAATAATTATTGAAAAAATGCGAGAAAAAGATGGAAAAATGTCGGAAATGAAGAATCGGGCCAAGTTGATTCAAGCCCAACCTATTTCATCCATCAACATCATGAGAAAAAAAAAAAATAAAACCGAAAAAATACCCGGCCCTCACGTGCTGGGCGCGTGACTCGTCACCCCCTTATCTTTCTTGTTCTCTCTCCTCTGAAACCACAAAACCCGATGCCCCCTCCCCATTTTAGTTCAACCTTGCTCTCTCTCTTTCTCTAACTCATCTCTCTCTCTCTTGACCTCACAGCACCACACACCACCATCTTCGCCACCTACACTGCCAGCACAACACAGCACCCACCTTCATCCTCATCTACACCGTCTTTCACACATCAATTGCCAACTTGCCTCATCTCCACTGTCCACAGCACAATGAATCAAGAGTCAAGATTGAAGTTTGCACGGGTATAATTAGAAGAATTCAGCTCCAGAGTAAGGTTAGAGAGATATAATCTAAGGTTTGAGTTTTAAGTTTTTGGTTTTTCATTCATGGTTTTGTTTTCAATTCGAAACTTTACCCGTCTAGGGTTTGTTCTGTTTTTGAAGATTTTGATTCGAATTGTAACAGCCATTTTCAGGCTGAATTTAAGGTTCAATTTCGTTCATGCTTTCAAGATTAATGTTAGGTTTCAATTTCGTTTTTTCTTTGGGATGTAAGGTTCGTGCTAGGGTTTTCAATTCAAATGTTCAGATTTGTTTTGGTCTCTAAAGGCTTGTAATTTAGTTAGATTTTGTCAATTCCTGATTGTAATCACAAGGATTGTATGAAAATTTCAAGAGAAACGCTCGGTTTGAGGTCGGTTGATGCATGGTTCAAGGTCCTGTTTTGATGTTCTGCTCTAAATTATCCCCATGGTCTGGGTTTGAATCCTACTCTCCATTCATGCTTTATGCTTGTTGGATGATTGCTAAGAGTCGATCTCTCTTTGCTCAGTTTCTGGTTTTCTTGATTTAGTTGAAATGATTATGTTTTGATGTTAGTTAGAATAGCAGATTCTGGATTTGGTAACTTGTTTCGTTTGTGCTCTACGATTGTGTTTGTTAAGGTGATTTTGTTGAGTTGATTTCATTGGTTGGTGTTAGATGATTTTTGTTGATTATATTATGAGATTTTAGTTAGTTTCTGATGCTTAGTTCTTATTAATTCAGGATTAGTTAATTTTGGTTTTTTTTTTTGGTTACTTGTTGCTCTGTTATTCTGATGCTGTGCTTTTGGATTTGAGAAAATGAGTTTATAATGCTAATTCAATGGGGTCTTGTTGCTTTACTTGATGATGATAATGGTTGTTGATAGTGTTCGATTTCCTGATGATAGCTTCCTGCCTCGGCTCTGTGTTCCCTCCCCTGTTTTGGTTGTTTCATACAAGTTTAATTTAGGATGTCGGTATGGACATAGGAATGGAACCTAAAAGTTAATTAGTTTTGTTATTATTAAGAGCAGAAGGCTAATTTTTCTTTCTCATGGAGTTAGTTCACGTTTTAGTTCTGTTTAATTTCGGTTTTCAGATTCTAACTTTTAATTTCAGTTGAATGGTGATTGAATTAGTAAGTTCATTTAATTTATCTGATGCTTAGTTGAATGGTGATGAATGTATTAGACTCTTAGTTTGAGGGTTTTAGATCTCTTTGAATGATTTAATTTGGTTTAATGTAGTTAACATTAGATTAATTAATTAATCCAATCTTTTGTGACCATAATCTTTTCCATCGTCCCTATGAAGACGACCCTCAAGTACTACGATGATAGTCGTATACTTACAGCACTTTATATTTCACTCAAAATGATCATACAGTAACATAGGGAACCCTAACTACTAGCAAACCTTGGTGTCTGGGTCGATGAAATGAATTCCTCCAACACCTTCTAAAATCCCTCCTAAAGCCAATAAATTAGCAGATACAGTAGTGCAACGTAACCCTAAAGTATATGATGGAAAGTATGACCCAGCAAAACTAGAAGAATGGATTACAAGGATAGGGAAGATCTTCATAGTAGTGGCGGTTCTAGATGAGAAAAAGGTGAACATTAGCACATTTTACCTAATTGGAAAAGAAGACATTAGGTGGAACACTATTAAGGATAGGTAGTTAGGGCCTGATTTCACTTGAAACAAATTCCTGGAAGAACTAAGAGCTAAATTTTATGCAATTACGTTTCAACAACAGAAGGAAATAGAATATATGGAACTAAATATGAATGGTAGTATGAGGGTAATGCAATATGCTAGTAAGTTTATGGAACTATTCAGGCTTATTCTTGAGTTTGTGTCATCTCAAAGACTGAAGATGAGGAGACTTGAAGAGGGTCTAGCTTTCTATATTCGCAATGAATTAGTTGGTCAATCAATCCATACCTACCAAGAATTATATGAGCCAGCAGTTGAGGTGGAACTCTCTTTTAAAATTCAAAGTCATTTTCTGTACTGTTTGATTCGGGTGCCGCTTATTCATGTATATCTACCCGATCTACCATGCAATTGAACATTGAGAACATGAAGGAAGAAACCAATTATAGAATCAAGTTATCCAATGAGTGTAAAGTTAAGTGTCCTATCTCTTAAAACCTTGTCCATATTACTATTGGTGGAATCATATTTCCTAGAGATTTGATTCAATTTGATTTATCAAACTTTGATATCATTCAGGAGATGAACCAGTTGTATACTTATGGGGGTAAGATTAATTGTGAATACCTTAGGGTTATTTTGAAGGATGAAAGAGGGAGAGAAGTATGTTTTATGAGCAACGAGAGGAAAAACCATGTCCCTTAATTTCTAATATGAAAGCAAGTAGGACATTGTGTCGAGGATGTATTGGCTATTAGTATTATGCTATTGACACTAAAGAAAAGGACGAAAAAAGCAGAAGGTATTTCTATAGTTTATGAATTTAGAGATGTTTTCTGAACAGTTAGCAGGACCTCCCCCTCAAAGAGAAATCAATTTTGAGATTGAATTAGTCTGTGGTGCCCAACCCATCTCCAAAGCTCCATATCATATGGCCCCAGCAAAGCTTAGAGAACTGAAGATTCAATTAGATGAGCTATTATAGAAGGAATTTATCAAACCAAGTGTGTCACTATGAGGTGCCACAATTTTATTTATAAATAAATATGAAACCTTGAGGTTGTGTATCGATTACCGGGAGCTGAACAAGATCACCATCAAAAACAAATACCCTTTCCCCTTAATAGATGATTTGTATGATCAACTACAAGGACTTGGAGTCGTTTCCAAGATTGATTTGAAGTTTTCATATCATCAGCTTGGGATTAAACCTAAAAACATCCCAAAAAACATGTTTAGGACCACGTATGGTCACTATGGATTCGCGGTGATCCTCTTTGGCCTCACTAATGCCCATGTGGCCTTTATGGAGCTTATGTATAGAGTTTTCAGACCCTATTTAGACAAGTTTATGGTGCTATTTATAGATGACATCTTGCTATACTCCAAGGAAAGAGATGAACATATTGTTCATTTGAGGACAGTGTTACATACCTTGAAGGAAGACCAATTATATGGCAAATTGAAGAAGGGTGAATTTTGGTTAGAAGAAGTGATATTTTTGAGACATGTAGTTTTAAAGGAAGGGACTAAAGTTTTCCCTCAGAAGGTGAAAGCAATTGCAGAGTAGCCAAGGCCTACCAATGTCGCCGAGATTAGAGACCTCTTAGGCTTAGCTGGCCATTATTGCAGGTTTGTGAAGGATTTTTCGAAGATAGTATCTCCCCCGACCAATGTGTTGAAGAAGGCTATCAAGTTTAAATGGATGGAGAAGTGTGAAAAGGCATTTCAAGAATTGAGGCAGCGATTAACTATCGCCCCCATCCTAACACTGCCAGTAGAAGGTAATGAGTACACTATCTACAGTGATGCATCAAAGAATGGGTTGGGGTATATTCTGATGCAAGAAGGTAAAGTGGTCGCTTATGCATCCCAACAACTCAAGCCTTATGAGAGAAATTATCTTATCCATGACCTGGAACTAGCGGTTGTGGTCTTTGCACTGAAATTCTGGAGGCAAAACTTGTATGGAGTCCTTTGTAAGATCGATACAGATCATCAAAGTTTGAAGGGTACCTTCACTCAAAAAAAAAAAGCTCAATTTGTGACAAAGGGATTGGCTAGAATTCCTTGAAGATTATGACCTATCGATCTAATGTCAACCAGCAATGGTAAATGTCATGGGAAATGCCCTGAGTGAGGAGGCACAATATAGCTTGAAAACTATAGTGATTACCCAGTTAAATCCCTTAAGAGAACTTGAGAACTTGGGTATTCAATTAGTTTTACATAGGCAAGGAAGTGTTTAATTGTCAGCACTTACTTTGTGAGTGAACTAGGAAGCTGACCCTGAACTCTAAAGGATAAAGCAAAATCTTAAGAGAGGGAAGTCGCCTGGATTTGTTGTACATGAAGATGGAAACCTTGCGATTTTAAATTACCTGTGCGTTCCCAAAAATGTGGAATTAAGGAAGAACATCTTAGAGGAGTCTCCCAGCACTGGATACTCGGTGCACCCAGGAGGAACCAAGATGTATAGAGACTTGAGGCAATACTTTTGGCAGAACAATATGAAGAAAGAGATTGCAGAGTATATAGACAAGTGTCTGATTAGCCAAAAGGTTGAAGCTGAGTGTTAATGTCCCATTAGTGAAATGCGACCTTTAGAAATCCCCTCTTGGAGAGGGGACTCAATCTCAACAGACTTCGTCATGGGTTTATCTTTTTCTGCTTCAAAGAAGAATGTCATCTGGCTAATAGTTTATTAACTCACTAAATCTGCCCATTTTCTACCAATTTAAGATACTTAGGGAGTTGAAAAACTAACCCAGCTATATGTTAAGGAGATAGTTCAAGTTCATGAAATTCCATCAGACATAGTGTTAGATAGAGATAAGAGATTTCAAGCCCCTTTTTTTTCAAGCACCTTAAAAAGCCTTTGAAACCAAATTGAATTTTAGCAGCTCCTATTACCTTGAAACAGATAGGCAAACTAAAAGAGTGAATCAGATTCTGGAAGACATGTTAATGGCTTGTCTATAGGAGTTCCAAGGGATATGGGAAGACGACTTACCATTGGTAGAGTTTTCTTATGAAAATAGTTATAGTAGTCCACCATTAAAATGGCCTCTTTGAGGCTCTATATGGAAGAACATGTAGAACCCCATTGTGCTAGATTGACTTAGGTAGAGCATTGACCTTGGGCCCAAAAGTAAACCAAGAACCTAATGGATCAATAAGGAAGATTTAAGAGCATATACGGGTTGCCTAGACCCGATAGAAAAATTACGCTGACAAAAACAGAAGGCCACTGGAGTTTCAAGTAGGTGATAAGACTTTTCTGAAAGCTTTGATAACCAAAGGTACACGAGGTTTGGAGTGAGCGGCAAATTAAGCCCAAGATATATTGGACCATATGCAGTCATTAAATGACTAAATCCTGTAGTTTATCGACTGGATCTGCCTGTAGAACTCGAATATGTATATAACATGTTTCATATCTCACAACTCGAGAAGTATATTCCAGATCATGGCCATGCTGTTGTAACTGAACCTATTGGAGTCACTAGGGATGTAGTGTATGAAGAGCGTCCAGTCAAAATATTAGATTGCAGGATTAAGCAGCTGCGCAACAAGCAGATACCTTCAACCAAAGTACTTTGGACAAATCATACCTCCTTAGACGCAACCTTCGAAACCAAGGAACAAATGAAAGCTAAGTGCCCACACCTATTGGAGGTAATCTTGCATGCTTGACAAAACCCATAAGTTTCGAGAACGAAACTCTTTAAGGGAGGAAAGCTATAACAGCCCGACCCTAAATCATGTTTGTTTATTTAATTAAGCAATATTAATTTTCCATCTCTATTTATCACATTTAATCACTTCAGTTGGAAAAAATTTATTTCGGACCCCACTTTGCAATTTGAGTTTCAATTATCATTACAATTTCAGGTGAATCGATAGTATGTCCCAGTAAATATGATCAAACATTAAATTATTTTTCATAGCATCACACAAATTTGATTTTGAGCTACGCAAAGATTTTATCACCATGAAATGCCAATTTTCCAAGCCCAATTCATTTGAGCCCAAATTGAGGCCCAAAGGTTTGTATGATTGAACTTCGCTAATTATCATTATTTATGCCAAATTATACTTAGTAAAAGTTACTTTATGGAAGGATAAATATCAGCCAAATTTATCGAGATAAGTTAAAAAAAAAAAATCTAGCCAAAGCCAACTCCATTTTTTCTTCCTTTTCTCTCCTCCCCCATGCCTGCCCTATTCAGCAGCTTCTACCTACTAGTACTGCTGTTTTTGGTTGCTACTACTGCCAGAGCTGGGTAATGGGTCGGTTCGGGTTGATCCACTTAATAAACAGGTCAATTTTGTGTCAGGCTTGTAAATAGTTTAGATCTACTCAAAATTAAAAAATAACATGTTTTCAAGCTTAATAGTCAAATCGTGTCGGCTTCAAGTTGAAATCGGCTCTCGTGTTGGATTTAGGTTTCTCTCAGTAACGTTGGGTCGGTATCAGGTCAGGTTATTGTATCGGGTCAGACTTTTCCGACTCTAGCTACCGCTGGTCACCCCTCCGACCCCAGCACCACTAGCCACCACACACAACCCCCACAACCACCAAACACCACCTCCATCTCTCTCTTCTAAGCTTGTAAGTGAGGTAAAACCTTGACCCAACTTTGTTTAATTCTTGGTTTCATGTTGGACTTGATTATGGATCATATTATCTTGATATAAACAAGTGTTAGTTTGATGTTTTATTATATGTGGATGAGTTTGGAAGTATGTAAGAATTGGGATCAAGTATGATCTTGCAAGCTTGATGTTCAACATGATGAACCTTTAATTCTTTTAATTTAGTTTTGTAATCTTTATAATTATGAGTGAATATGATGTTGTGTAAGATGACTTTGGATGAGTTTGGATGTGAATTTTAATTGAGCACGACTTAAAGTTTTATGTGAAATTTGGAGGTTGGATGTGTTATTGATTTAAACAAATGATGTCATGTGAGTTTTGCCAAACATAGTGCATTATAGAAAACCCCATAAGTAACTAAAAGAGGTTGTTTGGTTTATTTATGCAAGTAAATGACTTTATAGGAGCATTTTGAGTGACTTTGCGAAGGGGAAAAAAAGCATGTAGGGCTGGAAACAGACCCAAAAATAGGGGCACTTTTGAAATAAACTGGTATTTATTGGTGTATCAACATTGGTGATTTTTTGTGGATAGGTAGGCCAAGGAGTTAGCTTTCAAATGCCTCCCAAATCACTTTATTCTGAGTTTTGTGGAAGAAGTTGTGGCCGATTTACTAAGATTGCGCATGATAAATAGGAGCTGTGCACGGTTTTACGTAAGCTCATTTTCATATATCGTGTTGTGGTGGTCGTATTTTGCACTGTGAATGAAAGTATTGCAGGACTTCCTAAGCTTTTCACATTAGGGTTTTTAGGTCTCAATTTGAGGTCAGGGATGAAAGATACGAATCTTCTAAGGTGGACCTCGAAGCGATGATAAAATATTGCGAGACTATGAACTAGAATTTTCGAAGCTTAGTCAAAAGCTCCTAAATAATTATGGATATTGCAAAGAAGATATAGAGTTCAATGAGTTTAACAACTTCGATTGTAATTAAAAACTCAATTGGTTTGGAAAACTGAGTTAAATGGGCGTGTGAATGAAATTGAAGAAGTGGGGAGGGTAATGACTCAAGAATAGTACTTGTTGGGCCAAGTCGATGTGATCAAAGCAATTTCGAACTGAATTGCACCCATCTTGTCCTTAAACCCTTGTTATTCATATCAGAAATATCAAAAAACCTTATTCCATTTATAGGCATAAAATTCTTTTCATTATGACCTCAATTATTTTATTTTAGTCTATTTTACTCCAATTTATTTTACCTCATATTAAAGTACCTTAATTTATTGAGTTTTCAAATCATCTTAGTGTAATCTATCTTATATTGAAATGTTGAGTTATGAATGCTATTTAATTAATCAATTTCTATTAAAGTTACAAATTATGAAAGTGAGCGTTGTTTACTAACTACATATACCCACCATTACATTTCTTAAGCAGAATCGGGACCTAGTATATCGTTCCTCATTGTGCATAAATATTATCGAGTGAGATTCCATTTTAAACACCCCATATACATCCATTGCTTGTATCTTTAGAAATCAGAATGCATTTATCAAAGTTATAATGTCTTGGTAAGTGTATCAATGAATCAGTTTACTTAATGATTTATCCCTTAATTAGTGACCCCGTCAGTTACCATCTATAGGGCATTTGCCCTCTAGTTACCCACACGACCTCAGGCTAGGTCTCCCGATTGGTTTGGTAGGTGTACATCTATCAACATATCGTAATATTACAGGGGGTACACTTCCAGATAATAACGGGCAATATAGTTTTACATTCATCTCATTCACTGTAGTAAAGTAAAACAAATTGCAAAGCAGGCACCCAACCAATTTTTAAGTGATCATTTAACATTATAGGATTGTATATACTAAGCTTCAATTCACATTCCAAAATATTTTCTATTTTTATTTTAGAAAAATGCTCGGTGAATCGCCCTCATGCTAGCAAACCAACTGAGGAAAGTAAGTGAGCAAGAGAATATAGATGGATCAGCAATGATATTGGTTCAAGAATATTTTGGGAATTTAATTTTGAGACCTTCAGTTGACAAAGTTGTAGACTTTATGGAGAATTGCTCTGTTGTGATGTGTAAACTGTATGGTGGTTAGCAACTGTTTGTATATGATTTGATAATGTTTGAATGTATATGATTGTGACCCATGCTTGCCTATGTCATATTTGGTGCATATACTTAAAGTCTTGTCCTTCTGGACAGCGGTAACGTTTCAATCAGTGAGTTTAACAGTTTTAATTAAGGGTTTAATTAAAGAGTACACAATCAGTGAGAGATGTGCGTTGGGGGCTTTGCATAGCCCATTCAAGTGCTCACCTTTTTTTTATTTTATCTTAATCATTTTCAAGATGATCACACTTCTCCCTAAATTCAAAGAATTGTAATATCTCCTAAATTGCACTACATTAATTATATATGCTAAAAGTTTTTATTCTTTCTATGTTACTATCAAAAAAATATCACAATGTAGCGATTCCCTCTATCATCTAAATAAGACATCAATTACCTTAATTTCCATAAATGCGAAAGAAAAGCTTTGTTTTAAATAGACACAAAAGTTGATGTTATGTGTAACAACATAAAATGCAGAAGCCACTTTGTCAAAATCAAGTTTTATGGTTTGTGTATGTCTTATAATACAACTGTACATCTAACATCTTAATAATATGAGGTCAAATTCCACTTTTCATTTTTCCAATTTTCTAAATTACACATTAGTAACACTAAAGGTTCTAAGGTCTGTCAACCTTATCTTTCATTACACCTAACCTATAATATGTCTCACTAATCCACAAGATCAACACAATCATACAAAAGTTAGCTAAATTAAGTCATATCAGCTAGGTAATTTGAGATTCTAAGCACTGACTAATTTGAACAAGCATTTGATTATGAACCCATAGTTATCGTGGGTTCATAGAAGAAGTATCATTGTATTAAACCTGTAAATCCAACTTGCTCTATATAACTCGTGTGCTAAGCTTAGGTGCTCTTGCAAGTTCTTGCAATACCTAAGATTTGATCATCTAGGCAGCTTTAAATCCTTCGAACTGTTTCTCTTCACTAATCTCAAATTGACATCCTTCATTATCTACATGTCCTTGTCCTTCACAACTATAGACATTCTACTCGTGGGTCTAGATTAGACCTCGTCATTCGCTTTCTCATCCTTTGAATCTGGATTGGATGATAAAGCACAACTCTATAACTTTCGACCCTCTGTATTTTTTCTGGCAACATACTCTTTCCATTCTGGTTCATCCTTGAGCATTCTCCACTTGTGACTATAATGAAGTCTTTTCTCATTTTAGCTTTGTGCAACATTTTTACTTGATCAATTAATCTCGACTTGGTGCTGTTGGAGCTACTTTTAAGTTTGATTTTATTTTCAACATTTTAATTTTATGGAGAGGTTGTTGTTATTTAGGTTCTGGCAAAATGTGGTATTTGGATTCTTGCTGAACTAAGGATTTCATTGTTATTGATGGGTTTTTAGAGAAATGGGTTATTGGGTTCTAAGGGTGTTCATCGATTAAGCCCACACCCGAACTTGCGAGACCGATTTAGATCGAAGACTGAATAAACATAAAAAGGACTGTAGATTGGACCGTATAAAAATTAGTCTAGACTGGGAAAAACCATATTAGATGAGGATCATACCGAATGGGATCAAATTACCAGGAGATGTGAAACACACATGGGGGGATAAAATAACAAAATTGGCCCATGACATAAACAAAATTTTAAACTTCATTATCATTTCTAAAAGCTAGAAACTGACATAGCATAGCATATGCTTGGTCATCATAAGTTTCAAAGCTTAAAAAACAAAAGACATAAGTATATCCTTACATCTAGTACCATAGGCCATAGCTAGCCAACCCACAACCCGCCCCCAAAAGTTCAAATTTTCTTGAACAATGATGCGGCCTACAACACTCCCACATACACTGATTATACACACAAGCTATTTGAAATTTTTATGCAAGTGCAACTTTAGTATTAAATTGTCAAATAAGTAAACAAAAACTCCCATTGAAATTGAAACAATAATTAAAAAAATTAGTCAAAAATAAAAATAGTAACCCAAACCTCACACACAATCTCACCCATAAACATAGCGAGCATGAAAGTAGAAAAGGAGAAATGAAGATAGAGACATCGAGAAATCGGGCTCACAATCAATGAGTCAAAGAGAGAATTATTTACCTTTTGGACCACAACTTTGAAATTGAATTTTCTGAACCATTGAACTATTATACAACAAATTTCTGGGAGACAGTCCACTGTTAAACTTTTTATATAGTTGCCAAAACTTTTATATTTGCAAACTTTACCGCAATCATTAAGAACTTACTTTCTAAAATTTCAATTTTGTGCATGTCACATTCTTCACATAAGTACTACTTGAATCCCTTTTCAATCTAGAATCAAAGCCATGTGACCAAAAATAATTAAGATGACTAAGATAACTAATACTTAATTAAGCTAATCAACTATGCTTAATACTTAAATAATCATCTACTTGTCCTGCACTTAATTATTCACATATTGTGCACTTACTGAAAGGAACTACTTTAGTGGCACCATAATTAAATCATATCACTGATATGGTTTTAGAATTAAAAGCCGAATTAGCAAAAATTAAGGCTAAAGTCAAGGAGATTAAGAAGCAATTGTTTGTAATCCACCCTTCTTTAATTAACGAAATTGGACATTATGGAAAGTCTGATTTAAATGTTAGTACTCCATTTTAGCATAAATACCATTTTCAAAATGTAAAAGATAAAAAATCCATTTCATCTGCATAATATAAAATTCCAAAAAAGAAGTAGGCAAAAAATCTACTGAAAATTTGACTAAAAAATATCTGAAATGACATAAAAAGAACAAGATGATGGAGTATAAGCAGTATAATCTTGAGGAATTAAAAAACATGTTTGATAAAGAACAAAACCCTGAAGAATTAAACAAAATCATGGGCGCAATAGTTTAAAAACAAGATGTATTATCTGATAACAATGAAGAGTCAAATTATGTCCAGTTAGAAGAAGAAATATATCAACAGATGAACTCAATTAAACTAGAGAAGCCTAACATTGCTTCTTCTAAAAAAACTAGGAGGAGATTAGATATTAAAAAAATGGTAAAATGATATTTTATAATGAAATCAACGAGAATAGAGAAGAACTCAACGTGAATATACCAATTTTATGAGACCTAGATATGTTCCAACAAGACGTACAACCAATTTTTCTTTGGGTTTATCCCAAGGAAAACCACGTCATTTGAAGAGATTGGCCTTACCCTAATTAGTCAAATATGATATATCTTAAACATCGATGGAGCTCGTAATAGAGCAGAAATATTTGAACATTGAAAAGGGGGTATTAATAGTGTCTTGAACTTTAATACGACATGGTCTACTGGGAATTTTCTAAACTATATCAAACATAGATTTTCTGACACTGTAGCTGACTAGTATGATTCATTAGATGAGGAAGGTAAAAATGTTTAAGAATGATGGAAAGACCAGCTGCAATATTCAAAAAATTATGTAAGGAAATCGAGACTGAATTTATCGAAGTTAAGCTTGATCCCGAAGAAAAAAGTAGGGAATGACAAAGAAAGATTAATAATATAGAGTTATAGAATCTTAGATATTTGAAAAATTATATTGCTAAATTTAGCCAATATTATTATAAAATTGGGCAGAGTGAAACTAATCTTGGTATGTTTTATGACAACTTACCATATCCATCAATTCTATAATAATGAAAAATACACTACATGACCTCAGAAAGCAGATGTCATTGATATCCTTAGTATAAGAATCTCTTATCTAAGAAAATGAATTAATGATCAATGTCTTGATCTCCAAAAAACAAAAGAAAATAAAGAAATAATTTCTACTATGTAGGGATAATCCTCACGAATGGGGAAAGGAATCTGAGAAGTGATGAAAAAGAAAATTTATAAGAAAAAGAGCTTTAACGAGCAAAGGGGAGGGAAATATAAAAGAAAATATTCTAAAAGAACAATCCTTAAAAAACAAAGATTTTTTAGAAAAACCGCTTATTGTCCTGTAGGAAAAAACAATTATAAGTGTTAGGGATGCGGAGAAGTGGGTCACTATATGAAAGAATGTAAAAATAAGAAGAACAATAAGCTTATAGAAACTTTGGGTAATCTAGGCTATGATAAGCTTAGCGAGGAAGAAGTACTAGATCTAGCCTTGAAAAACAAGGGAATTATTGAAATTACGCTAGAAGATGATTATAAAGAAACCAGTCACACGATGGAAAGTAGTTCAATTAGTCTTAGTAATCTTCAAAGAGAAGAATTTATTATAGATAACAAGAACAAAGAAGTTAGAGGAGATTGAGTTTTTCCCATAATTTAGAAAGATATGATCTATAAAAAATCCATCTTTCAATTAAAGAGTAAGTGCATACGTGAAATGATGGAAGGAGATCTAGACGTAAAAGACTGTGAGTATGATGTGGGAGAAGTTATACTCATTAAGTAGGAAAATATCCTTAAGCATAACAAAGATAGAAAGTATAGGTACATCCATGTTGGAAGTGTCCACCTACAAATTACTCCATTATAATATTATGGCAAAGATATTGATCCTTATGCTTTACTCTATGATATCAACATACCAAATTTAATAATCAAATTATCATAGGGATTAAAGACAATTTATATAATGGATCTATAAGATTCAATTGCCGACCTGGATATTATGTAAATCTAAAAGATGAATATGTCAAAAACTTCCTATCCCTTAAGATAAAAACTGTTGGGATGAAAAGCAGAGGACACCCATTAAGGATATTCTGAAAAATAATCTACAAACTAGATAGTATTATAGATCCAAAGACTAAAATAACAATGACAGAAGCAGAAAAATTTAAAACTCCTACTCCAATGCAAAAAATTTAAAGGATAAAATCCAATCCACATCAGATAAAAATTGATAGGTCTCATATATCGAGCTTTGCCAATACCACAAAAATCAAGATGGAAAATGTAACAATAATTGATGAGAATGGTAGAAGTACTATTAAACCCTAATTATTAAGAATCATGAGCACAAGATCAGAAAAGGAAAGAGGATCTTCAACTACTAAAGAAGAACTCAAAGAAGACGATACAATTAGTATGATCAGTAAAATGAGTAGAATAAGCTTTGAATCCGCAAGATATAGTGTAGATCGAAATATGAGTCTATGTAGAAAAGTCATTGAGTACAAAATAAGACAGCTAGTGAGACAATCTATGAGGATGAATTAGTAAAAAATATGACCATGGAAATTGCTATTAAGTCATCAATACAAATTTCAATAGCATTTATATCCCAATAAATGTATTCTTAGAGGGATATAATAGATATAAATTATGTGCCTCCATCGATAGTGGTTGTTCTGTCTTTTTTGGAAAAAAATATCATTATTTCTAGAATTTATGTGGAAAAAATCCAAATCCTTTATAAGTAAGGATAGTTGACAATAGCATAATGAGGCACAATAAAGCCATAGAAGGATTATCCATAGAAATAGGAGGAGTCCAATTTATTATACTAGTCCTATGGGTTACTAGTCAACCCTATCATGATATGATTATTGGAAATAATTTTCAGATGCTATATTCTCCCTGCACATATACCATAAACCAAATAATATTCACAATGATGATAAATTAAATAAAGCATACACACATCAAAAGATTGAGTTTACATTGAGCTATCGTGGTGAGAAGGTAATATCTCCTCAACATTAGATAGCACTAACAATCTCCCTACTTGAGTTATCAATTATAAGAGCAGATTGCTAATAGTAAGAGCAGTTATGCAAATAACTCTACTTTGATAATCTTCTTAAATTTTGGGATAACAATAAGGTATTTGTAAAGACCGCTTTGCTAAATTCCAACATTATTATCTGAGTCAAACAAATAGTGTATACACACTAGGATATCTAAGAATTTGACAAGAAAATTAAAGAACTTTTGGATAAAGGGTTAATGAGGAATAATAAGAGTCCTCACGCCAGTCCTACTTTTATGGTATGAAATTATGCTAAAGAGAAAAGAGGTAAAAACTATAATGGTAATAAATTACAAAAAGCTTATGATAATATTGTCTTTGATGGTTATTATATTTCTAATAAAACACTTTTCAATAGAATTCAAGGAGCTTCTTAGGTCTTAAAAATGGATTGCAAAAGTAGATACTGGCAGATAAAAATGGATGAAGAAAGCATTTCTTTAATCACTTTTAGTGCCCCTCAAGGACATTATGAATGGATAGTAATGCCACCTGGTCTAAAAAATGCACCCCAAATATTTCAAAGAAGAATGGATAACAACTTCAAAGATTTTAATCATTGTTGTCTAGTTTACAACAATGATATCCTTGTCTTTTTTAAGACCCTTAGAACAGTATAAAGATTATGTCCTAGCTATCACCCAAAGGTGTCTTGATCATGGTATTATTCTTGGTAAGAACAAGTGTATTTATGTTGAACAAGAAATTGAGTTTTTAGGTCCAAAATAAAACCTGGACAAATCATCCTGCAAAAGTATATTCTAAAAAAATAGAAATTTTCTCGAAAAGATTTTATATAGGAAGCAACTAGAAAGGTTTCTTGGATCTCTTATATATGGTTTAGATTTTATTACAAATCTAGCCAAATAGAAAAAATCATTGCAGTAGAAACTCAAGAAAGAAGTAAGTTGCACACGAACCCCCAGCGATTCAAAGATTGTTCAAAATATCAAAAAAATGTGTGAAAAATTTCATGTTCTTAATTTACCTAATGAAAGAGATGATTTAATTCTTGAAATATGTGCCAACAATGAGCTCTAAAGTACAGTACTCAAAATCCAAGAAAGATAAAAACTCTGCAAATATTACAGTGGAAGTTTTGGTGAAGCAAAATGCAACTATCCCATGATGGGAAAAGAAATCCTGCACTTATAAGGGGAATCAAAAAGTTCTTAATCTTTTTAGCCCCAAAACCTTTTTTATTCAAACTAATTGTAAAGGAATACTTGGTTTTGTGAAAAAAAATTTATCGAACATGGAAGTGCAAGGACAACCACTAGAAAATCGCTCATTTGTGACTGAAAAAGCGGTCACAAATTATGAAAAATCGGTCACAAATGTCATTTGTGACCGACTTTGTGGCTGAAGTCCATGGTCACAAAATCCTTGGTCGGAAAAATGGTTTTGTGACTGAATCGGTCACAAATTGGGATGATATCTGTGACCGACAGAGTAATCACACTTTGGGACCGCATTTGCGACCACATAATATTTGAGACCTATCTTGTGACGCCTTTCTCAATGAGAAATTTGGATTGAGTTGTGACGATATTTGTGACCGCATTAATTTGTGACCGAGTCGACACAAATTATTTACGACCAAAATCGTGACCTCGGTCTTTTGTGACCGCTTTATGACTAACTTTGTTAGAAATTATGCTTCTTTATGACCACCTTTATGACTAACTTTGTTGAAAATTATGCTTTTTTGTGACCGTATTTGTGATCAATTATGAAAAAATGAAGAATAATTTGTGACTGTTTTTGTAACTAAATTTAGTAATAGTTTGAAAAGTATATTTGTAATATGACCATATCCCTGAATTTACAAAACTATAACCACACATTTACGTATGCATGACAACCACACTTCATGCTTCCATAGCAACGAAACTTCATACTTCTATAGCAACCAAACCAACATCCAACATGAATATCTTTACAACAAAGACATAAATTTAAATTACAATAATTCAACAACATCGAAAGTGCTTCAAACCAGAAGACAAGTTATATTAGATCATCAAACAATGTTTCCATGCTATATGAATCACCCGTTATTCTCATTCTCATCCTCATTATCTTGATGATCATGATTGTCATCATCATTGTCGTCGTAATCATTATCATC
This sequence comes from Carnegiea gigantea, assembly GCA_029747015.1. Taxonomy (NCBI): domain Eukaryota; kingdom Viridiplantae; phylum Streptophyta; class Magnoliopsida; order Caryophyllales; family Cactaceae; genus Carnegiea; species Carnegiea gigantea. The sequence continues at coordinate 331,281 of JAKOGI010000248.1, read as the reverse complement.
ATTGTCATCTTCTTCTTCATCTTCATCTTCATCTTCATCGTTACCACCATGACAACCACTATTGCTTTTATTTCCACCGTTTCCAACACCAACATTGGTGGAAATTGGAATTGTAAAGTTCATTTGTTGCATCAAAGTTTTTACAAGTTCTATTGTCTCAGAAAGTTGCTTAGTGGTTTGATCTAGTTGTTTAGTAGTATGGTCTAGTTGTTTCTCAACCCGATTTAACCTCTTTTTTAACTATTTCTTTGATTACTTCTCCTTTTCAAATAGTTCAATAGAAACTTTGGTGCTAGTTGGTGGACCTGTAATAAAAGCACGTGAACCCTCCATTCCAAATCCATAAATTTTACCTTTCTTAGTGAGGCCAACAACCTCCTTCCAAATATTCATCTGAGTTTCTGTCGACAGTTGAGGAAGTAGCATTCCTTAGGAGATAGAACCTTCACCTTGAGTAAATGCTTGGATCTCTGAAAGTCTTTTTTTGTACTTCTCCTATATTAAAAAGAATTGAAGTATTTTTGTCAATTTAAAGATAAAAAATGAGTAACAATATATTCTAGTAAATAAACAAATTTTCACAAAAATGAGTCACTTACATATACTTCTTTTGACTTTTCATCCACAAATGATTGATCTTTTTTTCTTGGAGTGGGTGCATACAAATGGTTCATCAATAGTTGGCTCTCTTTTCAATAGTTCCGCTACATACAATAAAAAGCAAAATAGGTGATTATCAATACAGGTAAATAATTTTAATTAGTTAGATAAAATAAACGTATTACGCAACAAAAAATATATACATTACTAATTTTCTTCTATGCTTTAAATAAGGAATTGATCCACCATAATACACAGATGAACCTACTCCCAACAGTGATGCTCGATTTGTCTTGCCTAACTGACTTTTCCCTTTGAATTTTTCAGACTCCCAATATGTATATAAGCCATCATAAACATCTTTGCTTAGCCACACAAGTTGTTTCCCATTTTTTCGAGTCTCAAAAGTCATTCCTTTTAATCTTGATGATCCACAAAACTCGAAACTCTCCCAATCTCATGAGCATGCTCATCATCCAAACAAAAGTTTTTCTAAAAATAAACCAAAATCATAGGCACAAGTAAGTATATGAAAAAACATGAACCTTTTTTTTTCCAATTGTTAGACAACTTACTTTGAATTCATCAAACCACATATTTCGCACTTCAATGGGTATTTCCTTCCAAGTATGATATGGTGAATCATACTTATTTTTCTTGATATTAGAGATAGAATGAATGACACAAGTGTGGTTTGGATAGAATTTGCCAAAATATAAAGAAATGCATAGTGTTAAAATTTTCATTTTGTAATGTTAATTTAAAAAAAGAAAACAATCAACACAAAAAGCAAGTACTTACTCTTTTCCTCTTGGAAAAATCTTCATCTTGGTTTGTCATTAGACTTCTTCAATAAGTTCATAAACCTCTTACGAAGGCTGAGAAGTTTCAGGAGTAGTTGTAGGAGTAGAGGTAGCTATTGGAGTGGTAGTAGATATAGGTACATGGCCAAAAGAAAGGTGGGTTGGTTAGATAGTAGACAATTTGGTATGTGGCCGGGTATGATTGTGAAAAGGTAGAGAGCTCATAGGGATGGAATTTTGGATGGGATCTATTGTAGGAGAAATAATAAGTGAAGGGGTAGATGGGAGAGTCCCTTAAGAAGAAGTAAAAGTGAAATGAAACTTTTTCGTAGTATGACCTTTCTTCGACATCTTTCAAGGGAAAGAAAATCATAAAACAAATAAACACAAAATTGATAATCATCAAACATAAAAATCAAGAACACGATAAATACTCTTAAGAATTAAGATAAAATCATACAAACATGCATAAAGAAGGCTATCACAAAAGAAACAAGATTGTCTTTACTACAAATAAAATTATAATCATGAAAATTATAACAGCTAACTATTCATCATCATCCTCATCATCTTCATCATTGTCAAGCTCTACATCATCTTCAACTTCGGTATCATTCTCATCAGTAAATTCTTCTTCTTCTTCTTCTTCTTCTTCTTCTTCTTCTTCTTCTTCTTCTTCTTCTTCTTGTTCCTCCTCCTCCTCCTCCTCTTCCTCCTGTCCCTCCTCTTTCTCTTCATTCTGATGAGTCATTAGTGTAATATCTATGTCAACTTCTTCATATCCATCATCCCTAAGATTATCAATTTGAACATCATCTAATGTGGCAGTAGCATTAAACATACTCTCTTCTTGTTAGGCACTTTCAATGTATACTTGCTATCCACTCTACATCTAGGAGTAGTTTTTATAACAATCCACCAATCTTGATTGTCTCTCCTTCTCACCGAATATGGCACATAATACACTTAAGTGGCAAAATCCGTAAATATGAACGGATCATACTTCCTATAGCGTCGAGTATGTCGTCTAATGTCTACAATACCAAAATCTTTATGCACCTACCATTATTAGGGCATTATTAAACCAGTGACAACTAAATAGAACACACTTTTTAATTGGTTCTCCTGGATATTCAATCAACTACTCGTTTCAGAATCCCATAGAAATCTTTTTTAATGCCACCTTCTCCGGCTCCTTTAGCACAAACTCCACAGTTGTAAGTTTTTTTGTCTTCATTCTAAGCTTCTGTGTGGAACTTATAACCGTTGACTATATACATAGGCCATGTATTCGCAAGTCTTAGAGGTCCCAATGCTAACTGACGCAAATATCAATGACGTTCCATATCATACATTTGCATCATGCCCACCTAGTAAATAAGAGAACATAATTTTATTACTCAACTAAAAATATACATATGGTTAATTACTTAATTGTTTAACTGAGCATTAAGTTAGCTTGAACTTACATTCTCTCTAAACCATGAAGCAAGTTGTATCGCGATTATAGCATCAACCTGCTAATTAGAAAGATATGGGTTGTCTGCTCTTTTTTCTTGAGTGAAGAAGCTGCCAAGTGCATCACTCATTTTTAGGATTAAGTATGTGTGAACTATGTTTTGAAAGAACATATTTAAGATATAAAATAGTAACAACCCAATATAAGGTTGTACTTCCTCACAATTAGTAGAACGTGAAGATGAGCAGCATTATATTCTTCATCAGTCAACCACCACGGTGTTACTCGCCCATTGGGACGACCTTGTGGATGAAAAATCGATACTGTTGGTTGTGTATCATGTTGCTCACCTTTATCCTCATTTCTTTTATTCCTATTCCTCATACACTGTACATTGGATGTGAAATAGTATGTGCAAAACTGAGATATTTTAAGATTAATGTACGCCTCACATATTGAGCCTTCGGGAAGAGCCTTATTCTGCACCATTTTCTTTAATAAGCTCAAAAACCTATGATATAATTTGTCATATATGTAAGTAAATGTTACGTAATACTCATAATATTTTAAAAAATTATGTATAAAAAAATAAAAATCTACCTCTCAAAACGATATATCCAACGATCTTGGACTGGTCCTCCTAATTTTGCTTCATAAGCCATGTGTACAGGCAAATGCTCCATGCAATTGAAGAAGCTAGGAAGGAAGATACGCTCTAATTTGCACAAGGTCACAATAATATTCTTTTCCATCTGGGGTAGTTTCTCCTCGTGCAACACTATTGAGCATAAGTCTCTATAGAATTGGTTAAGTTTAGTAAGAGGCTTCCATATTTGTTCGGGAAGTGCACTGAATGCAATTGGAAGCAATGATTACATGAACACATGGCAATCGTGGTTCTTCAAACCACTTATCTTGGTCTTATCAACATCCACACATTTAGCTAAATATAATGAATAATTATCCGGTATTCTCAACTTCTTCACCCATTAGCAAATAGCCCTTTTTTGCTCCATTGAAAAGCTGAACTTTGCCTTTGGTTTCACAATTTTGCCATTAGCTAACTCTTTCAGCTCTAATTCTTTGAGCCCACAATATAATTCAAGTCCATTCTTGCTTTGACGTTGTCCTTCGTTTTGCCATCTATATCCATAACTGTGTTGAAAACATCATCAAATAAATTCTTCTCTATATGCATAGCATCCAAATTATGTGGAACTAAGTTTGTCTTCCAATATGTCAATTCCCAAAATATACTTTGTTTGATCCAGTTATGAACTTGTCCAAAACCTTTAATGACAAAAGGTCCATTTTTAGTAACCTTAGGAAGGTGTTGCACAGTTTGCCATATTTCTTCTCCATGTAGTGTAGCAGGAGGCCTACCATTTTCACTTTTGTTCTTTCTAAATGCATCCTTATTCCTCCTAAATTGATGATCCATTGGCAAAAATTATCTATGACAGTCAAACCATGTTGGCTTCCCTCCATTCTCTAAGCGAAAGGCTTTGGATGACGACATACAAATAGGACAAGCTAATTTTCCATGAGTGCTCCACCCAGACAACATGCCGTAAGCAGGAAAATCATTAATAGTTCACATCAATGCAGCCCTCATTTGAAAATTTTCCTCCTTAGAAATGTCATATGTTTGGACACCTTCATTCCATAAGGTTTTCAAATAATCTATCAAAGGTTGTAGATATACATCTATATTAGCCTCGGGATTTTTCGAACTAGGAATAATGTAAGCCAAAAACATATAAGGTGTGCTCATACACATTTCTGGAGGGAGATTGTAAGGAGTTAGAATTACTGCCTAACATAAATAGGGCTTTGCATACTGTGATGAAAATGGAGAGAAACCATCGGCACATAAACCAAGTCTAGCATTACGTGGCTCAGAGGCAAAATCAGGCCAAGTTCTGTCAAGATATTTCCATGCTTCTCCATCAGACAGATGACATAATACACCAGGCTCTCGAGGATTTTTGTAATGCCATCTCATATGTTGAGCAGAACTATGAGCTGCAAATAACCTTTTGAGCCTAGGAATGATGGGAAGATAATGCATTCTTACCAAAGGAACATCCTTTTGTTCTCTCCTTTTTTGTGACTCACACACCCTATATCGAGGAGCATCACAAAATTTGTATTGTTCTAGATGTCCATCATTTTTATAATACAACATACAACCACTAATGCAATCATCTTTTTTTACGAAAGTGAGCCCCAATTTTCTCACTAATTTTCTTATATCGGAGAAGTTACTCTACACATAATTACTAAATGGACATGCTTCTTTCATAAGTTGTACGACTTCATTAAAATAACTCTGCGTCATATTGTGCTGGAATTTAATACTCATTGATCTAAGAGCAACAGGTAACTCAGAATGATTAGTATAATCATCCCACAATGGATGTTGTAATGCATTTAACAAGTCATAAACCCTTTGTACATCGGGATTATAAGGTTCTGGAACATGTTGATTAAAAGCATCTTCAACCATTGTGTGATACGCATCATTGGGCATATCATGATTTTGGAAAGAAGTACTGGATGGACTCTAATACATGTTAACTTCTTCATCTTCATAGGGTTGAAGTTCCCCATGTGATGCCTAATACCAATATCCACTAGTGAGCCCCTTCTTATATAGGTGAACCTTTACTTCCTCCGGTGGTAGAAATTTTGTGTTGTCACATTTCGTACAAGGACACCTATGTACTTTCTTCCTCAAATACATAGGAAGGTTTCTTGCAAACATGTCAAACTCATTAACTCCAGCCACAAACTCAGGTGTCAATCCACCTCTATTGGAAAAAAGACTATTAAGCATCCACCTACGATGCTCCGGAATTTTCATATTCTGTCTAAGTTAGAATAAGTTATTTCATTAGTTTCTTCAACTATTAATAAAAATATAGCATACTAACTAAAACACTTATGCACATATAAAATGTATCAAAGTACACATAGCTTCTTATATGAAAGCATAGTTTTCACACCTAATAACAACCACATCTAGACAGCAAAATGAACACCCAAAATGTAGACCATCAAACAATCACAGTACAATTAATTGGACTTCATGATATAAAATGCGTTCTTAGGCTGTACCAAAAAGATCATATAAACCATTGCCGGCCCATTAAGCTCTTCCATCATAATAAGAAAATTACTTTATAGTAATGTGCTTAATAATATTCATACTTGCATTAGTTAGAATTAGAAACCTCTACAATACACCTTCACGATCAAATAACTTCAACTTTCAATCACTTATATCGCTCAACTGCAAGCCATATCAAACATATGTACAAAGAAAAAAAATATGAGTACTTGTATATAAAAATCACACCATTGATAGCAAGGACATAAAATCAAACAAAATGTCAAATGCACATCAAAAATAGTTATGAATGAAATTGTGCAAACAAATAGATGAAGGCAGGAAGATATGAAATTATAAGGGAGGAGAGCGAGCGAGCGAGAGAGAGAGAGAGAGAGAGAGAGAGCTAATTCTAAGTAAAATCAAAATCATAAACAATAAGCCAAAAAAAGAAATAATGCCAAGTAGTTATAGAGAGAGAAAGTATCTAGAGAGTGGGGGGAGTATCTTTGTATCTATTTGATGGTAAGGACGGGGGTGATAATTAAGGAATAGATAGGGTAAAAAATATAAGCAATGCATCCAAAAGGATGGAGGGAATCATTTTGATTAGTTAGGTGGATATGAGGGTGAGATTTGCCATATCTTTTTATTTTTTCTTTTGCTTTGTTGGAAAATTTTTGGCTCAAATTTTAGGGGTGGAGGAAAAAGGAAAAAAGAGAAAAAGAGAAAAATTATAAGGTGTATGTTGATGTGTTAAATGCTTCAAGATGAGGACAAAGACATGTGAAATGGAGGAGTTGGAGCATGTGGAAAGTGTTGATCATGCAACTTTTGCTTTGTCAAAATTTAATTTGATGATGAATGGAAATGTGGTTACCAAGAAATATATCAAAATGTTAGTGATTAATCTTCATAATTATGATGTTAATGAGGAAAAAAGAACACATAAAAGATGGGTTTTAAGTGTACTTCTAGTCTTACATCTCAGCATGATCGATACGTAAATGGATCAAGTAATTTGATCTTTTATCCAAGAAAAAGCATTTCTAGTTTGCATGGCCCAATCGTTCATCTTGAAAATTTCTTCAATAAATTGGGTAGATTGCTAGTCTAGTTCTCTATCCACGATTCTGCTATTTACCTTACTGAACTAAATTTACTGAAAAAATATTACTGGAATATGGGAGAAACTTTGTTAGTGAAGTGATTAATGTTTTCAATGTGTGATTTTAGCTTTTGGCTATACATTAGCTAGTATCATTATTTGAAGTATCAAAAATTTTATCATGGTATTTGAAAGTGTGAATTGTTCAATGAGGTTAGGCCTTAAATTTCCTCTAAAGATGAATTGCTTATTTAGGTCTCAAAGCTCCTCTAAAAGTAAATTGATCATCAATAAACCATTGTTATGTGGGCAGCATAGTTCTAAAACCATAACCATTGAGCTAAAATGTCATTGGCTTAGTTCAGAATAAGTTCAGTTAAAATAAACTCAGTTAAAATAAGCTGAAGATAACACGAAAAATAGGTAAACAACACTTTTTGTCCCTAACTTTGTGACTCAATACATGGAAAGATGAGAAGAACACTAGAAATAGAATAAAAAATTTTCAACCAAAAAAAAAAGGGTATCACTTTCATCAAAAGCCCAAATCCATAGAGGCAAAAAAATATTTAAAGAAAATTGTAAATACTGGCCATACACAAGAAAAGATCATTAAATTTGTCAGGTGCTGAAATAGTTTTGCTATATCTAACTATTCACATATCATATGAGCTTATTTATTATTTATATTTAAGATCGATTTTGAAGGCGCCTTCAGTTGATTATGTAAGTACACATTTAATATATGCAATTACAAACACTTCAAAATTCTTGTATTTTAAGCATGTACAATTGCATACTATTATGAAATTGTTACGTCATACTAATAAAAATACATTCAAACTCAATTTTGACATATAACTAGGAAATAAACCAGTAATACAAAGCATGAACATCCAATGCAAAGCTGAGTGCATTGTTATCCAAGAATTCCAAATTACAAATTATTATCGTCCAAAATTTTCCCCCAACAAAAAAACTTACCATCCCTCCATGGCAATATACCATTCCCTTCGCTCCAAATATAATGTTCTTTATTCCTTTTAGGGTTGCCCTAACACAATGTCCACTTGTTAAAAATGAAAACATCGAATTTATGAGCATTCTTAACCAACCCATATTTTGAATTTAAAATCACAATTATTATAAAAAAGGAGGAAAATTGAAAACTAACACTGTTAAATTCAAATAGCAAGGATATTATATTATTGGTATTTTTGTATTTGAAAGAGCATATTCTCATTCATCTCTTAAAATGCATGCGAAATCAAACAAGATAATCTTTTTGAGACTTCTTCAGCTAGAATTCCTTAGCTGTGAAGACAGTTGAAGATGACAAAACTCAGAAAAAAGAAAACAATACAAGATAGCATTTTTGATGGTTTGGTAAGAAGGTTTAACCTAAAAACCCCCCCCCCCCCCCCCCCAAAAAAAAACCTCAAGACCATTAAATTTGTCAAAAACTCATCTCTAAACACAACTAAGATCAATAGCAATGATGAGCAGCTCACTGAAGATCAGAAAGTTATCTGTAAATCACTATTCCTTTTTTTTCTCACTAATCAAACAAGTCTAAAACAAGATTGTGACAATCCAACTTGACTAAAGAGCAACCAAAACCAAAATTAAAATGAGCAAAAACCCAATTCTACAGTTTGAACAAATAGTTGTGCAGATCAAGACAACCCAGATATTACCAATAATTGAGTTTGATCTTTAAAGCAAGAAAGAGAAAAGTCGGCCATAATTGAGCAAAAGACTTACATATATATGCGCTGGAATGAACAGAAAACACACTTGGGCTTCGCCGGAACAACCAGAAATAGATCTGGCTTTGCTGGAATGATCGAAAATAGTCAGCCAAATCTGGGCTTTGCTGGCTGGCGCCAAAAATGGGTGGAATAGAAACAACCAGCGTACAAAAGGGTGTGCGAGTTGGGCATGCGAAGGATGTCCAACTTGGTTTGGGCGAGTTGGTGATAGTGTGCAGCACTCCAATGCCCGATGATGGGAGAGAGAAGAGTGAGAGGCTACCGGCAATGATGGGAGAAAGAAGAGTGAGAAGCTGCTGGCAACGATGATGGCGTACGAAGAGGGGTGCAAAGATGGTGTTCTGCTAAGGGGGGTCGGGGGTGTGTGGAGGTTGAATAAAAGTTTAGATAGTTAGGTTGTTTTGTTACTTCACCAATATTGTCACCGAAATTTAATTTTTTTATGGTCACAAAATCAGTCTCGATTTTTTTTAAAAAAAAAATTAGTCCTAACTTTAAAATTAAAGAAAAAATGTGTTAAGTTTTGAAAAATTAAAATTTATGATTGATTTTATATCGGAGTAAAAATCGGTCATAAAATGTGACTATATTTCACACCATTTAACTTGTGGTCAGAAAATTCTCACTGCCCTACATTGGTCACAAAATTAGTCACAAAATGTGACTATTTTCAAGCAGTCACAAAAAAGCGGTCACAAATTTCAGTCTTTCTTGTAGTATCATGCGTTAGCAATTATGGTTTACCCAATTTTCTTTTTCTATGAACACTATACAGGGATTGAAGAATTCTCGGATAGATAATTTAACTCGCGAGCTTGCCAATGGTGATTATCAGAGCAGAACTCCTACCGAAAAAGGAAGATATCCAAAATGAAATGTTATTACTGCTAGAACGAGCTTCTTCTTCTAGTAGAATCCTTATAGATATTTTGGAGTTCCATACAAAAGGCAAATCACGCTTTGTTCTGTTGTCTTCTGCCTATCTAATAATACAAGGATTCAGCCTTTTAGAGTTATAAATGAATTAGCTAAGATGTCCTGCAGCCTACATTGACTACTATCATAATTATTCTTGTGATATCTAAGAGTCATGGAGTACCATGATCTTCTTTCTTGATAGATCTTGAGTTAGCGGTGTTAGATTCCCAACAAATTCAATCTCTCCAGATAATTCCATCATGAAAGCCTAAGAATATGGAATGGTGGCTTACCTCATCGAAATCCTATCTCCAAAGTACCCATTCTTCTCAAGACTAACTAACTTTCAATAATGAATGTTTAAAAGGATCCGTTAGATTCTTACATCCCCTGATGGTCAAACAAAAATTTCATACAGTAGAAGTTTGTATGTTGAGGTATATTATGCAGTAATTGAGTATGAAAATGGAAAGACCAATTCAGCACATTATCTTATTCAATTAGTAGATTTAGATGATCCCAATGACCAACATCAAGAATGGTTTCCAAAATGACAAGAAGTAGTTAGTGATCCTGCCTTACCAAGAGCCATTGGTTTTTATGACATTTGTAATCAAATGTGTGCATTGATTGAACAAGGAAAAACACTAATGCATTACGGGAATACTATTTTCATGTATCACAAAAATTTAGCAAATATATAAAGGTAGTTGGGGCTACTTCCAAAGATGTCTTTGATTATCTCCGTAACGCTAAAGCTAGAAAATTTTATCAGAAAAAGAAAAGAAATATCTTCACGAATTATTTAAAAAATGGGATCCAGAGTATCTTCAACTTGATGAAGATTTTGATGATTACCTGGATAATAATGGACTAAAAGACATTATTGGAGATGAACGCATGCAGAATCTCAACATAGATAACTAGTCTTGTCAACATTTAGTGCTCTAAAAAGTTTGCACCATTATTGTATTTTGTCAGGTGTCAAGTCAGTAAAATAACGCAGTCTACTATAGCCATGTGAGGGCAGCTATAGTCATGTGAAAATATCAGTGTGTATTGTAATCATTAAGGCATCCTATATAGTCCAACCCCTCTATAAAAGGAGAAGCAAAGTGTTAAGAAGGGACACGATCGCTTGAGTACACTTAAGCCAAAGAATAGTCAAAAATTCTCCATTTCTCTATGAGCAAGCATCTCTGATGATCTTAGTAGCTTCAGTCCCTTTTCAATCTTTCCATTTTAATATTTTCACTTTCAAGCTTTCAATAAAAGAAGTTTCCAACTCTTGAACGTTATTTAATCGAATCTTATGTCTTAATAGTTATAATTTCTTAATTAAAGTCTCAATATCCTTTACATTAAAAACTTGATTAGTGACTAAGGTCTGAGGAAGGAAATGAAACATATCTGTGCTATACCTGATCTAAGGGATGTGTGGTTAACATTAGCAATCTCTATAAACTAGAAGCTAGAGGAACCCCAGGGTCCAGCACCGACTAAGTTTAGGCAACGTCCAAACTCTCTAATTAAGCTTTTTGTTATTGCTAAGCATGATGGGCCTATAATCATATAAAACATAATATTTATGATATAAGTAGTAGATTGTAATAACTAGTACCAGTAAAGTCATTAAAAGAAGTTAAATCATTTAAAATAAGCATCTTTCCTGAAAAAACCAAAAAAAAAATCAAAATTACTTAAAGTATCCCATTTGGGCCAAAGTTCAAAATTTGTGAAAGTTTTGAGCGAAAATGATAATAAAAGAACCACCAAGTTATTTTCCTCAAACCTTGAGGGACCAAAAAATTCATTCCTAGACTTCGTGGTCCCAAAATTCAAACACCATACGTGGAGGTACTGAAAAATAAACAATTCTCAAAGAGAAGGCCAACGACAAATGAGATGGCGTAGGTGGTGATAAAGTTCGTGATGGAGGCGTCCACTAAGGTGTCCTTCTTTTCCTTGAAGTAATGGTCATGGTAGCACCTGAAGTAGACATTCTTGGTCTCTCTTTCTTCGTTGTGCTAAATTAAGAATGGAGGAGAATAGGGTTAAGGTTAGGGTTTTGAAGTCTCTTTTCAAGGGTTCGATGGAGGCTTGATTTTGAGCGGAAGTAGATGAACGGATTCCAAATGAGAATCTGAGAAGATGGAAGATGATAAGACTAAAGCAAGATCTGAGAAGTAAAGTCAGTGAATTCAAGAAGCAAAAGAGAGAGAAAGATTGGGGCTAGGGCACTTGAGGGCTACACAAGATTATTAGTTGTTGGATGAATAAGCAACACCTTTTTATTCATAAAACTTTAATCAATCTTGATTTGATCTATCGGTCCAGTGGGTCCAGACCAGGACTACACCAACGACCAAGTAACAAAAATTTCAAGACCGAGGATCCGACTAAATATGATCAGTCCAGTCCAGTGTAACTTTAAACCAAATAATTAACAACTCTATCGGGTCATAAGTGAACTAAGGATTTGAGTTGTGGCTTAATTAAGAATTTGGGTTCCGTGTGATTGGATATGGTTAGTTGAAGTATCGTAATAATGACAAGTTTGCAACCTAGGGAAGCAAAGTAGATTTTGGAGGATAAACAAGGAATTTAGTGGGTCTAACATGCTTGAAATTTGGCAATTTGGGAAATTAAGGTGTTATGGAGTTTGGATTTTTGGGTTACATGGATATGGCGTTGTGTGCTTTTGGAATTTGTAACTTTGAAAAATTGAGCAAAGGGCCCACTCCGTCAAATTTTATAGTTTAGGGCCAAAACTTAGTTTATGGCCTTTGGGGCATAGTTTTCTACAATTATCAAAATTCCCTTAATGATAAAATATGATTGGAGAAGACTACCCTTATTCTTACACTCCATTCAGCACCTACATTTCGAGAAAAATGTGCCTTTTCATTTATTCACGCTCATGCAAAGCTTCTTTTCACCGTGGATCAGACAATTGATATGACATAAGGGTAGAGAGAGCGGGGGAACGAAGAGAGATGAAAAGAGAAAGACAACATCTTGACGCTTGCAAAGGAAATTTCATCCTTTCAAACTACTAAAGAGTTAGAGAGAGAGAGAGAGAGAGAGAGAGAGAGAACCACAGGGATTATGTATTTGGCTTCTCAAGGTTCTTTAGAAGGTGCTCAAATCCATAGTGCAAGCTAAACTCATTGTATTGAATAGAGCTTCAAGTGCTGCCAAAATAGATAGTTGTGAGGTCAATCACAAACCGATTAGATGATCCTTAGAGATTGTTGCGAAGAGCCATGGCCAGATTAATTGATCCAATCAAAATTAGAAAGTATGAGGGGTTCAATTGTTGCGTTATATTAACACCACAGTTAGAGGCAATTGAACAATCGACCCATCCAAGAAGGCAATAGCCTTGAAGCTAATGCATAACTAGGAAGGAGATGAAGTAAGCTTCCATGAAAGGAAATCATACACCTTTTCTAAAACTGTGGTGACAGAAGTTTTAATATTGATTGTCTAAAGGCATTGATTGATCTACATGATCTCAAAGAAAAGAGTAAAGGTCATCATCCATGTCGAGTCGATAGGATGAGAAGTAGAGAAACCATCACTCGCAACTGGGTTTCACCCATAGTTGGTCCGCACTGGCTGACGATAAACTGGTCTCCCACAAGGGGAAGACATGCTGACTTGCACAAGAACCAAATAGGATCGAGGGATGGAGGTCAGTGTCTTGGTAGTAGAAGCCAGTGGTGGAGGGAACGAAAAACTTAGCAACGGTGAGCAAGTAGGCTCCATTTAATAGGTGTCACCGGCAGTAACTAGTCAGAGGTGACTGGTAAAGTATTATCTATGCCCCTTGCCATAGAAAACCTAAGGAGGGCATGTTAAGCTTTTCTAGGGTTTTGGGATTAGTGCTCTGATACCATGTGAAGGTTTGGTCATATGTGGCTCACCCAATTTGAGAGCTAGACACTCGCATATATCAGTCACATCACGAGTTAAATTACATGCTAGCCCTATCCTTTGTTATAATAGTATCAGTGCATTCATTGGTCCTTGAAACAAATAAGAATTAGTTTTATAAGCTTGAAAATAGGATTCTCAAAATGAGATGAGAAAAAAGGCAATACAACAAATTTTATATGAAAGGGCTATAAATAGCCCAACTAATTTAAGTTTTCAATTATCCAGCACATTTGACCCTGTCTATTCAAATTAGCATTTTGTATGTATACATAGGCTTGCAATGTTCATCAAGATCAATCCTCAAATCAACAAGCTCCTTATCTGCCATACATATGCTAAAGCAATGCGGCAAACAAATGAGAGGACTTAATTATTATAACAAACCATCGATTAGTTCTTCCTTAATTATCCTAAATTCACATTGATTATATGATTATAATGTAAATCAAAGCAATAAGCCACATGAAGGATGTCCATTACAAAAAAGAAAATGCAAGCAGAGTTTATAAGTATATCTAAGTAAGGATAGTTGTGTAAATATAAACATTTAGATATGGACGTGCATCCTATAAGAGTGCGTGGAACTTGAGCTTGAGTTTGGTCGATTAACTCAGTGGTTAGATAAATAAAAAAAGAAGAGAGAGCGAAAGAAATGAAAAATGGGTCAATTAAGGTTAGCCAAGTGAGTGGCGCTAGATTTTTGCATATGCAAAAATTGTAGAAGGATAAGTTCAAACATTAATTGTAACAAGAATAAAAAAAATTTCCATTCTTTTTACTCCCCTCTTTTTTTCTTCTATTTTGCATCAGAGATTCGGTGATTGAAACCCCCTATTTTGAGGTCCTTGTTACCATATCAGAATCGCCTTTGGCCGCCAGAAACAGTCGCCGACCCCCGCATCCACTACCACTCACCATCTTTACCAACTCTCCTTCCATTTCGCCCTTAGAGGCACAAGCTCAAACTCCTTTATGCTAGTGCTGGACAGTGTTTTTATTCTTTCAAATTAGATTAATTGGCCTATTTGTGTTGGTAAATGAGCTTAGATATGTAAGAACAGAATGTCTAAATTGGTTGTATGATTAAGACGATTATAATTGATCCAGTTGGATTCACTTGGGTTGCAGATGGATAGTTGGGTTGTATGTTGATTTACTTTGCCAAAGGAAGTGGTGGTTGAGAGGAGTAATTGTGGCTCATAGGGACGTTAGCTTCGTAAGGTGATTGTTTAGAGACCATGGGTTATGATGTATACTTGCTTGGATTAAAAACGGGTTCTGTACGTTAACCTAGATATACTAGTTTGCAAATAATAATGTCCTTTGTTAGAGTTATGTAATTGGGTGTCAGATGGGTATTAAGTAATTTAAAACCTTTTAGAATGATGTGTAGGCTAATATTCAATTAATGACCTCTAGAATAATGGTGTCAATGAATTGTAGACGTGAATTATGTTAGTGACTAATTTAATCATTATGTGAACTAGTTGTTATATTCATATTTAAAATGAGTATGAGGGAGTTTAATAGGAATTGTAATCAAAGAACGTGGATTTTAGATGAGGGACACTCAAAAGATGGGTTAATCTATGACCTCAAGTTTTCTTTGGTAAGCGAGGCATACTTGGTTCAAGGACTTCTTACTAAACCAAGTAGCTATGGGCAAAAGGCTAACAGGAACGAGGTAAGTCGGCAAATTTGTTGGGATAATTATCAAAAGAGTCTTGAGATTGAAAATATTTTATGGGAGAATGTAGATACAGTATTGACGTGTTAGATTTAATTCCTTGATGTTAACATATTAAATAAGAGCAAAACGGGGAAAAAAAAAACTAACGCACCTGCAATTTTCAAAGAGAATTAAAAGCCAAATATTCACTAGCTTATGGATTATGAATATATTACTAATAGTATAGGGAAGGAAAAACTATACAAAGGTACTTCAAGTTTCATGGACCTTCAATTTTTAAAAATAATTGTAAGGTACCTTAACTTATGAGGTAACTAATAGAAAGGATTCTCAAAGTTTATCCAAACTATTTTTAGGTCCAATTCTACTATTTTATTTCATGAACAGCGCCAAATTTTTTTCATATTTGCATATTTTACTTCAATCCTTAAAAACTTACTTTCAAAAATTTTAATTTGCTGCATGTGTAATTTCGCCCATAAGTACCATTCGAGTCCCTCTGTAATATGGTATCAGAACCATGTGACCAAAAAAATAATTAATATAATTAAGCTAATTAATAGCTAATTAGCTTAATTAACTGCATTTAATGCTTGAAACATCATCTACTTATCCTACTCCTAATTATTCACATATTATGCACTTACCAAAAGGAGCCACTTCAACAGTATTGTAATATAAACTATGTCACTGATATAATTTTAGAATTAAAAGCACAATTAGCAAAAATTTAAAACTAAAGTTAAGGACATAAAGACGCAACTGTATGTCATCCACATCTTTCCTTAATTAACGAGATTAGATATAGTGAAAATTTTGATTTAAGTATTAGTATACCATTTTAACATAAATATTATTTCCAAAACCTAAAAAATAAAAAACATTTCCTTTGCACGATATAAAAATCCGAAAAGAAGTAGGAGAATGTTCAACCAAAAATTATGACATTTTACACCCTTATATTATCTAATAATTACTCGAAATAAATTATTAAATTAGAATTTTAATAATATTTTTATTTATTTTGTAGGAATGGAAAACGCTTGAAAAAATAAATAAATTTGCTCAAATAGGTGCAAGGGTTGGATCAGATTGAAGTGGACAAGAAAGAACAAAAAGACCAAGCGAGCTTCGTGGCCCAGAATCGTGGCCCATTCTCTCTTCCCCTTATTCTCTCTACCTCATCCCTTTTCTCTCCCTCACGCCCACCCCAATGCCCCAGTAGCCCAGGCCCAGCATGGAGTCCAGGTCGCGCCCCCGGTCCACCTCCTCTTTCTAATCCCTTCTCTCTTTCACTTTGCTTCTATCTGGGCCTGTTCTAGTCCACATGCTCCGTGACCCACTTGGGTTTCCTAGCCAGGACTGCTGACCCTTCCCCACTTCCCTTTTTCACTTAAACACCCCCTTACCCTAGTTTCATGGCCCTTTTGCATCCCAGATTTGCCTCCTACATGCTGGCCCGTCTTGCCCCTTTTCTTAGCTTACCCAGTCACATGACCTGCACGGGACTTGCACCCTCTTCTTCTGCCTCTTAATTTTCTATCTCTTCACAGTCTTCTTTCCCTAGTTGAGCCCAGAAACTCGAAACCCCCAAAGCTGCTGTTCAACTCCTCCTCTGCCATAACTTAGGTGCAGGGGTATTTGCTCAATCAGAAATTGTGACATTTTATACCATTATATTATCTAATAATTGCTTGGAATAAATTATTAATTAGAATTTTAATAATGTTCTTATTTATTTTGTAGGAATTGAAAACGCCTTGAAAAAATAAATAAATTTGCTCAAACAAATGCAAGGGTTGGACTAGATTGGAGTGCACAAAAAAGAAGAAAAAGACCAAGCGAGCTTCGTGGCCCAGGATAGTGGCCCATTCTCTCTTCCCCTTATTCTCTCTACCTCATCCCTTTTCTCTCTCTCTAGCCTGCCCCAGTGCCCCAGCGGCCCAAGCCTAGCACGGAGTCCTGGTTGCGTCCCCAGTCTGCCTCCTCTTTCTAATTCCTTCTCTCTTTCACTTTGCTTCTATCTGGTCCTGTTCTATTCCATGTGCTCTACAACGCACTTCGGTCCCTGACGAGGCCTGCTATGCTAAATCTTCCCTACTTCCTTTTTTCACTTAAACTCCCCCGTAGCCCAGCTTCATGGGACATTTGCATCCCAGATTCACCTCCTACATGCTGGCCCGTTTTCCCCCTTTTCTTGACTTACCTGGTCACATGACCTGCACAAGACTTGCACCACCATCTTCTTCCTCTTAATTTTCTATCTGTTCACTGGTCTTCTTCCTCCAGTTGAGCTTAGAAACTCGAAACCCCCAAAGCTGCTGTTCGACTCTTCCTCTACCATAACTACTCCTCTTAGTTTAACCTTCCTCCTTCAATCATCAACACTCATTGCGCCATTATCACATCCGGCCATTACCCATTAATTCCATCAGTATCATCATCGAACATTATGCGGTTACAAAGGCTTTGACTTAAGCATTTATGGAAGCAATGAAGATTCGATTTTTGGGGGCTAGGGGATATAACTGGGGCAGAGAACAAGTAATGACGGCGGCTCTTCTTTTATATTAGATTTTCTTCAAGTTCATTTTTTCCAGTTTCTCAAATCTTGTTCTTAATTCTCGGATTAGTGTGATTAGATTATTAGTTTGTTTCTTGTAATTTCAAGTACAAATTTGGAGATTGTGTTGAATTTACAAGCTTTTGTGTTGAATTTCTGATGTGGTTTCCTTACTTATGGTGGTTCGAGACTCATGAAGCTGGTGATTTCAACTCCTTGCTCAGATCCTACAAATAGAAAAATTGCAAACAAAATGTTGTTTTTTTTCCTGGTTTGGGGGTGAATGCATTTGGTATGAGATTTGGCCTCGCTTCATTTTTTTCCCGATTTGAACTTACTGGGAACTAGTATGAGATTGACTCATGATACTGATCCCTGGATTTAGTTTGATGATGGTTGTAGGTTGGGGTGATTCGGTTACTTATGTTTAATTAATTAAATAAGATGAATTAGTTTTCAATTTGTAATTGTTCATTAGTTTTAGCAATTTTAATGATCTAATTTCACAAGCCATCCCTGAGGATGATACCCATAAGCATTATAACGATAACCGTATACTTGCGAAAAATTACAGCAGAGAAAAATCCACTAAAGATCAATTGAAAAATCATCTGAACAAGAAGAGAAGGAAGAAGAGGATGGAGTATAAGCCGTATAATCTTAAGGAATAACAGAATATGTTTGATAAAGAACAAAATCCAAAAAAACTAAACCAAATCATGGGCATAATGTTTGAAAAAATATGTATTAGCTGACATCGATGAAGAGACAAATCATGACCAGTTAGAAGAAGAAATATATTGGCAGATGAATCTAATTAAACTAGCAGATCTTAATATTGCTCCTTTAGAAGTGTAACGCCCCGACCCCCCTGGGTCACAGATAGTTATTAGGAACGACTTAAATGATCGCCGACTGGCCTCACAAATCACCACAAGCATTTCTGGCGTGCTTCGTCCTTGCTCACACGCTGCCCAAAAAACTTTCCACGAGGTCACCAATCCCAAGATTGTTCCCCATCAATCATGCTTAACTATGGAGTTCTTAAGAGTGGACTACCTGAAAAGAAAAGTGCACCTTTGGTGACATAAGTAGTCACTTGAAATCTTTTTAAGCCACACTTGGGGTATTACAATAAGAAATTAGGAGGAGATTAGATAAAAAAAATATGGTGAAATGATATCTGCCGATGAAATCAATGAGATTCGAGAAGAACTCAATCTAGATGAAATCGAGTTGAATCTAGTTAACAATATTACGTCTAAACCTGAATAATTTAGTGAACCTTCCAGAAAAAATATCCATTTATGAGGCCTAGATATGACCCAGTAGGACGTATAACCAGAGTTGTCCCAAAGAAAACTACACCATTTAAAGAGATTGACCTTATCCTAATTATCCAAATAGGATATATCTTAGACATCGATAGATCTCGTAATAGACAAGAAATATTTGAGTATTGAAAAAGGGGTATGAATAGCGTCCTAAACTTGAATATCACACAGTCTGTTGGGAATTTTCTAAACTATATCGAACATAGTTTTTCTGACACTATACCTAACTAGTATGATTCATTAGCAGAGGAAGGTAAAAATGTATTAAAATGATAGAAACACCAGCTGCAATGTTCAAAATATTATATAAGAATAGCAAAGAATGATCAATAACATAGAATTATAGGATATGAGATATCTAGAGAATTATATTGTTGAATTTAGTCAATATTATTACAATATTGAGTATAATAAAACCAATCTTGATATGTTTTATGGCAAATTATCATATCCAATCAATTCTATAATCAATAAAAAATATAGTGCATGGCTTGAAAAGGTGGATATCATTGATAGCTTTGGTATAAGAATCTCTTATTTAAGAAAATTGGTCAAAGATCAATGTCTTTATCTCCAAAAACAAAAGAAACTAAAGAAATAGTTTCTAGCCTACTGGGATTCTCCTCACCGATGGAGAAAGGAACCTAAAAGGAGAAGAAAAAGAAAATTTTATGAGAAAAAGAGTTTTAACAAGCAAAAGAGAAAGAAATACAAAACAAATATTATAACAAACCAACCTCTAGGAAATGAAGATTTTTTAGAAAAGCTGATTGTTGTCCTATGGGAAAAACAACTGTAAGTATTGGGCATGTGAAAAAGTAGGTCATTATGCAAACGAATGTAAAAACAAGAAGACCAACGAGCTTAGAGAAACTTTGGGTAGTCACAGTTATTTTAAGCTTAGCGAGGAAGAAGCACTAGATCTAGTTTAAAAAAAAAAAACAAGGGAATTTTTAAAATTGTACTGGGATATGAATGTCAAGAAAGTGATTCTAAGAAACCAGTCATATGATGGAAAGTAGTTCAGTTAGTCTTGGTGATCTTTAAGGGAAAGAATTTATTTTAGATAATGAAAATGAAGATGTCAAAGGAAATTGGGTCATTCCCATGATCCAGAAAGACATGATCTATAAAAAATTCATGTTTCAATTAAAGAGTAAGTGCGTATGTGAATGATGGAAGGAGATCTAGACATAAAATATTGTGAGTATGATGTGGGAGAAGCTAATCTCATTAATTAGAAGAATATCCTTAAGCATAACAAAGATGAAAGTAAAGTATATCCATGTTGGAAGTGTCCAACTACAAATTTAATAATGAAAGTATCACAGAAATTAAGACCAATTTATATAATATATTAGTAGAATTCAATTGCTGACATGAATATTACGTAAGCCTGAAAGATGAATTTGCCAAAAACTTGCTATCCCTTACCGTAAAAAGAGTTGGAATGGATATGAAAAAATGAGGTTACCCACTAAGAATATTTTAGAAAATAATCTACAAACTATATAATACCATAGACCCAAAGACTAAGATAACAATGATAGAGGTAGAAAAACTTAAAAGTCCTACTCTAATACAAAAAACTCAAAGGATAAAGTCCAATTTGCAAGAGATAAAAATGGATAGGTCATGGATTTCTAACTTTGCCGCTCCCAGAAAAATCAACAAGAAAAATGTAATAAAAATCAATGAAAATGGTAAAATTACTATTAAATCCCAATTATTAAGAAGCATAAGTGCAAGATCAGAATGGGCAGAACGATCTTCGACTGTTAAAGAAGAACTTAAAGAAGATCATATAATTAATATCACTAGTGAAATGAGTAGAATGAGTTTTGAACCCATAAGACACAGTATAGACTGAAATTGAGTCTAGATAAAAAAGTCATTGGGTACAAAATAAGAATTATTAGTGAGTCAATCTATAAGGATGAATTAATTAGTTAAAACTACAACTATGGATATATGCTATGAAGTTACTAATACAAATCCTAATAGCATCTATATCTTAATAAATGTATGCTTAGAGGGATATAATAAATATAAATTGTGTGCCCACATCGATAGTGGTAGTTCTGTCTATTTTGAAAAAATATCTTTATTTTCAAAATTTATGTAGAAAAAAGGTAAGAATCCTTTACAAATAAAGATAGTTGATAATAGCATAATGAGCCACAATGAAGCCATAGAAGGGTTATCCATAGAAATAGGAGGAGTTCAATATATTATACCAATTATATGGGCTACTGGTCAACCCTCTTGTGATGTGATTATTAGAAATAATTTCAGAAGCTATATTCTCTATGCACATAGACCATAAACCAAATAATATTCACAATGAATGGTCACTCAGTTCCTATTTATAAATTAAATAAAACTTACACTCATCAAAAGATAGAGTTTACACGCAGCTAACATGATGAGAAGGTAATATCTGCACAACATGAGATAACACTAACAATCTCAGTACTTAAGCTATCAATTAAAGAGCATACTGCTAAACAACAAGATCAATTATGCAAACAACTCTACTATGATTACTCACTTAAATATTAGGAAAAGGATAAGACATTTACAAAAATCACTTTATTAAACCCCAACACTATTATTTGAGTCAAACAAATGGTGTATATACACCAGGATATCCAAGTATTTGATAAGCAAATTAAAAAATTTTTGGATAAAGGATTACTCCGAAATAGTAATAGTCCTCACACTAGTCTCGCTTTTATGGTGAGAAATCATACTGACTAGAAAAGAGTGAAAGCTAGAATGGTAATCAATTATAAAAACCTTAATAATAATACTGTCTTTGATGGTTATTATATTTCTAATAAAACAGTTCTTTTCAATATAATTCAAAGAGTCTCTTGGTTCCAAAAAATGGATTGTAAAAGTGGACATTGGCAAATAAAATAGATGAAGAGAGCATTCCTTTAACCGCTTTTACTGTCCTTAGTGCCCCTCAAGGACATATGTGTTGATAGTAATCCTATTTGGTCCGAAGGAGAATGGATAACATCTTCAAAGATCTTAATCACTGCTATTTAGTTTACATCAAATGATATCCAAGACCATAAAACAGCACAAAGATGATGTCTTATCTATCACCTAAAGATGCATTAATCATGGTAAGAAATTGAATTTTTAGGTTTAGAGATAAAAGATGGATAAATCATTTTACAAAAATATATTCTAGAAAAAATAGAATATTTTCCTAAAGAGATTGAAGATAGGAAGCAATTAGAAAGGTTTTTTGGATTTCTTACCTATACTTCAAACTTCATTAAAAATCTAGCTAAATTGAGAAAACCATTGCAGGCCAAATTCAAGAAAGAAGAAACTTGGACATGGACCCCTAGTTATTCAAAGGTTGTTCAAAAATGCAAAACAAATGTCTAAAAATTTTCATGTTTTTAATTTGCCTATGTAACGCCCCACCCAAAAGAGAGCATGCGCATCACCGCCGTGGATATCCCACTAAAAACACCTACAAGGCTGCCCAAACTTATTGACCTTAATTAACTTGTTAATAGGCAGGTGCAGTGGAAGCTTATAACAAAGCCTATATAAGGTTTGGGAGGGTAATTCTAAAACATGCATTTACATACATACCTAAACCATATCCATAATATTCTTACATATGTGTCAACCTAAAGATACATCCATGCTTGTATTTACGAAACCTAATCCACAATATAACATAAACGAGTTATGCATCATCAACTTAGCTCTCCACAAAGTGTATCTCACCCTAGCCCCGTGTATGCTCCTGTGGCTTCCATTAGCTTACAAAACCTGAAAAATGGTGAAGTCATGAGCTCCCTGAGCCCAGTAAATAACCCTTACCTTCCCTGTTGTTACACTTTGCACATTAACTGGTTAATAAATAATCACACAGTACACGTAACTTATGACATATAGACAAAACATATCATATAGCATATAGAAGGCGATAAGAGAACATGCTTATGTTCTAGAAATCGAAATAAACTCATATATTTCATATCTAACATGTTCTCAAACTTCACAAACACACACACGTACATATGTATGTCATGGGATGGGCAATTAGACTAACTTAGTCGTATCTATCCCATACCAGGTACATTTTAAGGACTCTCGTTTTCACTTAAGTCCCTGAATAAACTCTACTGTTAGTCTATTAACTAAACTAACCATGCTTATACCATACCAACCATGTCCTTTGGGCTCCTAATCATCATTGAAGTCCAAAAGAAAGCAAAACCTGCTAAATCATGCTAATGGCCTGCCCGTAACCATACTTAACACATACATAAAGCATATTCCACGCAAAAGTCCACATACATGCTTTAAACACATAATATATTTCTTTAAACATATTTATCGATCACAATTTCATAAATATCCTGAATGATTCTTCAAATCCAAAACCAAGTCCAAATCCAAACCAAAATCAATTTCATAACATATCTAAAGTCCAAATCCAATGCCAAAACCAATTTCATAACATATCCAAAGTCCAAATCCAATACCCAAAACCAATTTTATAACCTATTACATATTCTTTGACTGAATGCATGCCTTTTTAGTTTAGGAGAAATCAACTCATGACTCACACAAAGAACCATCACAACACAGGGGTGACAAACATATCCTGGTGGCCCAGTTATGGCTCATTCATATGGTACCAACCAATTTTGGACCAACCGCAACTTATTCATATGGTACCAACCAGGCACCCAACACTCTAAAGTACGTAGAGGTCCTCAAATCATAAACTGATGAGTCACATTCACATCCTGGACTACCAGGGACCCACACAGCTCCCACATAACACAAACTGAAGAGCCAATTGGCAGACCGGACAGTGCCTACTCAAGGTATCAACCAACGACTCACACAGCTTCAAACATAAAGACAACTACTTCTATGGCTATAGCTCTAGAATGCTCTATAGTAGCCTTAGATAAGACATGAATCTCTTTCCCTAAAAATGTAACTTATTGAAATCGTATAATCCATATAATGACACTTTTATTTTCAAAGAAGCTCAATTTCATAATATTGGAAAAAACATAATCAAAATAAGACTTAATTCCACCCAAAATAATTTTCACAAGTTTCCAACAATCCATAACAAGCATCATACTATTTTAATGCCAGAAATCATCACAAACATGATAAAGATTTAATTTATGCATATGAATAATCCATAATTACACCAAAAGTAACATTTCACTCAAAAATTCACAACTCAAAGGATACCCATCTAACATGAACAAAAATTAGCAGACAATCACCAAATAATATCATGCATTCACTATAATATTTTCATAATTTTATACTAAGCCAGTCCTCCATAATAATCGAAACAGTACCAAGAATTATGCTTTGAAACAGTACCAAGAAAACTGATGAAGTACATCTCCAAAGTTCATAAACTTTCCAAAAAATTTACAAACATCATAGAGAACCTATGTTAAAATTTTCGCAATTTTATGCCAAGCCAATAATTACCAGAAAATTCAGACAGCAACCGAACTTTGGGCACTAAAATAGGGTAGTTCCATCAAAAACTCATAACTCACAAAGTACATATTCAAAATTTATGAAACTTCACAAAAAACTACCAAATAACATGAATATTCTATAGTAAAAATTTTATAATTTTTCTCCAATCCAATAGATCACAATAATCAAAACATTAATCAAATTTCAACATGAATTTACAGGGCAGACTCAATCAAAAATTAGTAACTTCCAAACCACACATCAAAACTTTACAAAACTTTACAAGAAATTGCCCAATATCATGGTTCACCTACAATAAAAATATAAGGAATTTTGGTGCAGCCAATAATTCAAAAAAATCAAATAGTGGTAGGCTGTGTGCAAAATTTGAAAATTCAACCTCTGTTTTTCTATTCCCTTGTTCATCTAATATAACAATCAACCCAAAATCCATAATATAGTATGTGTTTGGATGGATTCACAATATACCCATTAATTCACAACACCCAATTAATCCAAAAATTACAATTAAACATACAACAAATGGAGGTGGATTTCTAAGCGGTGGAATTAAGGTTCTAATCTAACAAACCCTAAAATATCATATTCAAAACCTCAATTCTCAATTGATTCCTTAATTTCAAGCATAAATAATCAAATTCATCTTGCCCTAATTAATTTTAAGTTGAGAAAAATAAGAATTACTCACCTTGAATTGATTTCAAAATCAAAAACATTAATCTTCTTCTTCTTCTTCTTCTTCTTCTTCTTCTTCTTCTCCTCCTCCTTTTCTTCTTCTTCTTCTTCTCTCCTCTCTGCCCCTCTTTTGTCCGTGTGTGTATTTGGGGTTGAGAAAGCAAGAGAAGCCCCCCTTCCCCCTTTGATGAATATCACGTGAGATTGAAAAAAAAAACCCCCCTTTTCTTTTTCCTTTTTTTTTGGGTCAAGCCACCTATTTTGACTCTTCATTCCATTTCTTTTTTTTTTTAAACAATTACTACTAAGTGAGACATATTTTTTCATCATGCTAAAAACATAATAATAATAACACAAAACACACACATGCGCCTAAAATAAAATGCATACAATATACACATAATGTACATATATCACATAATTTTAAATAAGTAACAAAAATTTCAGGGCGTTACATCCTAATGAAGGAGATGATATAATTCTTTAGATATATGCCAATAATAAGCACTAGAGTATAGTAGTCAAAATCAAAGAAGGAGAAAAATTCTGTAATATTGCAGTAGAAGTCTTAATAAAACAGATGCAACTATCCCACAATAGAAAAAGAAATCCTTATAGCCATAAGGAGAATTGAAACATTGTTAATCTTTTTAGCCCCAATATCTTTTCTTATTCGAATTGATTGCAAAAGAATACTTTGTTTTGTGAAAAAGAATTTATCGAATATGCAAGTGCAAGGGCGACTCCTACGTTGATAATTATGACAATTATGGTATTATTCTTGGTAAGAACAAGTGCATTTATGTTGAACAAGAAATCCAGTTTTTAGGTCCAAAATAAAACCTGGACAAATCATCCTACAAATGCATATTCTAGAAAAAATAGAAATTTTCTTGAAAAGATTTCATATAGGAAGCAACTAGAAAGGTTTCTTGGATCACTTACATATGCTTCAGATTTTATTAAAGATCTAGCCAAATTGAAAAAATCATTGCAGTAGAAACTCAAGAAAGAAGTAAGTTGCACATGAACCCCTAGCGATTCAAAGATTGTTAAAACTGCCAAAAAGATGTGTGAAAATCTTCATGTTCTTAATTTGCCTAATGAAGGAGATGATTTAATTCTTGAAATATATGCCAACAATGAGCTTTAAAGTACAGGACTAAAAATCCAAGAAGGATAAAAACTCTGTAAATATTACAGTGGAAGTTTTGATAAAGCAGAATGCAATTATCTCACGATGGAAAAAGAAACCCTGCAGTCATAAGGACAATTAAAAAGTTCTTAATCTTTTTAGCCCCAAAACCTTTTTTATTTGAACTAATTGCAAAGGAATACTTGGTTTTGTGAAAAAGAATTTATTGAACACAGAAGTGCAAGGACAACTTATGCGTTGACAATTATGGCTTAACCAATTTTCTTTTTCTATGAATAGTATACAGGGATCAAAGAATTCTCTGGCAGATAGTTTAACTTGCGAGCTTTCCAATGGTGATCATCATAGCAAAACTCCTGCCAGAAAAGGAGAAACCCCAACATGAAATGTCATTACTAATAGAACGGGTTTCCCCTTCTAGTAAGATCCTTTTGGAAATTTTAGAATTCCATACAAAAAGTATATCACACTTTGGTCTGTTGTCTTATGCCTATCTAATAGAACAAAGATTCAGCCTTTTAGAATTACAAATGAATTACCTATGGTGTCCTTATGATATCTAAGAAAAAATAAGTTTCAATGTTCAAGAAAAATCGTTCAACTACTGGTATGTAGCTCGCATCGACTATTGTTATAATCATTCTTATGATATGTGGGAGTTATGGAGTACTACGATCTTCTTTAATGATAGATCTAGAGTTGGTGGTGTAAGATTCTCAGCGAATTCAATCTCTCCAGATGACCCTACCATGAAAGCTTGGCAGCATGGAATGGTAGCTTACCTCATGGAAATCCCAGATAGAAAGTACCCATTCTTAAGACTAACTAAGTTTCAACAATGCATGTTTAAGAGAATCCATTGGATTCTTACATCTCCTGATGGTCCAACAAAAATTCCATACAATAAAAGTCTTTATGTTAAGGTACATGGTGTAGTAATTGAGTAAAAGAATGAAAAAGCTAAATCAGCCCATTATCTTGTCCAATTAGTTGATTTAGATGATCCCAATAACCAACTACAAGAATGGTTTCCAGAACAACAAGAAGTAGCTAGTAATCCTGCTCTAGCAAGAGTCATTGATTTTTACAACATTTATCATCAAATGTGGTTATTAATTGAACAAGGAAAAATGCCAATGCATTGCGGGAACACTACTTTTGTCTATCATAATGATTTTAGCAAATATATGAAGATAGAAGGAGATACTTCTGAAGATGTCTTTGATTATCTCTTTGATGTTGAAGATAATAAACTCTTATCAAAAAAACAAAAGAAATATCTTCATGAATTATTTGAAAGATGGGATCCAGAGCATCTTCAACTTGATGAAGATTTTGATGATTATCTAGATAATGATGGACTGGAAAATATTATCAGAGATGAAGGCATGCAGAATTTTAATATGGATGACTAATCTTTTCAGTATCATGTGCTCTAAAAAGTTTTTGTACCATTATTGTTTTTTGTCAAGTGTTAAGTCACTAAAATAATGCAGTCTACTATAGATATATGAGGGCAACTGTAGCCATGTGAAAAAATTCAATGTGCACTGTAGCTATTAGGTCATCCTATGCAATCATATCTTTTATAAAAGAAGATGTTGAGTGCTGAGAAGGGATACGATCATTTGAGCATACTTAAGCAAAAGAGAAGTTGGGTATCTCTATTTTTTCATGAGCAAGCATTTCTAATGAAGCTTAAGTCCCTCTTCAATCCTTCCATTATAATATTTCCACTTGTAAGCTTTCAATAAAAGAAGTTTCTTAGTAAGGAACATTATTCAATCAAATGTTATGTATTAAATATTATAATTTCTTTATTAAGTCTCACTATCCTTTAAATTAGAAAACTTGATTAGTGACTATGGTCTAAGGTAGGAAACAAAACAGATCTATGTTACTCCTTATGTAAGGAAGGTATAGTTAAGATTAACAATCTCTATAAACTGAAACCTGGAGAAAGGGTAGAGTTCAGCACCGACCAAGTTTAGGTAACGGCCAAAACTCTCTAAGTTTAGTTATGTTGCTAAGCATGATGGACATATAATCACAAAAAATATAATATTTATGATATAACTAGTAGATTGTGATAACTAATACCATTAAAGTCATTAGAAGAAGTTAAATCATTTAAAACAAGCATATTTCTCAAAAACATCCAAAAAATAGTAAAATCACTAAAAGTACCCAATCTGGGCCAAAGTTGAAAACTTTTAAAAGTTTCAGGCCAAAATAATAAGAAAAAGGTTCTAAGAATTTATTATCTATAAACATAAGGTACCCTAGTGTTATTTTCAAAAAGTCAAGGGCCTAAAAATAGTGGAACTAAAACTCAGGGCACCTGAGAGTCATTTTTTGGTATATGGAAACTTATAAAGGTGAACTCTTATGAGCATAGATCAAATTTAATTGATACAAAAGAGATGCCAAATGTCAAAATTTAAAGAAAAGAGGTCATAACTAGAGGTACATTGTTACTTCTACATTTATCAAGTAATAGTTTCAATTTATTTATATCCCATGCTTATCAACTTTCTTATATTTTTGCCATCCAAAGGACCCATTCATGCTCGATGATCATGTGATCATAAGTTTGTTGATCATATGATCGGGTGCTCCTATGATCATACGTTCATAAGTCTGTTGATCTGGGGATGCTTGGACAACATGACCTCTAGCAATGCACTCATTACCAATTTCTAATTATTGTTTATATGCTGATTACAAAGTGGTTCAGCAAAACCTGAAAGTTGGTTGGAGATCTCCAAGCTTAGGAGTTCCTATGATTTACTCTACATAAGCCCTGCACTTGGCTAATAAAAATGGCTTACTATAACCAATTGTTAAGGTCAACTTACTACTTTTGATTAGAAATTGATCCTAAGTATACACGTGCTCATTGGTTCTTTAAATTTGATTTTACCGTAGAAGAGTAACGTAATGGGTTTCTGGCTGATTATGCTTCAAGCTATGTTTTAAAAGCTCTTAGGAAGGGAAATACTTAGCAGATTGCAGCCAATTATATGTAAAGGTAAAAGGGACAAAGGGAAGACAATTTGGCGAGAAGTCATGATGCATGACTCTTCATCTTGATTTCATGCCCATTAATATTTTATTGTTGTGTTGCTCTTGGCTTCTCTCACATTGATCGAAAGGAGAATTTGTGACCTCTTTGTCTTATATTTCACTTGCACTATTAATTACATTTCCTATTTCACTTACATTTTTGTTATATAATTTTTGTCACCCTAAGGATGTTTCTGTTTTAAGAATCACCATGTAATTTTCTTTATGGATAATCATACAACTATAATGGTATACCCTTTAGCACAAGGTTCAATTTTTCCTAAGAAAATATGATTTGTTTTTGTTTTGAAAACTGCGGTAACATCCTCGACTCATAGATCTTTAATTGCTTATGATTATTTAATTAACGGTTATGCATTCACCTATGTTGTTATGAGTTGGGGGAGTTATAATCATAGTCAGGGGCATTAGAGGTAGAAGGAAAAAGATAAGGAAAAAGAAACACAACAACAAAGAGAAGCTAATAGTTATGGTTGCCAGAGGACCTAAAAGAATGCATACTGTTAAAATTTTTTCCGCCACAGAGATACAACTACCTAGTACAAATTTAGGAGGTATGGTGATAGGCTTAGGGGAAGGGAATCTAGTGATATAAAATAGTATATAACAAAACTTCCAAAATTTAGAGGTTAATGGAAAAATTAAAAAGTAGTAAACTATATTCATGTTCTCACAAAAGAGATGAGATTAGTATGTATACCATACCTTTTCAAAGATTTCAAACAAACTATAATTTTATATATAATAGATATATATTCTATTTAAGCTTCAGATAATTATGCCAGCTTAAGTGATATATCATCGATTATCGCACAAAAAACCAAGAGTTAGATCGAGTAAAGCATCACTTTTATGCTAACATTGATCTCACGCGAATAAAATACGAATTACTAGAAAGGGAAAATAGAGAGGATGGCTAAGAGGGTGGGAAGATAAAGTGAAACATGGTGACTAAACAGAGGTTAGTGAGTAGATAGATTGGGGAAAGGAGTAACTAATGCAATTACTGTATAATATAAATATATAAAAAACATAAGAAAGAGCAAAAATTCTGCACACGAGTCATTGAACAACATTTGAGATGTATTGATTAATTTTGGTTAGTTAAATAATTCATTCACATGTTGATAAATTAGTTTTTTTCTAAAGAAGATTTGAAAATTACTTTGGAATAAATTAAATTGTAGAAAATTTTAAAGAAAATTTAAAGAAGAATGTAAATTATAAAGGATAAATTTGTAAATATATTTAAGAATTGTGAAAAGTCACAATATAAATATGAACAAATAATTAAAAATGAAGCAGAGCGTGCTCCTCCCCCCCCCCCAAATAACAAGAAAAATGAAATATAAGTGTGAATTTAGTTTTGTTAAGTGCTAAACCAACCAAACCCTCTTATGAAGTGACTAATGGTGATGATGTTTGATGCATAGCAAAAACAAAACAAAAGAATAATAACATATGTTAAGGAAATGAACTAATATAATAGTTCTCAATTAATTTGATAAACTTTACGAAAATTATGAGTAAATATCTTCTTTTTAAAGATTATGAGTAAATGTCTTAGTTTAACTATCATACCTCTTTCAGCTTCTTTTTTAAAAAAACTATCGTAATTAGTAACAATTAATTGGAAGTTAGTGGCCTTAACCATGAACTTTTCGAATTGTCTAGATATCAAGATTCACTAGATAGTTGCAAACTTGTGGTATCAGGTAAAGAAGAGTGCATGGATAAAAATGTCAGTGAACTATCCAAAAAAATAAAAAATGTCACCCAATTATTTTCAAGCTAACCAGTTCCATTAAACCCTTATAAATTAAGAAATACCATGGCAACTAGCTGTAGAAGGTAATCCATTAAAAACATATATTGATTGGTACAATAAGGGTTGGATGAGTTTTTTTAATAAAAAAAGAAAAATGCTAGGCAATGACCTTTTACCCCCCCAAACCACCAAAAAAAAAAAAATAACACTTCTGTCTTGCTTTCTAACACCCAACTCAAACACACACTCCCTCTCTCCTTCTCTGTGTCTCTAATCTTGGATAAACCCTAAAATTAGATTTGCAACCTACATTTGACGAAGAAGAAGCCAAGTGACCTTGATCATTTGGATGAAGTCAAAAGAAGTAGTTGATCATCAATCTATGAAGGTAACTTTTAGGGTTTTTAAATTCAAAAAAATTGAAGGACTTACACACTAATGTATTTATCAGTTGATTATGTTCCTTTGCATATGATCTTTGCAGTATTGAATTAATTTCTTCAAAGATGAAATGAGTGCATCAATTTGGGAAAACGGAATTATAGGTGTACAAAATTGTCATGTTCTGTTTGTTTTAAATTATGTTGCAATTTGCTATCCCCTTTTTTTACTTTGTGTAGTCTTTAATATGCAGAGTGGGTTGTGGCGATAACTTGCATGTTTTTCATGGTAGAGAAGTTCAAAGACCACCTATAGGAGCACTAGAAATATCCATTTAAGTATATTTAATCACATAGTTTTTATTCGTAATTGAGATTATTTTTGAGGTTTTTGTTTGATTCAGTAGAAAATAATATTTTGATGAAATAATGGACGTGAAGAGATAATCGATAGCAACTCTACTCTTTCTCACATTTGGGTTTGTCTTGTCTTGTTTCCAAGCATCTATGTGCTGCCAACGTCGACCCAGTAAAAAAAGAGCAGCCCAGCAACTCCAACTCCATGACACTGTCAGTGTCCCGACAACAAAATTAAGAAAAGAGATGCCTTGTTCCATGAAGCCTAGCATGTCTTGGCTTTTTACCGTGACCCAACTCACATGAGGAAGGAATACTGCCCAGTCCGCAACTTAAGCTAACTCCCAATGTCGCCAGCTCGGTAGGCCCACATGTAGCATTAGTACAATGAAACCTTTCTGTTTGTTCGTCTCATCATGTGGGCCGGCCTAGTCATTACTTTCCTAGTTGAACACATTTGTTCACATCCTTGACTTGTTTTGTAGTAAATTCACATGCCTAACTACCGCCTCATGCATGCTTGATTAACTTGCCCAGCAAGACTCCGAGAGTTTATTGATGATGTTAACATAAATTGGTAAATCAATTCTAATGTCGACAAATTAAATATTGAGGAGGACAATAAGTTAGGCGGTGGAAAATCCTTTCCAAATCTATGAAGCAATTAGAATTAGGCTAGGAGAAAATACATTGGATGGAGGCATATTGAACAATTTCGAAATCAAAAATGATTAGGAAAGAAGGAAAATTACTTGGGCATTAGGAAACTGTGATTTGGAAAGTTTTCGCGTATGGCATTAACATAAATAAGGGTCTTGAGGGTGCATTGTAAATCATCAATTTCTTCTCCCTTATAGTTAAAGGTTTAGTTTAGGGGTTTTTAGAAATTTTTTGTAAGCTCAACTACTCTTTCGATTCCAAATTTAAATAATTTTTAGTTCTAGTTTTAATTATAGTTTTAATTTTTGAATTATCAAAAAATTATTTCATTCACAATTTCGATTTTTATCATTTCCTTGGGTTCTCCATTGGCTTTAAGCAGTTGTGGTAATCTCTTTCCTCTCCGTTTTCTCTTGATTAATTATTATTTTGTCTATTTCTGTTAGTTGAATGATGATGTTTTGTCTATTTCTTATTTTCAATTTAATAATATGGATTAATTTTTAGTTATAGTTGCCTAGATCCACCCCTTCCTTGTGGACTCGATCTTGAAGTACTACAATTGACAATGCTTGTGGTATTTTTATACATCCTTTTAGGTTACGTAGCACCACCTCATCTCATGATGTAAATGCTGACCCCGATTATTTAATTGTGGATGTTATAAAGGAAACTATGTCCAAATTGGGGTATGTAGATAAAATCAAGGTTGTATATTTCTATAGGCCAAACTTGTCATTTCAAACGAGCTTGGTGGCAATCGAGAGTGACATAGAGGTTACACAACTAATTGTATTCTTGACAAAATTTGAGCTTGTATGTACATATGTTGGACACATTGATGATGGAAATGTTGCATGAGGGGTAGAAAACGAGGAAAGGGAATGGGAATAAAGATGATAACTATTTAGTAGATGATAATAAAGAATTTGGTGATGGGTTATCGTTAGAGGCTGATGATTTTTTCACTCGAGATATTGAGCATGAAGACCTAGAAGAAGCTATGGAGGGAAAAAAAAAAAAAAGGAAAATTAAAGGAGGCAGTTGATCCTAAGAAATATGTATTGAATGTTGAGACACCAAACACAAGTGGGGATAAAAAAGGGAAGAAGTATAATGATTCAGGTAATGCAGATAGCCTTAACATTGAGATTGAATACCAAAGCACATCCTCAAGTAGTGTTCTTCAAGCTTAGATGGCATTCAGGTCAAGAAGCAATTGAAGCAAGCAATTGGAAACTACAGAATATTTGAGAGTATCGTACGAAGTTTAATAAGAGTGATAAGGGTAGGGCACAAGTATTTTGACGGGTGTAAGTGGACGTTGTGGGCATCAACAATGACAAATGAGGCCTCATTTCAAACAAGGACAATGAATGCACCTTACAAAAGTCTCTCTTTAAGCTTTAAGCCAAGGAAGAGACATATGTCTCATGATTAGTTGACTAAAATAGATAGAGAGAAATTCATACTATAACCATCATTGAGAGCAAGGGATGTTCAAAATATTATAAAGGAGAAGTATAATTCTAATAGCACACTGTCTACATGTATGAGGCCTAGGAGGAAAGCTTTACATTGATTATGGATTATATGTGTGAGACATACAAGTGGAACACAGGTATAACTATCAAGGTAAAGACTTAGACAGATCCTTAGGGATAGTATATGTTTAGATTTCTTTATATAGGCCCATGATCCTTGCAGAAAGGGGTTCTCATATGGCAGCAGAAAGGTCCTTTCACTAGATGCATGCTTCATAAAGGGTTCTTGGGCTGGCGTGTGTTTCATTCGATGGGAAGAAACATAAATGACAGGATGTACTCTGTGGGTTTAGAATGTTGCACAGAGTGGGAAGAAGGAGATATAGGAGTGGTTTATGGAGAATTTACAGGAAGATTTCCAAATAGAACTAAGCATGGGTGGACTGTCATCTTTGACCAACAAAAGGTAAACCCTCCTTCCACCAATACATTTTGTCTTTTGTTTCTACTTTTATAATATCTTGTTGATGCTTGACGATGAATTTGAAAATTTGCCTATACATTTGTGGGGATTGGTTGATTGCATTCTCAAATGTGACTCTACTTCAAGCCATAGGCAAAGTGTGGCTCAATTGACAATGATGTGGTTGAGATTTTTAATGGTTTCATTGTACGTACTCGATACATGCCTATTATTTCAATCTTCAAGACAATGTTCAAATTTATTATGAAAAGAATACAGCAAAAAAAAATCACTGGTATCATCTTTAGACCAGCCCATTGCTCCTATGATTTTGAAAAAAATTAGACAAAAGGATTGAGAAGGTTAGGCATTGGGGGACAAGCAGGGCTAGGATGGATATTATAGTGTCATACATGACTCATAATCATTGTTAATAAGTTGAATTATAGGACTCACACCTACAAGTCATGGGAGCTAAGTGGACTTCCTTGCTCCCATGTGTAACATCTAGGTATGGTTAAAAAGTATTGCTCAAATAAATTGAAATGATGACTTACATTACCAAGGGTGCACCTTCCTTTTCGAGAAGGTCACTTTTAAGAAAAACACAATTAAATGTGCTTGTTGTGAAGAACTGTTATGATGGATAAGGGCGGAGCTAAATTAGTGCAAGTGGTGTCACTTAACACCCTAGATTTTTGGGGAAAAAATTTTACATGTTAAAGATTCTGGGAAACAATGAAAATAATATATATATATATATGTATATATATGCATATATATATACATATATATATATATATATATATATATATATATATATATATATATATATATATATATATATATATATATATTATATATATATATATATACACACACACACATACATATATATGTATATATTACCGAGCCCATCATAAGTTGTTGGTTGTTTAGATGGCTTCGGTCCCTTATCTTAACTCCTCTCCTTGTTGAATATGGAAATCCATTTGAATCCTAGTATACACATGTATCCTTTTTATTTTTTTGGCCAATTAATCCCCCCACCCCCCCTCCCAAAAAAACCCCAAGCATCCTAAAGCCAAATTTGAGGAAAACAATTATGTTCTTTGAAGATTATTATGTCTATAAAAAAAAGAATACTATATTTAATTTGTTAATTTTAATCAAATTCATCTTAAACAATTGTTACATTTAGTGATTTACTCTCATGCATTTGTGTTTAATCCCTTTTGGTTTTTTTAATCAATTTTTAACCACTTAATTCCCCCAGCCAAAAAATCCAAAGCATCTTAAAGTCAAATATGAGGCAAATTACTACCAAATAATTGGTGAATTCAAAATTTTGCTCTCATCAATTAGGAATTAGTATTCTTGGCTATGGTTTTGGGGTAATTTAGTTGTTTGTTACTTGCTCAAGAAAATGGATCAGTTTAATTTTGGATTTTTACACTGAATAATTTGCTTCCAGGTCAATTGCAGTATGGGTAAATATTTAAATGACCTATTGAGTTTGGATAAATATTTTTCAGAACAACCCGGGTTTGGCAATAATTTTTTACAGTACAACTGTTTGACTTAATTATCTTTTGGATAATTTTTTCGAAGTTGCAAGTTGGCCCCAAAATGGGGTGCAATCTTTTTTTTTAAAAAAACTAAGGTTCTTAAATAAATAAGATCCATTTTGTGATTTTTACCTTTTATAATGACGTTGCTGGTACTACTTATTATAAACTACTACTGGCATCTTAAATATTATATTTTCTATGATTATAGGTCCACCATGCTTAGAAAAATAATAAAATTTAATTAGAGAGTTTTGAGCATTACCTAAACTGGACCCTGGCATTTCTCTACCTTCTAGTTTACAGAAATTGCTAATCTCAAGCACAACTTCTTAGATTAGGCACAACATAGATATGTTTCATTTTCGACCTCTTCTCATAGTCCCTAATTAAATTTATATATTTTTAAGGATAATAAAACCTTAATCAAGAAACTGTATACTTAAGACATAAGGTTCGATTAAATAACATTCGCTACTGGGAAACTTCTTTTATTGAAAGTTTGAAAATGGAAATATTACAATGGAGAGAATTGAAGAGAGACTTAAATAGCGAAGATCAACAGAGATACTTGATCATAGAAAAATGGAGAAATCTGACTTCTCTTTTGTTCAAGTATGCTCAAATGACCATGCCCCTTTACAATACTCAGCTTCTCTTTTTATAGAGGAGATGGGCTACATAGAATGCCCTAATGGCTACGGTACACATACTGTTATAGGATACTTTTACATGGCTACAATAAGCTGCATTATTTTATTGACAGGGCGCTTAACAAGATAACACATAATGATATAACAAATTTTCAGTGCACTTAATGCTGACAAGACTAATTGCCCATTTCGATATTTTGTATGCCTTGATGTCTAATAATGTCTTCAAGTCCATCATTACTTGGATAATCAATAAAATCTTCATCAAGTTCAAAATGCTCTGCATCCCATTTCTCAAATAGATCATGTAGATATCTTTTTTCTTTTCTAATAGAAATTTGCTAGCTCCAATATCAAAGAGGTAATCAAAGACATCTTATGAAGTAGCCCCTTCTGCCTTTACATATTTAGTGAAATCACTATGATAAATGAAAATAGTGTTCGCAATGCATTAGTATTTTTCTCGTTTAACCAATGCCCACATTTGATGATAATCATTATAGAAACTAACGACTCTTATTAAAGCATGATCACTAACTACTTCTTATCACTCTAGAAATCCTTCTTATCGTTGATTATCGATTTCATTTAGATCAATTAAGCTGGTTTGGCCTTTCCATATTCATACTAATCAATGTGCAATGTACCTTAATATGAAGACTTCTATTATATGGCGCTCTTGTTGGACTATCAGGAGATGTAAAAATCCAATGGATCCTTTTAAATATACATTTTTGAAACCTATTGGACTTGAGAAGAATGGGCAGTTTGGATCAGGGATTTTCATAAGTTACATTAC
Organism: Carnegiea gigantea; assembly: GCA_029747015.1. Lineage (NCBI taxonomy): Eukaryota > Viridiplantae > Streptophyta > Magnoliopsida > Caryophyllales > Cactaceae > Carnegiea > Carnegiea gigantea. The sequence continues at coordinate 293,407 of JAKOGI010000248.1, read as the reverse complement.
CATCCCGTATTCTTAGACTTTTATGATAGGTTCATCTAGAGGGATTGAATTTGTTTAGAATCTAGCACCGCCATATCCAGGTCTATTAGGGAAGAAATTATAGTACTTCATGATTCCTATGTATAATATGAATAATTATGATAGTAGTCGATGGAGGCTGCATACAAGTCGTTGAACCATTTTCCTTGAACACAGGGACTTATTTTGCTTGAGCTTCATAAGAACAGCTTAAGTAATTCATTTATAACTCTAAAATGTTAAATCTATGTACTATTAGATAGGCAGAAGACAACAAACCAAAGCGTGATTTGCTTTTTGTATGAAATTTCAAAATATGCATAAGGATTTTACTAGAAGAAGAAACCTGTTCTAGTAGCAAGGAAATTTCATTTGGGATTTCCTTTTCTTCCGACAAGGGCTCTACTCTAAAGATCACCATTGGCGAGTTCACAAGTTAAACTATTTTCTATAGCATTCTTTGATTCCTATATATGTTCAATAGAGAAAGAAAATTGGTTAATCCATAATTGCCAACGCATGAGACGCTCTTGCACTTACATATTTGATAAATTTTTTTCTTCCAGTATTCCCTTGCATTTAGTTTGAATAAGAAAGATTTTGGGCTTAAAAAATTAAGAACTTTTCAATTTCTCTTATGACTACAGGGATTTCTTTTTTCATGGTAGGATAGTTGCATTCTGCTTTTTTAAAACTTGCACTCTAGTATTTACAGTCTCCTTCGTTGATTTTGAACGTTGCACTGTAGTACTTATTGCTAGCAAATATCTAAACAATTAAATCATCTCCTTCATTAGGTAAATTAAGAACATGGAGATTTTTGCACATCGTTTTGAAGTGTTAAGCAATCTTTGAATGACTAAGAGTCCATGTCAACCTTACTTCTTTCTTAAGCTCTGCTGCAATGATTTTCTTAATTTAGCTGAATCTTTAATAAAATCTGAAGCACAATTAAGAGATCCGAAAACTCTTTCTAATTGCTTCTTATCTTCAATCTTATCATGAAAATTTTCTTTTTTTTTTCTAAAATATGCTTTTATAGGAAGATTTGTCCATCCTTTATTTGTAGACTTAAAAACTATACATCTTGTTCATCATATATGCAGTTGTTCTTAACAAGGATAATACCATGATCAATGCATCTTTGGGTGATAGCTAGTGTAATAGTTTGACCCTAACATGTTTATTTATTTAATTAAACTATGTTGTCAATTTCCTCACATTTATTTATTCATTTAACCATTCCGATAGGGAGAAATTCATTTGGGCCCTCATTTTATAATTTGGGTTTTAATTATCGTAGAATTTTGGGTAAATCGATAGTAGCCCTGATAAATATGGTCTAAGAGATTAAATTATTTTTCATAATATCTCAAAAATTTAATTTCGAGCTACGTAAAATTTGATCGCAATGAAGTGTTATTTTTTTCCATGAGCCCATCTCATTTTGGCCCAATTTGAGGCCCAAAAAGTTGGTGTAATTGAACTTAATTAATCACCATATTTATGCTAAATTTCAATTAGTAAAAAGCTACTTTATGGCCATATAAAATCAGCCAAGTATCTAGATAAATTTAAAAAAATAAGCAAAAGCAAAACCCCATTTTTCTTCTTCCTCTTCTCCTTCTCAATCTTCCACCCCATGGCTGCCAGCTTTGCATTCAGCCCCTACAACTATTGTTCCTGGCTATCACCACCTTTTGCCACTAGCTACCACTAGCACCAAACACAACTTCTATCTCTCTCTTTTAAGCTCTCAAGTGAGGTAAAAGCGTAACTCTTTCTTGTTTAATTTTGGGTTTTATGAATGATTTGATTATGGATCATATTATCTTTATATAAAATAAGTGTTAGTTTGATGTTTTATTATGTGTGGATGAGTATGAAAATATGTAAGAATTCGGATCAAGCATGATCATACAAGCTTGATGTAAAAAATGATGAACTTTGTGTTCTTTGATTTAATGATAAGAGCTTTGGCATGAAAAATAGATTTAAAGTTGTTAGTAATCTTATTAAATCCATTTATGGTGATTTGAATGAAAATTTGAATGTGGCATAACCTAATGTTTCATGATTATGCATGATTTAATTTGGTCTTTGAATCAAGTATGTTATTTGGATTGAATTAGGTGAAATTTGGAGGTTGGATGTGTTATTGACTTAAAAGAATGATGTTATGTGAGTTTTGCCAAAATCAGTGGATTATTGAAAATCCAAAAAATGACTAAAAGAGGTTGTATGGCTTATTACTACAAGGAAGTGAATTTATGGGAGCATTTTAAGTGATTATATGGGAAAAAAGGCATGTAGGGCTAGAAACAGACCCAAAAATAGGGGCACTTTGGAAATAAACTAGTACTTATTGGTATATCAAAAAATAATAATTTTTGCTAGATAGGTAGGTCAATGAGTTATCTTCCAATTACACCCCTCTTGGCCTTAAACACTTGTTGTTCATCTCAGAAATATCAAAAATCCAAATTCCATTTATAACAGTTAAACTCTTTTTATTATAACCTCAATCATTTTATTTTGGTCTATTTTGCTCTAATTTATTTTACCTCGAGCTAAATTACCCTGATATATTTAGTTTTTCAATCATCTTAGTGTAATCTATCTTATTTTGAAATGTTGAGTTGTGGATGCCATTTAATTAATCAATTTCTACTAAAGTTGCAAATTATGAAAGTGACTGTTGTTCACTAACTACATATACCTACCATTACATTTCTTAAGTAGAATCAGAGCCTAGTCTATCGTTCCTCAATGTGTATAAATATTATCAAGTGTGATTGTATTTTAAACACCCCAGGTATGTCCATTACCTGTATCTTTAGAAATCAAAATGCATTTATCAAAGTTATAATATCTTAGTAAGTATATCAATGAATCAGTTTACTCAGTTATTTATCACTAGATTAGCGACCCTATTTGTTATTATTTATGGGGCATGCGCCCTTCAGTTACCCATGCGACCTTAGGCCAAGCCTCCTGATCGGCTTGGCAGGTATACATTTATCTATGGCTCATGACAGTTACAAGGGGTTCATCATCAGATAATAACTAGCAATATAGTTTTACACTCATCTCATTCATTGTTTTAAAGTAAAATGAATTCCAAAGCAGGTGCCAAACCAACTTTTCAGTGATCATTTAACAATACGGAAATGCATGTACTGAGTTTTGGCTTACATTTTGAAATGTTTGTCATGTTTTGTTTAGGTAAATACTCAGTGTATCGCCCTTATGCTAGCAAATCATATGAAGAAAGTCAGTGAGCAAGGGAATATAGATGGATGGGTAATGCTATTAGTTTAAGGATATTTTGGGAACTGTACTTTGAGATCTTTAGTTGACGAAGGGGTAAACTTCATGGAGAATTGTTGTATTTTGGTGTATAAACCTTATGGTGTTTAGCAGCCGTTTGTATATGGTTTGATAATGTCTGAATCTGTATGATTGTGATCTATGCTTACGTATGTTATATCTAGTGCACATGCTTAAAGCCTTATCCTTCTTGGGTTTATCATTGTTGGATTTATCAATTTTACATAAGGGCTTAATTAAAGAGTATATAAATAGTAAGACATGTGCATTGGGGGTGTTACAGCTTTGGTATCAGAGCCAACTTTGATTTTCCTTGATAGGATATGGACTATGAAGAGTAGAGGTAGGAACGTGAGAAGGTTGGATAGCGTGGGTTATTATTACGTCGTTGGAGATTCATGGAAATAGTAATGTTTTCTTATCTCTTACATATTCTTCACTTATGTTCTTCTCTGTTAGATGGATTCATATGCAGTGAATATGGTACCGGGTACTTCTGTGGCCATTCCCATCTCTTTACTATGTGCTAGTATGGTAGCCCACGTGTAGGGCCCCTTTTTAAGTATCATAGCATTACGGTCTATTGGAAAGATGAATTTTGAGCAGGTTATGATATTGTATATAGTTAGACAGATCTTTTCTGACTGCGTTGACTAGTCCCACCTTCTTTTAGGCATGTGGTAGACTTAGTTTATTAGGGTTAGGTAGTGTTTTAGTTTGAAGGTAGGACTAAAGCCTAACTTTGGGTAGGAACCATGTATATATATGTAAGTAAACAATTATGGCACTGATATAATGAAGCTTTGGAATTATGTTTTAATAATACTAAACCATGTTACTTTGTATCTGTTATGTATGCATATCTTATATGTTGGTTATAGTTAAGTGATTGGATTAATTTGCTCAATGTATAGTTAGAATATCTGAATTAGTACAAAATAATGCAGAGACCCACATAGGATATAATTCGAATCATGGAAAGGGGTCAAGTGGCCAAGCTTGATGTAATGTGCTATCAAACCTTAATGGAATGCCCCGATTTCCCCCTGCGTTAGTTAGTAACATGGGCAACCCTAACTACGAGCAGACCTTGGTGTTTGAGTTGATGAACGAATTCTCCCAACACCTTCTGAAATCCCTTCTAAAGACAATAAATTAGCAGATCGGGTAGCGCGATGCAACCCAAAGTATACGATGGAAGGTATGACCCAATGAAACTAGAAGAATGGATTAAAAGGATGGAGAAAATTTTCACGGTAGTGGAGGTTCCAAATGAGAAAAAGGTGAACATTTGGACATCTTACCTAACTGGAAAGTAGACATTCAGTGGAACACTATTAAGGACAGGCAGTAAGGCTTGATTTCACCTGAAATAAATTCCTGGAAGAACTGAGAGTCAAATTTTACCCAATTATGGTTCAACGGCAGAAGGAAAAAGAATTTATGGAACTAAAGATGAGTGGTAGTATGACGGTAATGCAATATACTAGTAAGTTTATAGAACTATTCAGGTTCGTTCCTGAGTTTATGTCATCTGAAAGGCTGAAGATGAGGAGATTTGAAGAGGGTTTAGCTTTCTATATTTGTAATCAATTAGTTGGTCAATCCATCCATATCTACCAAGAATTATATGAGCGAGCAGCTGAGGTGGAATTCTCATTCTAAATTCAAAGCCATTTTGTGTATTGTTTGATTCGAGTGCCACTCATTTATGTATATCTACCCAATCTGCCATGTAATTTAACTTTGAGAATATGAAGGCAGAAACCAATTATATAATCAAGTTATCTAATGACTCCATAGTTGAGTGCTCTATCTCTTATAAACTTGTCCCTAATCCTATCAGTGAAACCATATTCCCTGGAGATTTGATTTAATTTGATTTGTCAGATTTTGGTATCATTCTAAGGATGCATTGGTTACGTACTTATGGGCATAAGGTTGATGGCGAAGACCTTGAGGTTATTTTGAGGGATGAAAAAGGAGAGACGTATGTTTTTCATGGGCAAAGAGAGGAAAAACCATGTCCTTTAATTTCTGATATGAAAGCAAGTAGGCTATTATGTCAAGGATGTATTAGGCATTGGTATTATGCCGTTGACACTAAAGAAAAGGAAGGGAAAAAAAGCTGAAGATATTCTTGTAGTTTTTGAGTTTAGAGATGTTTTCCTGAACAGTTACCAGGACCTCCCTCTTAAAGAGAAATCGAGTTTGAGATTGAATTAGTTCCTGGTGCCTAACCCCACCAGAGTTTAGAGAACTGAAGATTCAATTAGATGAGCTGTCACAAAAGAAATTTATCAGACCAAGTGTGTCACCATGGGGTGCCCCAATTTTATTCGTAAAGAAGTATGGAACCTTGAGGTTGTGTATTAATTATAGGGAGCTGAACAAGATAACAATCAAAAACAAATACCCTTTGCCCCAAATGGATGATTTATTTGATCAACTACAAGGAACATGAGTCTTTCCAATATTGATTTGAGATCTAGATACTTTCAACTTAGGATTAAACCTGAAGATATTCCCAAAACTGCATTTACGACCAGGTATGGTCACTACGAATTCATGGTGATGCCCTTTAGCCTGACCAATACCCCTATGGCCTTTAAGGATTTTATGAATAGAGTTTTCAGACCCTACTCAGACAAGTTTATGGATGACATCTTGATATACTCCAAGGACAAAGATGAACACATTGTTCATTTGAAGACAGTGTTGCTAACCTTGAAGGAACACCAATTATATGGCAAATTAGAGAGTGCGAGTTCTCGTTTGAAAAAATAGCATTTTTGAGACATATAGTTCAAAGGAGGGGATTAAGGTTAACTGTCACTGAGATTACAAGCTTCTTGGGTTTAGCTGGCTATCATCAAAGGTTTGTGAAGGTTTTTTTCTTAAAAAAAAAAATAGCATCTCCCCTTACCAATTTATTGAAGAAAGCTATTAAGTTTGAGTGGATAGAGAAGTGTGAAAGGACATTTCAAGAATTGAGGCAGTGATTAACTACCGCCCCAATCCTAACACTACTAGTAGAAGGTGAGGAATACACTATCTATAGTGATGCATATAAGAATGGGTTGGGGTGTGTTATGGTGCAAGTAGATAAAGTGATAGCTTATGCCTCCTGACAGCTCAAACCTTATAAGAGAAACTACCCTACCCATGACCTAGAACTAGTGGTCATGAACTCTGCATTAAAAATTTAGAGACATTACTTGTATGGAGTATCTTATAAGATTTGTACAGATCATCAAAGCTTGAATTATACCTTCACTAAAAAAAAAAGAGCTCAATTTGAGACAAAGACATTTGTTGGAATTACTTAAAGATATGACCTTCAAATCCAATATCACCCAAGAAAGGCAAATGTTGTGGCAGGAGCCCTCACTAAGGGGTATAACATAGCTTGAACACTGTAGTAATTACCCGGTTGAACCTCTTAAGAAAACTTGAGGACTTGCGAGTTCAATTAGTGTCACATAGGCAACCAACTGTTTAATTATCAGCACTTACTTTACATCCCTCTATAATGAAGGAAATTTGAGTGAACTAGGAAAATGACCCTGAATTCCAAAGGACAACGAAAAATCTTAAGATAGGGAAGTCGTCTAGATTTGTTATGCATGAAGATGGAACGTTGGGATTTCGAATCGCCTGTGCGTACGCAAAAATATGGAATTAAGGAAAAAGATCTTAGAGGAGGCTCCTAGCACCCGATACTCGGTGCACTCAGGAGGCCCCAAGATGTATAGAGACCTGAGACTATACTTTTGGTGGAATAATATAAAGAAAGAGATTGTAGAGTATGTAGACAAGTGTCTGATTTGCCAAAAGGTTAAAGATGAGCATCAATGTCCCGTAGGTGAACCGTGACCTTTAGAAATCCCCACTTTGACGTGGGACTCAATCTCAACGGACTTCGTCATGAGTTTACCTCTTTCCGCTTCAAAGAAGAATGTCACCTGCGTAATAGTTAATCAACTCACTAAATCTGCTCATTTTCTACCAATTTGGGATACTTGGGGAGTTAAAAGACTAGCCCAACTATATGTTAAGGAGATGGTTCAATTTCACGGAATTTCAATAGATATAGTGTCAGATAGAGATCAGAGATTTCAAGCCCATTTCTTTTGGCAAGCACTTCAAAAAGCCTTTGGAGCCAAATTGAATTGTAGCAGCTCCTATTATCTTGAAATAGATGGGCAAACTAAAATAGTGAATCAGATTCTAGAAGACATGTTAAGATTTTGTGTACTAGAGTTCCAAGGAAAATAGAAAGATAACTTACCATTGGTGGAGTTTTCTTATAACAATAGTTATCAGTCTACCATTAAAATGGCCCCATTTGAGGCTCTATATGGAAGGAAATGTAGGACCCTTTGTGCTAGAGTGACTTTAATGAGGCATTGACGTTGGGCCCAAAGCTAATACAAGAAACCATTGAAATAATGAGGAAGATTCGAAAGCACATTCGGGTGTCCCAAAGCTGATAGAAGAGTTATACTAACAAAGAAAAAAGGCCTCTGGAGTTTTAAGTAGGTGATAAGGTTTTTCTAAAAGTTTCATCAACTAAAGGTGTAAGAGGTTTGGAGTGTGAGGCAAATTAAGCCCAAGATATATTGGACCTTATGTAGTCATTGAAAGACTGAATCTTATAAACTATCAACTGGATCTGCTTGTAGAACTCAAACACGTACATAACGTGTTTCATATTTCCCAGCTCAGGAAGTACATTCCAGATCCTAACCATGTTGTTGGGGATCTAGTGTACAAAGAGCGGCCGGTCCAGATACTAGATTGTAGAATTAAGCAGCTACACAACAAATAAATACCTTTAGTCAAAGTACTCTGGACAAATCATATCTCCTCAAAAGCCACTTGGGAAACTGAAGAAGAAATGAAAGCCAAGTATCCACACCTATATGAGATAATCTTACATGTTTTGATAAGTTTTGCAGGTGAAACTCTTTTAAGGGGAAAAGGTTGTAATAGTCCGACCCTAGATCATGTTTATTTATTTAATTAAGTCATGTTATTAATTTCTCTCATTTATTTATTCCATTTAATCACTCTGATTGGCAGAAATTCATTTGAGCCCTCACTTTGCAATTCGGGTTTTAATTATCGTAAAATTTCGGGTGAATTGATAGTAGGCTCTGATAAATATGGTTTAAGAGATTAAATTATTTTTTATAATATCACAAAATTTTAATTTCAAGCTATGCAAAATTTGATCACAATGAAGTGTTACTGTTTTTCCATGAGCCCAACTCATTTGGGCCTAATTTAAGGCCAAAAAGTTGGTGTAATTGAATTAAATTAATCACCATCATTTGTGCTAAATTTTAATCAGCAAAAAACTACTTTATGGCCATATGAAATTAGCCAAGTATCTAGATAAATCAAAAAAATATCAAGCAAAAGCAAAACCCCTTTTGTCTTCTTCCTCTTATCCTTCTCTTTCTTCCACCCCATGGCTACCAGCTCTGCATTCAGCCCATAATGCTACTGTTCCTGGTTCCCGCCACCTTCTGCCACCGGCCACTAGCACCAAACACAACTTCCTTCTCTCTCTTTTAAGCTCTCAAATGAGGTAAAAGCCTAACTCTTTCTTGTTTAATTTTGGGTTTTATGAATGATTTGATTATGAATCATATTATCTCCATATAAATAAGTGTTAGTTTGATGTTTTATTATGTGTGGATAAGTGTGGAAGTATGTAAGAATTCGGATCAAGCATGATCATACAAGCATGATGTTAAAAATGATGAACTTTGTGTTCTTTGATTTAATGATAAGATCTTTGGCACGAAAAATAGATTTAAAGTTGTTGGTGATCTTATTAAATCCACTTATGGTGATTTGGATGAAAACTTGAATGCGGCATAACCTATAGTTTCATGATTATGCATGATTTAATTTGGTCTTTGAATCAAGTATGTTATTTAGATTGACTTAGGTGAAATTTGGACGTTGGATGTATTATTGACTTAAAAGAATGATGTTATGTGAGTTTTACAAAAATTAGTGGATTGTAGAAAATCAATAAATGACTAAAAGAGGTTGAATGGTTTATTAGTGCAAGTAAGTAAGTTTATGGGAACATTTTGAGTGATTATGTGGGGAAAAAAAAAAATAAGGCATATGGGGTTGAAAACAGACCCAAAAACAAGGGTACTTTGGAAATAAACTAGTATTTATGAGTATGTTGAAAAATCGTGATTTTTGGTGCATGGGTAGCCCAATGAGTTACCTTTTAAATGCCTTTGGAATCACTTCATTCTGAATTTCGTGGAAAAAGTTGGGGCCGATTTACTAAGACTGTGCATGATAAACTCGAGTTGTGCACGGTTTTGTTTAAACTCAATTTTAGATGCTGTATTGTGGTAGTTGTATTTTGCACTGTGAATGAAAGTGTTGTGAGACTTCCTAAGCTTTTCATATTAGGATTTTATGCCTCAATTTGAGGTCAGGAGTGAAACATATGAATTTTCTAAGGTGGACCTTGAAGCGGTAATAAAATATTATGAGACTGTGAACTAGAATTTTGGGAGCTTAATCAAAAGTTTCTAAATAATTATAGATATTGCAAAGAAAATACAAAGTGCAGTATGCTTAACAACTTTGATTGTGATTAAAATCTCGACTGTGTTGCAAAACTGAGTTAAATGGGCATGTGAATGAAATTGGAGATGTGGAGAGAGTAATGACTCAAGAACAGTGCTTGTTGGGCCAAGTCAATGTGATCAAGGAAAATTCGAATTCAATTACACTCTTCTTGGCCTTAAACCCTTGTTATTTATCTCAAAAATATCAAAAACCCATATTCCATTTATAACCACTAAAGTCTTTTCATTATAACCTCAATCATTTTATTTTGGTCTATTTTGCTCCAGTTTATTTTACCTTGAGTTAAATTGCCCTAGTATATTTAGTTTTTGAATCATCTTAGTGTAGTTTATCGTATTTTGAAATATTGAGTTGTGGATGCCATTTAATTAATCAATTTCTACTAAAGTTATAAATTATGAAAGTGAGCATTGTTTACTAACTACATATACCTAACACTACATTTCTTAAGCAGAATCGGGCTTAGTCTATCATTCCTCATTGGGCATAAGTGTTATCAAGTGTGATTGCATTTACAAAGTTATAATGTCTTGGTATTTATATCAATGAATTAGTTTACTCAGTGATCTATCACTTAATCCATGACCCCCATTAGTTATCATTTATGGGGCACTCGCCCTCTAATTACCCGCGCGGCCTCAGGCCAGGTCCTCCGATCGGCTTGGTAGGTGTACCTCTATCTATAGATCGTGACAGTTACAACTTACAAGGGGTTCACTCCCATATAATAACTGATAATACAGTTTTACGCTCATCTCATTCACTGTTTTAAAGTAAAATGAATTACAAAGCGAGCGCCCAACCAATTTTTCAATGATCATTTAACAATACAGGAATGCATGTACTGAGTTTCGACTCACATTTCGAAATATTTGTTGTTTAGTGAATCGCTCTCATGCTAGCAAACACACTGAACAAAGTAAGTGAGCAAGGGAATATGGATGGATGGGTAATGATGTTAGTTTAAGAATATTTTGGGAACTGTGCTTTGACATCTTCGGTTAACGAACCTTATGGAGAATTGCTCTATTGTAGTGTATAAACCTTATGATAGTTAGCAGCTATTTGTATATGATTTGATAATGTCTGAAATGTACGATTGTGATCGATGCTTACCTGCGTTATATCTAGCGCACGTGCTTAAAATCTTGTCTTTCTGGGCGGCGGTAACGCCCCAATCATCGAGTTTATCAGTTTTACTTAAGGGTTTAATTAAAAAGTATACAAACAGTGAGACATGTGCATTAAGGGTGTTATAGCGAGAATGTCATCTTCGTATTTTTCTATGCTCTTGGAAAAAAAAAAAAGAATATCTTCAGTGTAAAGTAGACAGCAATGACTAAGATGTTTGAGGATGTTTTACATTCTTCTTTGAAATATTTGAGGCATATTTTTAAGATCAGATGACATTTACTATCCACTCATAATGTCCTTAAGGAACACTAAAAGCAGCCAAAGGATTGCTTTCTTCATCCATTTTTACCTACTTATATCCATTTTTATCATCCATTTTCGAGAACCAAGAGGCTCCTTGAATTCTATTGAAAAGAAATGTTTTGTTCAGAATATAGTAACTATTAAAGACAGTATTATCATTAAACTTTTTATAATCGATTATCATCATAGTTTTTTCTCTTTTTTCTTCAGCATGATTTCTCACCATGAAAACAAGATTGGTGTAAGGACTCTTACTATTCCTAATTAACCCTTTATCCAAAAGTTCTTTGATTTGCTTATCAAATTCTTGGATATCGTGGTGTGTATACATCATTTATTTAACTAGGACAACAATGTTGGGAGTTAACAAAGTAATCTTTGCAAATGTCTTATCTTTGTTCCAAAATTTAAGAGGATTATCATAGTAGAGTTCTTTGCATAATTGCTCTTATTGTTCAACAATCTATTCTTTAATAGATAACTCTAGTAAAGAAATTGTTAGTAGTACTTCATGTTGTGCAGGTATTACATTTTCTCCATGCTAGATGCGTGTAAACTCGTTCTTCTAATGGGTGTATGCTTTATTTAATTTGTCAATAGGAATCGAATGTACATTTATTGTGAATATGATTCAACTTATGGCATGTGTGCAAGAAGAATATAGCCTTTGAAAATTATTTTCATTAATCATAATATGGGATGGTTAATCAGTAACCCATAGAATTGGTATAATACATTGGACTCCTCGTATTTCTATAGATAATCCTCTATGGCTTTGTTGCAGCTCATTATGCTGTTATTAGCTGTTCTCAATTGTAAATGACTCTTTGTTTTTTTTCCCATGAATTTTGAAAATAAAAATCTTCTTCCAAAACAGACTAAACAACTGGTGTCGAGATAAGCACACAATTCATATGTATTATATCACTCTAAACATTTATTTATTACGATATAAATGCTATTAGGATTAGTATTGGTGAATTCATAGCATATCTCTATAGTCTTTTTTTTAACTAATTTATCCTCATAAATTAGCTCACTAACAGTCCATGTTTTCTATGCATTGACTTTTTTATCGAGACTAATACTCCGATCTACATTGTGTCGTGCGGATTCAAGACTCATTCTACTCATTTCACTAGTCAAACTAATTGTATCATCGTCTTTAAGCTCTTCTTTAGCTGCCGACAATCCTTCTTACCATTTTGATGTTGTATCATACTTCTTCATAGTTGGGATTTAATGGTAATTTTTTCTCTCAATTTTTATTGCATATTTTTCTTATTGATTTTTGTGGGATTGGTAAATCTAGACATCCAAGGCCTATCAATTTTCATCTTCTGTGAAATGGAATTTATCTTTTGAATTTTTTATTTATTTTTTTTTTGCATTAGAGTAGGACTTATAAATTTTTTTACTGGTATCATTATTAGACCTTAGTCTTTAGGTCTATATTATTATCTAATTTATAGATTATTTTTCAAGATATCCTTAGTAGGTAACCTTTTTTTCTTCCTATCCATCCCAGCTGTTTTTTGTTCTTAAAGGATATAAAATTTTTTGGCAAATTCATCTTTTAGGACAACATCATATCTAGGTCAACAATTAAATCCTACTGAACCATTTTACAAATTGGTATTTACCCCATTATAATTTGATTATTAAATTTGATATGCGTGATATCACATAGCAAAGCATAAATGTCAATGTCTTTGTGTAACACCCAGGACTTTATCCCCTTCGTTAAGCCGATTCATATCGTTATAAATTGAACTAATATCGATGAAATCTGCCTAAGTGATGATTTTATTGAAAGGAATATTAGTATTCTCATTATTATCAGTTTTATTAGTATTAAGGATTATTATCGGGCATTACATTGAGCAGATTTTTGAATATGACTAGAATGTCAAACTGTGGGAACCATCCTGCAATTTATTGAATCGAACCTTAATATAATCAAAAAGCGAATAATCGACTGATGATTATATTAATGGTTACAGTTTAAGATTTGGAGGTCGGAAAATTTAGATTTAGGGTACAGTGGGTTGGTGTTATTATTAGTTACCAGCAAGAATAAAAGAAAAGGATAAAGAAAAAAAATTTGAAAGGGGCCGAAGCCCCTTCTCTTCGGGCAGAGAAGCATCGAGAGAGGGGGGTGGTCTTCGACCCCTGCCCCGTGCCACACCCACACGACACACACACTGGAAGAGGACCAGGGAGGCACCGGTGTGGCCGCCGGCGACCGGCCAACGCACGCCCGGCCATCCCCCTCGCCAGTCGATGCCCAATTCGAGCAGAGAGAGAGAGATGAGCGCGAGAGGAGGGAGCCGTGGGTCAAGGTTCAGGGACTCCGACCTCGCACGACCGCCACAGCACGGCCGGCCTCGCCGGACGCCTGCGACATGGCGGTGAACGGAGCAGGCAGAGGAAGAGAAAGGCAGCAGCAACGGGAGGAACCGAGGCAACCCAAACCGAACCCTAAAACGGGACCCTCAGCTTGGATTCGAGGTGGGTTTCCTCTTCCTCCTATTTATTGTTAATTTTTGATGAAAGTTATCGATTATAGTTCGTTCAGGTCAACCTGGAACTGATTATGTTGACACGAGGAAATTGTAGTGTAAACTGAACGAGGCCTAGTATATATATCGATCGTATTGCCCAAGTTTATCGATTATATATAGTTTATTGATTATTGGAAATGAATTCGATTATATAACATTTATCGATTTAAATGAAGTTTAGTGATTTATCGATTTAAATGAAGTTTAGTGATTTATCGGTTTACATGAAGTTTAGCGATTCATCGATGTATATGAGTTTATCGATTCATCGATTTATGAAGTTGAGCGATTCATTGATTATGTAAAGTTTAGTGATTTATTGATTTATATGGAGTTTAGCGATTTATCGATTATATAAAGTTTAGTGATTAGATATAGACTATCGATCATAGGAAGTTTAGCAATTTTATATACAGCTTATTGATTATATAAAAATTATCAATCATAGCAAGCTTACTGATGATATACCGTTATCAAACATAGAAAGTTCGTTGAGTAAATAAAGTTTATCGATTTATATGTGATTTATTGATTTTCTAAGGTTTATTGATTTATACGTCATTTATTAATTATATAGAGTTTATCGATTATATAAAGTTATCGACCATATAAAGTTTATCGATTATATATATAGTTCATCGATTACATGTACCCATCGTTTATAATGCTTGCATAGGAATGATATAGTTATGAACGTTTATTTATCTGACTTCTAAGTATTCCTAAATGTTTCATCGGTTGCCTGTTTTCATTGAATGATGAGCATGGTTCCATTGCATCAAGCGAATTCTTAGCGTAACCAGTCCACTGTCTCCTTTTTAAAGGTTACATAGAACTTTGAACTTAACATTTCAGAGCTCGATGTTCATTACTCCTTCAGTAGGCAGAGACTTCCGGGTTCAGTGTTTCACAGGTCTGCCAATAGGCAGGAGTTTCGAAGTTCAAAGTTCATAGTTATGCCGTTCAAAGTTCATAGTTATTCCATTCGAAGCTCAGAGTTATGCCAATAGGTAGAAGTTTCAAAGTCCAAAGTTCATAGCTCTGCCAATAGGCAGAAGTTTCAAAGTTCAGAGTTCAAAGTTCATAGTTCTTCCAGTGTACAGATGTTTCAAAGTTCAACATTTCATATGTATAGTCCTATCAAATGTTTTATAGTTCATCAATTGTGATACAGTTCTGTAGTTCTACCAACAGGGAGAGAATTTAAAGCTTATATATCCTACAGTTCCGCTAATAAGCATATAGAGATTCTACTAATCACATGACATAGTATCTATTTCGCCATATGGTTATTGTTTCATGTTTTAGCAAGGGAATTACTCCTGTATATGACCTGTCACTGTGTAGTGTAGTGAAATCCTTGGTGTAGTAACTTCATCGCATTGAGCATGATGATGGTTTTAATATTATTATTACATTCATATAGTTTATTGCTAGACAGAATCTTCAATGACGTTTAATGACTATGTACGACATAAATTACATGTACGAAATAAGCCTTATTAATGTACTGAGCAATGTATATAAGATTTTAGTGATTTTCGTAACAGATATCCCAGCAAGTGGTATTTCCGGGTTAGACCCCCTCTATTTTCATTGCGTTTATGCGTTTATATGTAAGTCTCATGGTAAGTTTATTAAGTATAGTTACTTTCAAGTTCAAGCGGATGGTGCAAAGGCTTGCATTGTGATTGAAGTATACCGTACAATCAGTGAGTTCTTCAAAGAGAAGGAATTACGAACAGTTGTCGTAAGTTATTATATTATTGCATTTAAGTATTGTTTAGGAAAAGGGGGTTATCCATTGAGCGATGATTGCTCATTCCCATTTATTATTGTTCCCTTCCCAGGTTTCTGAAATAACAAGTAAAAGTCGGTCCACGTAAGCTGAGATGGAGTTGTCGTTGTTTTAAGAGTAAAGTTATGAGCTTGGATGTGAACTGCAAAAGTGTATTATGATGTAACGACGTGCAATTTCAGCTATTGTGTGCCTATATTGCATTTCATTTAGAGTCGCTCTATAAGGCCGTGTGAGCCACCATCTAAGTTGCCCAGGGCTGTACTTTTTCTTGTTCATATGTTTAAGCATTGAACTGCGCTGGTTGTGATGCTCCGGGCGGGTGGCCCGTAGAGCTATGAACTCCGGTGGGTAGCCGTTGAGTTATAGTTAAGCCCTTTATTACTGTTCTTCAGTGCAGGGAAACTATTGTAGGGCTTTAAGCCTGGAAAACGGTCAATTTTTAGGAAAAACTCTGTCCGTTTCATTTCAGGATTTAAAGAAAAACATCAACACTCTTAGCCATAGGGTTAGGGGCGTTACACTTTGCCATAATACTGAAATTTAGACTTAAACACTTCTAACATGGATAAACCTATACTTTCTATCCTTATTATGCTTGATGATGTTTTCCGAATTAATGAGATTTAGTTCTCCCACATCAAATTCACAGTCTTTTATCTCTAAATCTCTTCCCATCATTTCGCATCCATGTTTACTCTTTAATTGAAAGATGAATTTTTTTTATAGATCATTTTTTTTTTTTTGTATTATAGGAAGGACTCAATCTTCTTTAAGTCTTCATTCTCATTATCTACTATAAAAATTCTTCCCCTTGAAGATCGCAAAGACTAATTACAAAACAATTTTGTGTCATATGACTAGTTTCTTCATATTAATTTCTTCATATTCATCTCTGTCTCAACAATTATCTTTTTATTTTTCAGGGGTAGGCCTAATGCGTCTTCCTCGCCAAGTCGAAATGGTCTAACTATCCAATGTTTCAATAAGCATATTGTTCTTCCTATTTTTAAATTCGTTTGTGTAATGTCCTACTTCTCCACATGCCGAACGCTTAGCTATTTTTCCCAACAGAGTTTTTCTAAAGAATCTTCGTCCTTTGAGGGCCTGACTTGCTATAGTATTTTCTTTTGTATTTTTCTCCCCTTTGCTTGTTAAAATTCTTTTTCTTATAAAATTTTCTTTTTCTTCTCTTATCAAGCTCATTTCTCCATTGATGAGGAGTATCCCAAGCAGGTTAGAAATTATTTCCTTCATTTTCTTTTATTTTTGAAGACATTGGTCATTCACCCATGCTCTTAAATAAGATATTCTTGTACCAAGGGTGTCGATGAAATCTACTTTTTCACTCATGTAATGTATTTTTCATTAAGTATAAAATTTATTCTATAAGATAATTTGTCATAGAACATACCAAGAATGATTTCATTATACCCAATTTTGTAATAATATTGACTGAATTCATCAATATAATTTTTCATATACCTCACGTTCCAAAGCTCTATGTTGTTAATCTTTCTTTTCCACTCTCTAGCTTTTTCATCAAAATCAAGTTTAGCTCTGATAAATTCAACTTTGATTTCCTTACAGAATTTTTTGAACATAGTAGCTAGTGTTTTCATTATTTTTAATATACTTTTATCTTTCTCATCTAATGAGTTATACCAGTTAGCTGCAGTGTTAGGAAAACTATGTTGTATATAGTTGAGGAAATTTCCATTAGTTAAGGATAGGAGTATTAACCAGACCTGAAAACTCCGATCAAAATCCACCTCATTTAGCACCCGAGTGGGTGAAGAAAATGGATTTCAAGTAGGTATGACCATATGGGTATATGTATGGGTGGGTATTGCGTTTGAAAATAGCTATGGATATGGGTATGGATTCTTAAAACCCATACCTGATTGTGTGCTTGATTTGCTAGTAAAAGGCGACCAAAATACGGTAAAATCCAAAAACAAATATTACGAATGAAACTTTAATTGTATATTCTTTATTTATGTAGAAATGAAAAATTAAAATCTTTTACAATTTTAACCTCCATGAGTTTATCAAGATATGAATTTTAGAGCGTTGTTCGAAATTGCTAATCAAATATAGCGTGTATGCAAATATGGGTTGAATATAGGTGATGCTTTGCACACTATATATATACCTAAATAAAATCCATAAACCCAAAAAATCTAATGGCTATGAATATGGGTGTAACCATCTAAAACCCGATGAGTATGGGTATGAATATGAGTATGATTTTTGAAAATGGGTATGAGTACGGGTATGGCTCAACCCGCCCCACACCCATTCGTACCAGCAGTTCATATGGTGTTTAAATTCAGACACTCTTCATGCCGCTCTTTCAATGCTCAAATATTTCTTCTCTATTACGAGTTTTGTCTATTTTTAGGATGTAACCCGTTTGGTTAATTAGGTAATTTCTTCAAACGATGTGATTTTTCTTGAGATGAATCCATGAACCCAAATGAAAAGTTGGTTGTACATCGTGCTAGAACATACCCAGATCTCATAAAATAGATACTTCTTCTAGATGATTCATCAAACTCTTCATGTTTTGGAATAACATTGTTAATTAAATTTGATTCAAATTTGAAGATGTTAAGTTATTCGCCAATTTTATTAATTCACTTTCAACCACCATTTCCATGTTTTTTTTCTCTAGTTTTTCTCCTAATTTCTTATAGAGAAACAACATTCAGATCCTCTAGTTTAATTGAGTTCATATGTTGATATATTT
Source organism: Carnegiea gigantea (assembly GCA_029747015.1). Classification (NCBI taxonomy): domain Eukaryota; kingdom Viridiplantae; phylum Streptophyta; class Magnoliopsida; order Caryophyllales; family Cactaceae; genus Carnegiea; species Carnegiea gigantea. The sequence continues at coordinate 274,875 of JAKOGI010000248.1, read as the reverse complement.
CTTCTTCTAACTGGATATTATTTATCTCTTCATTATCAGCAGATAACACTTCTTGTTTGCCTGCTATTGCATCTATGATTTTGTTTAATTCTTCTGCATTTTGTTCTTTATCAAACATATTTTATAACTCTAGATTGTTTTACTTATATTATATCTGCTTTCTCTTTCTTTTTCAATGATTTATCCGTTGATTTTCCTACTTCTCTCTCGATTTTTATATCTTGCAAAGGACATGAATTTTTGTTTTTTAGGTTTTAGAAAGGATATTTATGTTGAAATGGAATACTAATATCTAGATCTGATTTTCCAATATGTCTAACCTCGTTGACTAAAGAAAAATGGATTATAGTTAATTGTCTCTGTAACTCTTTAACTTTAGTCTTAGTTTTTGCTAATTCTACTTTTATTTCTAAAAGTACATTAATGACATAGTTTAATTGTGGTGCTATTGAAGTGGATCTCTCTAGAGTGTGCACAACATATGAATAATTTAGAGCAGGACAAGTAGATGATGATTGAAGCATTACATGCAATTAATTAGCATGATTATATTAATTATCTTTTGCTCACATGGCTCTAATACCATATTGAAGAGGGGCTTTGTGTAGTACTTATGAGAAGAATATCACATGTGCAAAATTAAAATATCAAAAGTAAGATTTCAAGATTGGGGTCAAATATACAAATTTCAAAAATTGAGGGTGCTTGGTATAATTTAAAAAGTCATGGTTGGTCACACCTAGTTCTAGAAAATATTTGCCTAAAGTTGGATAGACCTAAAAATATATCTAAAATAGTCGAATCAGAAAAATATCTACTAAACCTGGATGGTCCGTGATGTAATTTTTCCTTTTTATGCTCTTAGTTTCTAAAATGAACATAAGAAATTGATAGTTAATTAATTTTGAATTCTTATTCTCTTGATTTCTAAAAATTTGTTTGTTGATTTGAGTACTGAGGACCAAAAACCTAAATAAGAAGTGAGTTATTTTCCAGTTTGAAATGGACAATTTTTGCAACGTGATAAATGTAATTGATTGGTTTAATATCTACATCACAAAATTCACCATTGACTCAACCATTGGTTCAAATAATTTGTTTTTGAGGATAACCTTTTTAAATGCATTAGATATGTATTTTCATTTTTAGAGTTAATGTTAAATTTTATATTATATGTATGTTTAATTCAGACACCCCTTGATTTGAAACCTGGCTACATCACTGAGGATGGGTGATCTCTTGGCAAGTTCCTAGGTAGCGTGTAAGTGAAAACAAAGCACGCTAGAAAAGTTAATGATGATTTATGAGGCTAATCATCAATTCTTGAACCTAAACCGCGCAATTGCTTGTGGCCAGAAGAGGCTGGGCATTACACCATGCTATCATTGTAACGAGGGAGGAAATATTAAACCCTCATAACTTTATGCATAAATTTATTTGGTTGAACATCCAAGATCATATACTTTCACACATTGAGGCTTATGAATGGGGATGACATGTGGGAAATAGGCCCAGGTAAAGTCATCACAACCCCTAACTTCAAGCCCAAAAACAAGACTGCATGCAAATTCAAAAGGAGACCTGAAGTTGGGGAAGAAGGAAAAGGTTTCCAAATATGGGAAGGTGAGAAAGGATGGCGTGAAGATGCATTAATCAAATTGTGATGGGGAATATCATGATAAGACCACATGATCTCAAAGAGTATCCAAGCTGCAGGTAATATGTGAATCCTGCAAATTTATCTTACATTACTAAAATGCTAATGTATATCTTCATCTTTTCATTTTTTGTTTTTTAAGTCAAAAGGGCTAAATAGAAGGGACACTAACAAGTAACAACAAGACAGCATCTCATTCTTCAACTATTCAAGCATCATCATTGACTTAGCTTCAAGTTGATGTCTTCAATTTACTTCTTTATTTTTTTTTAAGTTGAGCAAAAGGGAGTGAATAAGACTAACTTCAATTTTTTTTTTTAAAGGTTAAAGTCATAATTCCACCTTGAAGTTAACCTTCTCTCTCAGGGTCATCTAGTTAGTGTCCACCACCACCTCCAAGCCTCAAAATCTATCCTTCATCTGCAAATCCTCAAAAGCATTTACCTTTACCTCCAAGTTCCTCAAAGATAACAACCTCCACCTTCAGAAACACCTTCATCTCTACCCCCAAAACCTATAATTTAGCCATCATTTTCATTTGGAGTGCCTCAGAACTAGCAACGTCTAAACATAAAGCATCAAAAGCAGCCACCATCAATACCTAAAACTACTTTTAATAAGTTTAATGTCAAGGTCAGACTGTCTAAATCGATGTGGGTCACAACTTTGAAGTTTGCCTGTGTTGCTTCAAACCTGTTGAAACTTGATGGTTCTGACTCTTTGGTTCAGTTGCTACTACTAACCCTACTAAGAATCAACATGGTTCAGCATCTTCATTACAAAGGACACAAGTGAGAAGGTCAATGATACTGATGAAGTTGAAGCTCCCTGAGAAGACTTATGTAGTCTTAGATCAATGATTGCAATGTCACTGATTCATACATTTTGCTTGGGCGAGACTCTTTTTTTTTTTTTTTATTGCTTGCTAAATGATGTTCAAGCGCACATATATGTACATAGCTTATGAAGTTGGCAAATTGGGGGATACGTCTTTTGTACATTTTGGTTAAGCCTTCTATGTAAGTGCACATACAAGTAAGGGTATTAACAAAGTGCAATATGTTTTTGGTGTTTATCAAAACATGACCATGATGTACCCATTACATAGTCCTTGGAAATAACAATGAGCTATTGAAGTTTGCGTTACCATATGTTCGTTTGCTATTTTCTTGTTTACTCTGCATCCAAGTTGCATGATTCACATGATAATTAAACAATAACCATCCATCAATACTGTAATATCTAAGCATCAATGACAATATACCAAATCCAAATGTGCATTGCTTTAGTTTTAGATTGTGTTACATTCTTTACATCATTCTGAAATACATAAGTAGAATGATTACACCAATGTCTACCCAAAATGTCCAATCTACATTATCATTGTCCACCCAATAGAAAGATACAAAATACAACTAAAACCCCTTGTAGTATAGTTTCTCACCTTGTTTCATTTGAATTTAATCCCTCAACCCTATGAAAACAGCATTAATAATAACAAACTTAATGATCCATCATTCTCTCCCTCGTTTGATACTATTCAACTTCAATTTTAAACTCCTATTCTTCCCCTTCATCACCTTAGCACTTTCTTCCTCAGCTTTCCTCTCTAGCACAGTGTTCTACAGTCCTTTAATTTCACTGTCAATGTTTCAATTTTTATAATCAAAGCAATCACCATGTACCTTACCTTATCATAGGGAGTACGATCAACCTATTGAAAGCATCCATCTCAAACCTCTTGCCCCATGCAAACCTCCTCATGGGGTTCTTCATTGTCATAGTTCTAAGAATGTCACATCTTCTGTCACATGAATTATACCTTTTACAATATGAGAAGCATGTGCAAGGGCTACAAGCAGACTTAGACTTTGATTGGAAGAAGCAGACATCTTGAGGGTCGAATTTTTTGTAGGAAGTACAATTGTCAAATAAAGTTTGTAGGTTTTTAGCTAATTTAGAATAAATTGTTCTCGTCAGGGTTTCGACATGAGACCTTAACTGCTGAATTTGGGCGTGAATGAAGAAAAAAATAGAAGAGATAGAGGGGAACGCACGACGAAGGTTGTTTTATTGACTCCTAAAAAAATTTTATTAGATTTCCTTTTCCTTTCCCATTTAACACACAAAAACTCTGCAAAAACTAATTCAAAAATGTATTACAACCTGCAAGAGCCAATGATATTTGGACATGATTGCAATTTTAATTTTTTTTGGCTAAATTATGAGCTCCAATTCCTTGAAAATAATTGGGCAGCGTTTTTTACTTTTTTTGAATAGTTCAGTGGCATTTTCATTCAAGCACTCAAGTAAAGGGTTGTTGACTTGAAAATAACTTTCCCTAAAAAGAATCAATCGAGGGAGAACATAGGGTTGAGGCCTTCTCTTCGTGCCTTCTCTTCATAATATTGCTATGAGGAATTTTACTTTTATTGTGTCACCAACCTTGAAAGCAATTGTTGCACAAGATTCCTATACAATTATGCTTTTGAAATGTGGTTATAATTGTTCTCAAGAAAGTTTTGTTTATTATTGGGTTTCAGTTGAAAATTTTTAAATGAAAATTCTCTTATGGTTGAAAGATCTGATTAAAAAAAGACGTTCTTTCAATAGAAAGGGTTTTACTAATAATAAGACTTCAATTACCTAATCCCCTACAAAATTTTTAAAAAATACTTAAAAATTAATTCCATCACATTGTGATCCAAGTTAAAGTTGGATCTCATATCAATTAATAGTGTACTTGATCTATCTTTACATATTTAGAATTTTTTTTTTTCATGTTATACATTGGCCAATCATTAAATAGTGCATGCTCATTCTTGCAACTCACCACTGGTTTAGCATTCCAAGATTTCCCAAAACCGATTGTCATATTTACAAGGCCTTAATAATTGAAGTAAATGTTTGGGCTCTTTTCCTCCATATATGAGTTTGAGTTTGTACAAAAGCAAGTTACTAGCAAGGACAAAACTAGACTAGCACTTATACTTAATTATAGTTCGATTCAAGAAATTAGTTGAAGCCTTTCCAAGCTCAAAAATCCAAATTTTCATGTATACTCTTACTGAAGTCGAAACATAATTTGTTAACGGTTTTTTCAAATTACAATTTAATTAACTATGGACTATGGTTAGTTAACTATGAGACTGATAACCATAGTTCAAACGCTGTATTGGGGTCAATTTGAGGGAGTTTAAATTTTTTTGATGTGAATAAGACATAAGGGTCGATGTAGATATGTCTTAATTCCAAATATCTAACAATAGACTTAGAAACTTTATCAGTTGAGTTAGGGCCCGTTAGTTGAGGAAAAAAATGAATAGAATGGAATGGAGACTTGATACCTTAGCAATAAGGGGCAAGACTTGAATTTCAAAATTAGTTGTTTGCTAAACAATTATGGCATGGAATCACCTACTCACCCCCTCCCCTTCTTCCCAAAGAAAAAACCATGGAAGCTCCTTGACTTCCGGTGACCTCTCGTCAGGTCTGATAGCAGTCTGTCGCTGGTAACACCCTTATCTAGTAACATCCTTCCCCAATTTTTCATGTAATGCCCGTAACGTTCTCACCCTCCCATTTTCATCATATAAAAAAAACACAAGACATTTATGAAGATGAAGAAGAAGTATAAAAAGAGATGAAGAAGAATTAAAAAAATGGATTTGGAAGAGGATTTAGCAGTCCTAGAAGCAAAAACAAAGATGACGAAGAAGAGGATTCATCAAATCTGCAAGAAGCAAGTGAAAAGCAAACAAAAAAAACAAATAAAAAATGAAAGCAAGCGGCAGCAGCGTCGAGGGCGATCTTCATCCAGCATTGGTGGTCGACGTGACACTCCGCCACCATGATGGTTGACGGTGACGCCCCCTCAAGTGTTCATGGTCTCGATGACACCGGCGTTCCCAACCGTTTTTTCTCCCTCTCTTACAATCTCTCTTTCGTTTTGAACCCTGGAGGTTGGGACTTGATACCTCTCCATGATGAGGGTTTTAAGTTCTAGGGGTTTCAGAGCAACTTGATATCAAGCCCTACTAAATATCAAGTTTCCTGCCCTAATAAATTTCTTATTAAACAAACCGATGAGATCTTAGCCAAGTAGTTAAGATTGATGACCTGAATACATTAGGTCTCAGATTTGATTTTTCCTCCCCCTATTATATTGTACTGCTTCATAGCTCATTTGAACTAAAAAAATTTCTCATTAAATATTAGGGAGTAAAACTTGAAAGTGCAACTTAAGGATTCGAGTTTCAACCTTTTTTACTCACCTAAGAGGACTTGCAATGGTGATCCAAAAGTTTGGATCACAAGTGGAGGCCCACACCCTCAACGTCACCCCACAATCCAACTTTTTTTCTCTTCTCTACATCCCTTAGATCACCAACTTGAATCACCAAATAAAATAATGCATATGGGCCCCACCACAAGCACATTTATTTGGTTGTAGACTTTTATTTTGTGTATTTGTGTCAATAGTTTTTATGACGATATTTTCTATAAAAATTAAATAATTCATCTATAATAATGAATTTTTTATAATGAATTTTCTTTAATTTTGGTGTTGATGAGGGCGTAGAGTTGCTTGCACTCGAGGCGTAATTAGGTGGAGTTAGCGGGTAGTAAGGTGGGTGGTAATAATACAGGTGGTAAGGATAGTTTGGTGGAGTATGATATGGTCGGGATTGCATTTGGATATTAGTAGGCACACTTGTGTTATTTCGGTCAACATTTTCTACTTTATCATCTCCATCAAGTAAACTCATAAAAGTACGGGGGGTATTTGGATCCATATGGCCACAAATGATACCTATATGCATGGAACATTTTTTTTTGGTCATAAATTGCATACTTTTCTAACATTTTTATTCACCGTTATTCTTTCCTAAGATATTAAAATTAATGAAAGTAACTCATACATCATATTAAACATTTAACCATATTACTATTAATAACCATAGTTCCTAACATGTTACTAATAAATTTATTAAACATTTAAACATAAATTTAAACATTTGAACATTTAAACATAAATATGAGCTAACATAAATAAATCTACACATTTAAACATAAATTTAAATATTTAAACATTTAAACATAAATATGAGCTAACATGTCACTAATAAAATTTAAACATTTAAACATAAATTTAACATAAATTTAAACATTTAAACATTTAAACATAAAGTTCCTAACATGTCACTAATAAATTTGTTAAACATTTAACCAATTGAAGTATTTTTCATATCAATCTTTTTAGTCTTCCCTAAGATATTAACATTAATGAAAGTAACTCATACATCATATTAAACATTTAACCATATTACTATTAATAACCATAGTTCCTAACATGCTACGAATAAATTTGTTAAACATTTAAACATAAATTTAAACATTTAAACATAAATATGAGCTAACATAAATAAATTTACACATTTAAACATAAATTTAAATATTTAAACATTTAAACATTTAAACATAAATATGACCTAACATGTCACTAATAAAATTTAAACATTTAAACATAAATTTATACATTTAAACATGTAAACATAAGTATGAGCTAACATAAATTTAAATATTTAAACATTTAAACATTTAAACATAAAGTTTCTAACATGTCACTAATAAATTTATTAAACATTTAACCAATGAAGTATTTTTCATATCAATCTTTTTAATCTTCCCTAAGATATTAAAATTAATGAAAGTAACTCATACATCATATTAAACATTTAACCATATTACTATTATTAACCATAGTTCCTAACAAGTTACTAATAAATTTATTAAACATTTAAACATAAATTTAAACATTTAAACATTTAAACATAAATATGAGTTAACATAAATAAATTTAAACATTTAAACATAAATTTAAATATTTAAGCATTTAAACATAAATATGAGCTAACATGTCACTAATAAAATTTAAACATTTAAACATAAATTTATACATTTAAACATTTAAACATAAGTATGAGCTAACATAAATTTAAACGTTTAAACATTTAAACATAAAGTTCCTAACATGTCACTAATAAATTTATTAAACATTTAACCAATTGAAGTATTTTTCATATCAATCTTTTTAATCTTCCCTAAGATATTAAAATTAATGAAAGTAACTCATACATCATATTAAACATTTAACCATATTACTATTAATAACCATAGTTCCTAACATGTTACTAATAAATTTATTAAACATTTAAACATAAATTTAAACATTTAAATATTTAAACATAAATATGAGCTAATATAAATAAATTTAAACATTTAAACATAAATTTAAATATTTAATCATTTAAACATAAATATGAGCTAACATGTCACTAATAAAATTCAAACATTTAAACATAAATTTAAACATTTAAACATTTAGACATAAATATGAGCTATTATAAATTTAAACATTTAAATATTTAATCATTTAAACATAAAGTTCCTAACATGTCACTATTAAATTTATTAAATATTTAACGGAGTGAAGTATTTTTCATGTCAATCTTTTTAATCTTTTCTACGATATTAAAATTAATGAAAGTAACTCTCATATCATATTAAACATTTAACCATATTACTATTAATAACTATAGTTCCTAACATGTTACAACTAAAGTTTTCATATCAATATTTTTTCATATCAAACATTTAAACATAAATATGAGATAAAATAAATAAACTTTAACATTTAAACATTTAAACATAAATATGAGCTAGCATTTAAACATCTAAACATTTAAATATAAATACATTTTTTATATCAATCTTAAATTGATAACAAATTAATTGATTTAAACATAAATATGAGCTAAAGTTAACTATAATTAACCATAAAATAATTTACTTCACAAATAAATGTATAAACTTAAATTGACAACAAGTTAATTAAAACATATCATTATCTTTGACATAAATAAAAAATTTACACATGAAAACAAATAAACGTGTAAATGTAAATTGACAACAAATGAAAAGATTCAACTAATAAAAATACTTAAGAAAATCCAAACTTCTTTCTTCTCTTCTTATTTCTTGCTTTGAACTCAATGTTTTTCACCACTTGAGAAAATTATGAAAAGTATGAGTTACAGAGATTTTTGGTTTTTTTGAATGTGAATTTATACAATAAGTTTGGGTATTCATACAACTAAAAATTCCAAAAATTAAAAAAATACATACTAGCTGTTCACAACGGCTACTTCTTTTCTCAAAAATGCAGCGGCCAAAAATAGTAAATGCCCAACCTTTTCCTTTTTTCCCAACCCCTTTTCAGTGCTGCTTTTTTCTTTTTTCTTTTTTCCCAGCCCCTTTCAGTGCTCATTCCCGAGGGGAGAAAAAGCTTGAACTATCCCTAAAACGATGTTATTTTAGGGGGCCGGTGGCCCAAAAAAAAAGAAAACTCAAGTACGGGCGGACCGTAGAGACGGGCTGAATTGGCGGGCGAATGGACAGGTTCGACGATACTGTACCTTGCTTGGACCGCGGGTCAAATTTCTTACCCATGATCCTCACGTTGCCAGTGCTCTAATAGCCCCAACTAGGGGTGGGCAACGGATCGGGTCGGGTCAGATTGGGCCAGCCCATTAACTAATTGGGTCGGGCTAGGCTCAACACATTTGTTAATGGACCGGACTGGGTTATGGGCGACATGAACCCGACCAGCCCATTATCACGAAGGAGTATTTTTGGTGAGTTAATTTTCCAACTAAAATCTTTGTAATTTTCCAACCAAACTAAACCAGTGCAAATTCAAAGTTAGAAAATACACAACCAAACTAATAAATAGGTTGGGTCAAGGCACCCATAGACGGCCTGCTTTGGGCCCGTTTAAAAACTTAACAAACTTACGCCAAAAAACGGTATATAATAATTATTGTTATGTACAATATATTGGTAATATGTTTAACTAATTAAAACATGTAAATTAGTGTGTCAAGTAGGTTAAAAAAATTAATGGGTCACTAAACCGGCCGTTAATGGGCTAGTCCAGTCCGACCCGTTAATATGTCTTAATGGACTGCTTCATTATTGACCCAGTCCATTATTAATCCGGTCTATTATTAACCCTATTTTAAATCGATCGACCGCTTAATTCAATGGATACCCGATCCATTTGCCATCCGCATCCCCAACTCATGCTTGCAGTCTAATTTTTCTTTGGCTACTGCATACTGGTTTGCATTTCATGGCTGCCTGGCGGGAAATAATTTGAAGCAGAAACTCGGTCGCTCTGTTTCTTCAATCCTTTCTCTTTCTCTCTGACTCTCTCACTCTCTCTCAATCAAGCAGAGCGACAATGGCCGGCTACTCGTACCCGACGTCGGCATCAACAGCAGCAGGAGCTGCACAACCCATGTACTCGTTGCCTGTTCTTCCTCGGTCGGACATCATGGCGATCATGGCGGATTACCAGATCATGAATCTCTCCGACTCCGACCTCATAAACCCTACTCCCAATTTCGTCTTCAATCTCTACAGTTCCCTCCTAATCCACCTCGACTCTCTCCAGTTATGAATTCTCTTGCCAAATCCGAAACCCTACTTTTGATTGCATTCAATTCATTCACGTGTGGGAGTGGAAATGGGGGTTTCTGACTTCGTTTTTGCTCTCTCCGTTTACATTTCTGCAGGGATGACCCCAGCCAGGTTGATTTCACGGCGTTGGAGAGGTTTGAGAACCCTGACATGCATGTTGATTCGGTCAGGGTTATGAACTTGTACAGCAAAATCAAGGATTTTCTTGCCACTATCGAGTGTCCCATTGGTTTCACATTGGATGATTTGATACGTCCTGAGTGCAATCGTACTCTCAAGTTCCTCTGTGCCATCCTCAACTTCTTCCTTCACAAGTGAGTGACTCCCTCATTTCTCTGGCTTCGTTGAAGCTGTTAACTGTAGTTGTCCAAATTGAGTCGATTTGGACGCTTAACTTTCATGGGTAGGGGAGAAAAATGAAAGATTTGACTAAAGTGGAACTTGAAAGTAGTAGTTAAGCTGGAAATGAATCCGTAGTGCCATACAACGGAGAGGCATGGAGCTACGATTTATGCTAAACGTAAACAGGATTTGTCCCTTATTTTTTGGTTGCAAAGGAAGGGGCATATGCCGTATGTGGTGGTTCAATGAAGTTATTTTCCTATTCAGTTGTTGGTCCATGCCCCATAGACTTTGCAGTTTGAGTTAGCTGGCATGTTCACCCCCAAAAGGATTCTAAATATTGCTTTTTAACGTATCAGAAATAAGTCTCTGTGGATTTTGGCATTTTCTGGCTGTTGTAATTTCTAGAGTAGATATGGTCTTGCATGATCAATAGTATTTATTTACATAGGATGGTACTTGCACTAAGGTTGTCTAATTATGTTTCACAGGGACACAAAATTGAGTATGCTGAGGCCATATGGAGAAGAACTTGATGCACTAGATGAGCAGCGCAAAGAGATGGAGGCCCGAATTACTCAGGTTTTCTGCTTAACATAATTAACCCTAGTCAAGCTGGAGATCTAGAGTCATGTATGTTGATCGTTTAACACAACCTGCAGTTGAAAGAAGAAATTGCAGGATTGAATGAAACAAGAGAAAGGGAGAGGCCACTTGTACTAGAAGCAGAAGCAAAGGTAAAAGAGCTGCGGCAAACCATTGATAATCTAAATAGCTTACAGTCTAACTTGCGGAAGGAACGTCAATCAATGAAGGACAAGGCCCAAGAGATGAATGCAAATGTAAGACTTATCTGCTTCAACTCAGATTATGGATTACTCCAAATTTGCCTTAAGGGCTTTCTAGGAACTTTTCTTGTTGAACCGTGCATGTGTTTCAACCTAAGTATGACAACCTTCTAGCATTACTTTGGAGCTTTTGGTTTTTCTTTTATTCATTGTTTGTTTTTTGTTGTCCTCTTTTCTGTGATGTGTGGAAATGGATCGTATTTAAGATTGTTGGCTGTTCTACTGTCATGTAGTCAAAGTGGACACCGGATTCCAGATTTGCAAACATTGCCACCTTAGATCAGTTAATCCCTCAATTCAAGATTTGAGAGTCACATTGTATAAACCATTCCATGCTTGGCTTTGCTATTCTTGCACATTTGTTATTTTCTGATCAGAATGTATGCTTGTTTTGCTAGTTCTTTCATTTTTGTCCTCTTTTTTAATTGTTTTTTATGAATAACTTCATAGAGCTTCATTTTGTTCTATCCTCAAGGTGTCCAAGGCAGAGTTTGAGCTTATTCAGGCTACAGAAGAAAATGCCATTCTACGTTCTAAGATTGTCCAATCACCAGACAAACTTCAGGTATTGTTGATACTTGATACTCCCTTTGGCATGTTTTTATCTGCTTAGTTTTTTTTTTCCTCGTGTTTAACCTTTGAAGTAAGCATGTTTGATGGTGGGAATTCACAAGCAAGTATCAGGTTATATTGGATCAAGGCATCACGCATGAAGATGTTATTTGTCTGGGACTGATACAATTAAATGTTCTAGCATTAGTAAAAATATTTTCCCGAAATATAATAGATCCTGGAGCCTTGCACCATATAACTTTCTGATATTAAGACCTTGTGGCTTATGTCCCTATAGGCTGCTTTCCCTTTTTCCTTGTGAGAGAAAAGCGCTTGCATCCTGGGATGGAAAGGGTAGGATATGCTCCAGTTGCCTCTGTGAACTCCATGCAAGGTCTGTAGCTGATGATAAGAAATTAGAGAGATACAGATGAATGACATGGGATTGTCCTTTCTTGAGGCTATAGAAAGTATTCCCCAATCTCTGATGAAATAGATTATCTTATTATAATAGTTGATTTTTTACTGGTTTGTCTTGACATGCCAGTAGAGAAAAGGTGAATGATGATAGCATCTTTGTGGTTTATCGAAGAGTGGTGCATGCCTTAGACTTTGCAGCCTTGAGCAGCATAGTTAGACTCAGTAGAATTGGGACTTAAGAGTAAGATATTTGTCATTTCGGTGGTTTCTCTTGGTAATGGTGATAGTTCTCAGATTGTTTCAGATGCAATGTCAATGTGGTTCTAGATCCAGAGCAACTACACATGGTCTTCACTCTGCCCAATTTATCTCCATTCCTTTAGGCCCAAAGTTTGCCTACTCGACATGAAGATTGCTCTAAAAATTCCATGATTAAGGGATAGTATATGATGTAAGTTTAGGATTCCATGCGTGATATTATTCATGAGGCGGTTTGGGTGGATCAAGCTGCAGCTAGCCACTTCCTGCAGTCTGCAAGCAAGTGTGGATGGATTGTTTGAAGAGCCTCCTTGACTCTGGCTCTATGCAAACGTCAAATACATAATAACTGGCGGAAACTTTTTGATGAAGCAACATTTGTAAGAAACTCTTCGAATTATTAGATTGGTCCGGACAGAACCACCTTGAAGCTTCACAATGTCAAAGACGACCCACAATTTTCATGGAGCTGTTGAGCAGTGAACTGATCATTGATCAATATGAAAAGAGGTGCTGATAATGCTTGTTAAGTAGATGTGGCTTGCTCCCTGGAGACTGTTTATGGAGTTGAGACAGCTTGGCGAAGACAGCTATAGGCCTTCCCGTTCAAGTGTTGTCTACATAAGCATGTTGATGTGTCAATTTACATAATTATAGTAGTTGAAGAGCGAATGATCTAGTGGATTTCTTCATAGATTGCATTGCCATTTGCTAATTATCAAACCAATAATCTGAACCAGTTTTAGAGAACTCCAATTTTCATATTACTATATTAGTACTGATTCGTTTCTTTTTGCCTGGCTGTTATCTGTTGGTCCCAGCATTTTGTATTCAAAACGTCTGCTTCACGGGTGAGGTGAAGTATGTTTGAGCCAAAAAATAACAAACAAGAATTGGTTAGGAGCTCTAGATGTTCTGGAAATATGACTTGTTAAGTCTGTGAGGACTTACTGAACTAATGACAATCGTTGACTGCAGTCGAAGACTGCTTTGGCCGATGCCCGGGGTCCACACTGCACTTCTATTTTTATATCTTGCTTCTGTCACTATTTCACTTCTCTCTCTTGGTTCCTTGCCACTGTGGATGTGTTACAGGGTTTTGGCGAATGCATTTAAGCCTACGTGAGTCAAACTTGGCCATACCCATGTTGAAGTGTTGAGTGTCCAACACGTGTTATATCGGGCTCGCCAGTTTTTTGAGAAATTTTGTACATTTTCGGTCTATAATGAAGGGTCGAGTGTCTGTACCCATGTCCGAGTGTTAAGTGTCGAGTGTCTGTCGAGTGTCTGACATGAGTACTTGATGCAAAATGAAGAGTCCAAGTAACATTGATTCAAGCTAGTGGTTGATTGTCTGAATGTCTTTTTTCCTCCATCCTTTCCCATTCCTTTTGCTGATCTTTTTTCGGTCTCCTTTTAATGTATTTCTGTCTTCAGACAAAATAAGTGTTTTGGTGAGACTGAAAAGTAGCACTTCAGCATAGGAGGGATTTGGTTATGCGGCCTAAAAGAAATAATGAAGCAAAGATTTTCTGAGAAGAGTGTGGAGTCTCACTTTCCATACTATTCCTGAATGATCGGATTGCAAAGACCTTTAATTGGTTGAGGTTTTCTACTGATTAAGATCACAACAAACTAACCAAATGATATTCAGTTACCTTCATCCTTAAGGATTCCATAATGGCTACTTGCTCCTGCGCCATATGGATAGGGATATACTTTTCGTTAAAAGAAGATTGGGACATTTGCATTCTACTTCTCTGTGGATAAATTTTCTTTTTCTGCTGAAAAGTGGTTCTCCAATCAATTTGCTTGATATCAGACCAAAAAAGTAGTCTACTTGCAAACGATCCTTTTAATCTTTATGGTCTTGATTGTAAAAGCTTCTACTCTCCCTAGGACTCTTCATTTTTGGGATAAAGGGCACTTTTGCATGTCAGCGTTCGATGTTGCTGACCTTGTGGATAGCTTCCATATTGGATGTATATAATATTTTGTAGGATGCTTTCTTTGCATCCATCCCTTCTTTCTTTTAGACAATATGTATTTTTTCTTATTAAAAAAAAGCTTGGACTCTCCCTGATTTTATGGGTTGAGCGATTGCTATATGTATGACTTCTTTCTTCTTTTTCCCTTTAGCTCTCCTTCTGCCTCTATCTGGGCCCTTTTCCAAGTGGCCTTGGGCTCCGGGGGGGGGGGGGTTGTTATTTTCTGTCTGAGTGATTTGTTTGTGGTACAGTATTCTTGAATCTTATGTCATCCTTTTCTTACTATGGTAGAGGGCTCTGGAGGAGAAGAAAGCACTTCAGATGGAGGCAAAAGACTCTGAAAGGCTGGCAATGCAAAGTTTTCAAGAAAAGACTGCCATTTTGGAGGTCTACACTAAGGTAATACAAGCCTAGGTCTGGTTATGCTTGTGAAATAGATTGATTCTCATGTATCTGGTGGCAGGTACTGTCTTCTTATAAGCTTGGTTGTGTTTATCAATAGGTGTATCTTTGCTCAAACAAGCTGCAGCATCTTTTCATGGAGAATACAGATTCTTATTGTCTCTGCAAAGACCTATGCATATTATGCGGAATATTCCCTCCTCGCATACAGTTTCATCCACAAAATCGACTTTGGCTCTTAGCTATTAGCTTTTTGGTTATTTTAAATGTGATTAAGACCATTTCGAAGTTTTTAAAATAGAAATAAAAACACTAATCATCATCTTCTGGGTCGAGACAACATATTTCTTGTTCGTCGCAGGATCTTTTTCATGATCCTATTTTTTCTGGGAGTCAGCATAGAGATGAGAGGCAACCTTGTGTCGTGAAGTAATTATTGTAGCTCCCCCCCCCCCCCCAAAGCTCTAGATCATAGTGGGATGTCTGATCTTAACATCCATTTCGCTCCTGAGCTAGGTTACCATGAATAGCTTGTTTGGTGCAGCCCTCACATGCTGTCCTAGGCAGGATTTGGGGTTGGCTAGGTTTAGCTTGATTTGGGTTTGAAATGCAGCTGAGACTTGGGAGTAGAAACTGCTGAAGGTTTCATCTCATCATCTTTCAAATTAATCAATCAATGTGAATGGCTAAACTTCTGTCCCTTGTCGTCCCTTGATCCATGAAGTTAACCTCGATGGTTTGATGTAAGGTGAATGCCTTCACCATGCCCCTCTATTAATTATAATCACTTCTCTGATTAGTTGATCTGTTGGCCTTCAATTTCCTGGCAAGCCCAAAAACCCTTTGCTGTGAATTGTGTAGCATTTTGTGATATTTTGATATAGAGAATTGTTTACGATTCTTTTTGGTTAGACATATGGACAAAAGAATAGCCATACCTTACGAAAACTCAATTGAGGCCAATTTTATATGCGATGATCCAGGAGCTTTGATTTTAATACTCTGATTTTAAGAGATGGTTCGTTCTTGATGCTTTTCAATAATTGTGCTATAGTGCCTCTTAAAAAAAGGGAACAAAATTCTAATGGTTGGTTTTGTGGAATACAGAAGATCAAATTGTTGACATCAATCACAGTATTACTGTTAGAAGTTTCAAACTGCTTTGGCTGGAGTGTAGCAGAATTTTCTTTTTCAGAAAGTTTAATCTTGAAATGTCTCTTCAGAACAAGAATAACATTCAAAATGACGTAATATGTTCCCAGGGCTTGCTTTCCTTGAAGCTAACCATAAACTGGACCCATGAACATAGTTAGATCCTGTTAGTTGTTTTACATTTACTTCTATTATCTATGTTAAGGAAAAGCATCACATCTCTGCATCATTTTTGCATTGTGATTTTGATTGCCAGAGTAGTTTTGAGCTCTGGTAGCTGTGAATTGGTTCAGTTTGATTGTGTAGTCTAGTAAGCAGGAAATTGACGTCTTCAACATGCTATGAATTTTTTCAGGCTTGGGAGAAAATGACGAAGCAGCTGGCTCAGATGCACACAATACAAGAACAGGTTTGCTTTGTTATGATCACTTTCTTTCTTTTCTTTTTGTTTTTTTTGGGGGGGGGGGGGGGAGCATTGGAGATGAGAAATGTGTTGAGAACTTGAGTTGATTTCCTCTGAGTTTTGAAAGGCATGGTCCTTTGAGAAAAGCCAGAAGGCAGAAACATTTAGAAGATGGAACGTGGTGCACCTTTTCATAGAATGCTTAAAAATAATTCAAAACCAATAGCACTGAAATGTTTTATCATTTCCTTGCATTAGTGTCTCTTAATTGCCTTATAGAACCCCATTTCTACTGGAGTAGAAGAAAATTGCCAATTCGTAGCTCTTTTTGCTCTTTTCACTTGTTATCACCCCTCCCGGAAGCCCCTAAAAAGGGAAGAAAAGGAAGGGAAACGGAGATATTGCCCACCTAAGTCATACTATAATTCCTAATCGAGAGAACAGGACGGATAGTGATAAATACAGGGAGAAGAAAAGAGTAGGTTAGGATGGAATGTTACTCAAAACGGAGAGAATGAGAGAGCATTGAGTAATCCAAATCAACAAGGAATTGGAGAAGGATGAACAAGTTTGTTTTTTTTTTTTTTTTGGCCGGGGGGGGGGGGATGCTTGTAGTTTTTTTCTTGTGATTGATGGCCAGTGATCCCCTCTAGCTGAGAGAAGGATCAAAACTTCCAATCACTAGGCTAGGTCAATTTGTCCTATTTTTGAATATAGGGTTTTCTGTTCAAATCATCGACCTGAAAATGCCCTTTTTGGGCATACCTGAGGAGCAGAGTTCCTAATTTTATATTCACAGGGGAAACCGAGGTTTGATCTCACGAGGAGTGCGTGTGTAAAATTTACCCATCGAAGGAAAATCCTAGATCTGAAAACCTCACTTATTCAGCTGTAGGAGGCAATCCACTTGTGGTTCATGCCTCCTATGTCCCAACTCCCCCCCCCCCCCCCCCCAAAAAAGAAAAAAGAAGTATTTCCCATTCCATATGCTCATGGTCAGGTAATGGCGTAATGCTGATTAATTTGTTGACATGGGTAAGGCACAAGAAGTGGCTTTGCTCCTTCCCCGGATGGTGCTCTTCTTTGCAAGCATTGCTCTTTCAGTTGCTTAGGGGTGGCACTTATGCTTCATGGGCCTTTAGAAAGCTAAGCTTTTTTTGGGTTATTGGCAGCATAAGTCTCACATGATCTTGTAGCAACTGATAAATGAAGCATGATTTGATGGTTTGTGGTAATGTGTTGGGATGGTATAGGGTGTGGGCATCTTTAAATATTTAAAGGAACCTGAAACTATAACTTGTTCTAACAATTTTGTCGATGTTGTCAACGTATGGTCCTATTAGTTATATTCTTTAAGAACCATCTTAGATTTCGCTGCCCTTCATGCACATTGATGCCTTCTGTTTTTCTGTCTTTTTTTTTAATTATTTCCGTATCAACTTATTCTAGGTTTTTTAATTCATCAGTAGGTTTGCTGATTTAGTGCTAAATTTGTGGCGTTTGAAAAAGATCAACTTTGTGTCGGAAATATAGTTGAAATTTGGCAATTATTTTCTTACGAGTTTTATGCCTTTTCTCCTTGGTTCTTGAAAATGCAATTTTAGTTTTTGAAATGGATAGATCAGTGAACTATTATCATGGTCAATTAAATCTTAAGAAACGCTTAATGCACCAACATGGATATGGAATTATAATAGATGATACAACCTTATAAAAATCTAGCAGCTAGACCTATTCATTTGGTTGGGTGGATTACGTATGTTTTGTATGTATAAACATATATTCAGGTTTGAGTAAGATAACAATATGGTGTACAATAAAGATTTGGTAAAATACGAGTGGGGGGGTACTCTGGTTTTGTGGGTTTTAGGTTGACCTAATGGGTCAAGATTCTTGTTTAGCATTTATTTTTGTCTTATTAATTCAAAAAATGTGATATAATTATCATTAAAGAATTGTTCATAATTAATGAGTTAATGTAAAAGATTAATAATTTTATTTTCCTAAAAGAATATTACAATATTTTTTTTTGATAGGGGAAAGAATATTAAAATATCAAGATATTTGGTTATGAGATGAAGAATACGACATATTACAAGTTGAAATTAGAGACAAATAGAATATAATCCGGAAATGGGAGAAAGTTTTGGGACTTGACGCCCTCAATTGCTCCCCCCCCAAAAAAAAGGTGCAGGTAAGTAGTTCTATTTTTCAATTTACACTGAAAAATTAGAGTTTATTCAATTATGTTAGTTTAGCAATACTATCTTCACTTGTGAATGTGATGGTTCAATTGGTGCCTTTTTAATATCTATTTTATTAGGAATTCTATTGAAACTATTTTTTTTTCTTTATATGATATTTAATTAGCGAAGCTATGAATGACTTATACTACTTAAGGTTTGTATTTGATATTTTCTTGCCAGATACTAAGAGAGAACAATATACTATTGGGCATTTGTATTAGGAAAAAGTTAGCTACACAATGTCATTTCCAGAGGGTTAGGATAAAATAACCATTACTAGTAAGACGGGCAAAACAAATTGTATTTAACTATAGCTTTAAGTATTGGTAATGTTTTAAGTATATTAACTCCACGGGTTGGTTAGGTTGAGGTCGTGCTTAGTTTTTTGACAAGTCTAGTAGCACCTGTATATTACCCAGACCTGCGACAGCGGGATCCATACTAGGAGTTGTAGTTGTTGTGGTTATAGTAATAGTAGTAGCATCTGTATATAATAGATTTTAATGGCAACCATTCTATATGATCTCAACAGCGTAAATGCATGGATAGACCTGGCAAAACTTACCTGAGAACTGAAACTCGAACCGAACGACCCGGATCCATACTCGAACCGACACCCGAAATGAGATGAGCCGATTTGGACCCGAACACTCGAAGTAAACCGATCCAGAATCGAACGAAATCTGAATTGTAGCATGACCCGACATGACCCACACCCGAAATGACCCGACCCGAAGTGAATTGAAAATGGACAACCCGAATATGAACTGAAACATACCCGATTTAAGACCGATCCGATTCTTATCCGAATCAATTTTACCCGGATAAGTAGTAACTTTTTTTTGGGGGTTTTAGTCTTTTCTCTTTTTGGGGGGGAATTTTGAATTTTTCAAACTCAATTAGTTGAGTTTAAATGGGAAAAGAAAAACAACTTAACAGGAAATTTTTATAAATGAAATCAATTAAAAACTTAAGAGCAAAAAATAAAATAGTTGATAGTTTTGATTTTTAATTTGATAGATATATAGTAAAAATATAAGAGAAAAAATATTTTGTCACAATAGGAATTAAGAAAAGATAAGTATAATTAACAATTTATTAAACTTATTAGGATCTATCAATCTTATTTTACTATTTGATTCACTTAATGACTTAATGCAATGCACACTATGATTATAAATTTATAATATCATTTTGTGACTACTGTCAAAAATTTTGCACTACTGATCTACGATTCTAAATCATCTTCATAACATATTTAATTCTACAAAATCATATTCAAGAATGTATCGTTGTAAATGATCTCATAATAATGTGACTCATTTGAATTTTGGACAATTAAATTCTAAGTTTCGAGTTTCGATAGCGAGTATTCACAATCACATAAATGTAATGCTACTTGACACATACTCATATATTGTCGTTGCTTTTTAGTTTTGAGTCATTGAGCAAATACAGATCAAGTTATTAATCTCACAAAGACAAATATTTGAATATTGATGTATGATCACTTAACGAGTTATCAAAGAACATTGATTCGATTACTAAAAATGTCGACTTTAAATAACCTATTTTTATTTACAAACTCCAAATATGACAAACGTGAAGCTACAAACCAGCATCGGGGTCTAAATAAAAATTTCGTTATTTTATTTCTTTTTTTTCATTTTTCAAGGTATATTTTGATATTGGGGCTCACAGATCAGACCATTGACAAATGATTTACGTTAGGTTGGTTCACTTATTTGGTCATCACATGAACTCAATTGAGATGATTAAAACTTGACTTAACGACACATAATCCTTTGGATAATTGCGCCGCGCATTTAATATAGGGTTAGGGATGAGTTGTATACTTGTATTTGTAATTTACTAACTTTCTTAGTAAATTTAGAACTAACTCCATATTATTTTCCATTAATTATATATATATATGTATGTATGTATTTATATATGTATGTGTGTGTATGTGTGTGTGTGTGTGTGTGTGTGTATATATATATGTAAAATCAATTAATCATTAATGTATGAATTAAAAGAGACATCTAGAATAAATGGGTTTGTCTAAATGAACGGTTTTTTTCCTTTTAAATACAAGTTAAGAGTAAAGAACTAAAGATGGCTACATTGAAAACAGGCAATGGTTCGAAATTAACCCAATTTGATTTATGCTCGATTCGATTTATACCTGACCCGATATTGACCAAAACATTGAACTGAATCCCACCCGACCCAAATTATACTTGACCCATACTCGATTCGAATCGGGCTACTATAGACAACCTGAAGCAGACCCGACCTGAACTCTACCCAAACCGAACCCGTACCGACCTGAACATGGTATTCATAAGTGACCCGAATCCGAACTTCACCCGACCCAAACATGGTTGACCCGAAAGTGACCCAAATCCAAACTTCACCCTAACCGAACCCGAATCCGAACCCGACCCGAACATAGTTGACCCGAAAGCGACCCGAATCGAACTAAGACCCGACCCATACCCAATCCGAGCGACCCATTTGCCAGGTCTATGCATGGACCCTTATCCTAGATGATTAATACGCATAATACATCAACATAACATCATTTTTACATGCTTTTCAACAATAGCCAAACCTTTTCACTTTCAAATTGGCTCCTCAAAAAGAATAGAAAAGAAATAGAATGTGAAACGCACAATCACCTAGTTCCTGATATCATCAAACCAAGGAAAACGTCTACCAAATTTTTCAGGACCAAGAAAATTATTCAAGGGTATCTAGCATGTTAATTGTCTTGCACATATTAACCTTTGATACGGAAGCCTCTTTTGTATATCCAAGGAACCCCAGAGGATGAGGTGGGTCAAAAAGGAAAAGATTTGACAGTAGTATGGTAAAATCACTTATGATATCTTTTTATTTTTGGGGAAATGTAATTCCTTTTAGGATATATTGATATTCTTTTCATGGCGGAGGGAATGATTTAAATCGAAAGCAGTCCATTTGACTCTAAGATACTGTAGTCTCTTTATTTCGTAAAATTTATCCCTCTTAAAATAAAATTTTCTTTTGAAAAACAAATAGTAGTAAAAACGGACTTCCATGAGAACTTGTCAGAGCGGAAAAAACCATAGATTCTATAGGATGGAGGTGGGGACTATATTTCTTACATTCCACTCCTGCTGTGTAGCGATTGCCTTTCTAGTTTTTTCTATAATACATGCATCGCAAATATATATGATTGGTTTCGTGACTTTTGTCCTTCAATGAATGGAAGCAGGAATATGTTAGGCAAGTTATGATAGTTTAAGTAGGGGCAACATGGTAAAGTCACCGTTCATCATAAGTAAGCTGACTGAAAAGTTGGATTCTTGATAATAGTAGTGACACTCTGGGGTATTGGATGCGCTTTATTTTTCACATTTACTCATTTAGTTATTGTTGTTTTGTTCATGACATGGAGTTGATGTTTATACGTGTCTCACAATCATAATAGTACCGTTTGCCCCATAATCTAGACAAATTGCGACAATAATTCCATTTTGTTGCAGTCTCTTAGTTTTGAAATTAAAGCCTCAGATATGTAAGAGTCAGTGGCGCAACAGAAGCATCAATCAAAGAATATAGCTTGACTTAAAAAATGGATTTACAGGTTAATTCTGCAAAATCTGCCGAAAAGGATGTTAAGCAACTCAAAGCCAAGCTGGCTGATGAGCAAATGCTGGATATATCACTTGAAGCTAAAGTAGTAGAATACCAAGCCAAAGGTAGATGTTTCATAATGTTTTAAAGTTTTTTCTTCTTTTCCTTCCAAAAGTATACATTGGTTACCGAGTTTTGTTTCCTTTTCCAGCTGAACAGTCGGATGAGCACAAACGTCAGTTAGAGAAGGAGAGAAATCTCAGGCATGAGGAGGACACAAAGGGATTGAACAATGCGAAGTTGGAGGCAGAATCAAGGGGCCGTGATCTGGAACCTCGGAGAAGGAAGATTGAGGCTATCATGGTTGAGGTAATACTCCTAAGTTCTCTGTGGGGTTTTCTATACGTGTTGGCTTATTTCTTAAGAATAGTAAACGTTATTTTGAAGTGGAAGTAGAGTGTTATTTGGAGGATTAGATGTCCTCTGCTACCACTATTTGAACACTTACTGGCTGTTGTAACATTTTGTAATTTTCATCACTACTGCATATAGGTGGATGTGATAAAAGCAAATATTGGTTCAGCAAAGGATGTGGCATCTGCAACACAGCAGCAGTTGCTTAGAAAAAGTGAAGAGATTGTAAATGAGGTAAATTTCCATTTGGCTCTTCTTGAATGTTTGTTTATAATCCAAGAGGCTAGGGTTGTCTAGCATACTGTTCTCTTTATTGTTATAGATGCACAGTGGATGTTCCTTTCACAGAACTTACATGTCTATAGTTTTCTTTTTCTTTTTCGTTTCATGTTGATTTACTTCTCCCATTTTATATGGCATGGCTGCAATTTTATGATGTCCAATATTAAATTTATATTGTAGAAGCTAAAAGGATAAACGTAATGAAATGCGGACATGTCTGTTCTTTTTGGCCTTTTCACCTCTGAAACGTTTCATTAAAGGGGAAATATCTATTCCACCCAACTCCAAGCAGTGAGGCGTGCCTATTTGGAATTGTCGCTAGTTTAATTCAGCTAAACATCTCTTGCAGAAGTCTCAAGCTTCCTGCATTTGTTTAATGTCAGTTGTTTTTGCTAGCTTTCCAAATTTGTTCACGTTATTGAGGCTTGGACAATATCAATAAAATAAAAAGAAAATGTCTGGAGAACAAGCAGTGACCACTGGTGCATTGATATAGTTGGTAGCTCCCATTGTCCTTGCTTCCTGAGCCAAGATAAACACAATATTGACAGCTCTCTCTCTCTCTCTCTCTCTCGTTTTATAAAGATAGCTTAAAGCATTAGATGCCCCTTCTAGAAAGCATATGATGTAACATGTCACCTGATGAAATCTGAGTCAGAGCCAGAGAGGGGGGTGAGTCCGGAATCTTGAACCAGAAACAAATTGAGCCACCTTACGTACTGGCTCGGGTGCATAATCACTCTCCATAGATTTGTACTTAACAATAACACCGTTACACTTAGCTAAAAGTTGTCTACACCAATATCCAGCGTATAAATCTTCTTAGTGAATACGTTTTCTGTGATGGCTGAATTGCTGTCTCCCCTTAATCCTCCTTGAAAACCAGGTCAAATCCCAATTTATCTCCATTTTGTCCATCAGTGGCTTCTGCCTTGAGAAATGCAGTCTGTACCAAATTAGATGGTTCTGCCTTAACCAGGTTTTCCCAATCTCCTTCGTAATGATATTTCCAGCAACGTCATTTCTGTTACGAAGGGATCCATCAGAATCAACCTTTCAATGCCGTGCGTGGTCATGGCACAGACCACTTTGCATATGGGTCAACTTAGACACTTTGCTGTACTGCACTTATGGTGCTGGAACCCTTTAGATCGACTTGCTTTTGAAGCTCTCATTGCTTAACTGCTTTCCTAGTACAGAGGAATTCTTTTCATGCATCAAGCTGTATCCCTTTAAAATCTGTCATATCATGTTTTCTCTGTAGAACATTGTAGAATGAAGCCGTGGTCCAGTGGATGAGTTATCCGAAACTTCCGAAGATCTGCCCTTGCTAAGTGATTCAACGAGATTCTGCTTAGTTATGTCACCCAAAATCCGGCTCAGTCTATACCTTTGCAGTCCGGCAACTTACTTTTCTGCAAGCAATTATAAAAAATAGCTTAAAAATTACTAGTGATGAAACGATCTCCGGAAAAGACTGAGCATGTTGTTAGAAGTTAGAGCCCCCCCCCCCCGGGGCGAACATTCAAAATTTCCATCTTATAGTTGTTCATTCCTCGATGTATTGGTTCTGAATAAATTGATTAACAGCCTTTTTTTTGGAGTATTTGGAGAGAGAGAAAGCAAAGAGTATTTGAGGGTGTTGAAACTTCTCTTCAGCGCTTGAAAGACTATTTCATCAAGACTATTTTGGGATGATGGAACTTGTGAAGTTTAGCACTTGCACTTTTGATGTGGCTGACCAAGTCGATTGTTTGTATTCTGGGCATATATTATGTTTGATGCTAGTTGTGCATCTGATCACTTTATCAATATATACTAATATGTATCACGTTTTCTTTATAAACAGGATTAATTGACAGCCATTTTGTTTAGTTTCACTGTCAAATTCGTCTTGTTATCTATTTTTTGAGACCTCCCAAAACTATTACTTTGACAAATGCCAGATTTAATTCCGATTCTGACATGGAACTATTTTTGCCTCATTTCTGCTTATTTGCATCCAATTCCCCCGACCAAATATATGGTTTTATTTCGTTTTTTCTCCTCGCAGCTAAATCTGTATTCAAGCTCTATTTCACAATTGATGGAAGTTGCCGAGCTCACGAGCTGACAGTTCTGAGCCAATGACTGCTGTAGAGAGCTTTTACTGTTGAAGCTGAGTTTGATTTGGAATGAATGTTTCCTGGTTTTGGTCAAAGTTCTACCCAAAAGGTGAAGAATGCTGGATATCAATGCCCATTAGTGTCCAGGATATTGTTGTATCCACAGCTGCAATCAGAGGGGCCTAAACATTCAGATAGAGGGTGAATGTATATGCATCTGCATCTTTATCATAGCATTGAGCCATAATTTTTAATGTCTCACAGACTGTAGAGATAACACAGCCGGGTAGATGATTGTACCATGATGTTGTTTATATAGCCAGATTTGAGTTGGAATCTGACTCTTGTCCAATTCTAGCCTTAAATTCTTTTTTTTTTTTTTTAAATGAAGTGTTGTGTTAGATTGGCTAAAATATTGGGTTCAACTGTTAAAACTATGCACAGAGATTAACTGCAGTTGAAAAAGCATGTGGAGTAAGTGCATCATCCTTTATTGAGTCCGTTTCTTGAAATTTTTAGTTTTGGAAAAAATGTGTGCTGCTGGGCATGCTTAAGAAAACTGGCCTCGCCCGGCTGGTTGAAGCAACAAGCCGGAAATTAAAGAGAACCGTTTGGCTAATCGAACAGGGGAAAACTAATCAAATCCGGTTGGACCGGCTAACTCTGTCAAATCGGCTAGCCCGAGGTTGGACTGGCTTTTCCTAGCTCCAAATAAAAACATCGATTTTTTTTTTCTTTGGGTCCTTCGAGAATTCACAGACCTCGGGCCTCGGCTGCTTCTCGCCTCTCTCGCAACCCAAGCTCTCCCTCCTAGCCTCCTCGTCCCCCGACACTTGCTCTCCATCCTCGACGCCGGCCGGTGTGTCGCCGCTAGGTGCTGTCAACTGTCAAGGTAATATGCTCAAGCTCTCCCTCCTAGCCTCCTCGTCCCCGACACTTGCTCTCCATCCTCGACGCTGGCCGGTGTGTCGCCGCTGGGTGCTGTCAACTGTCAAGGTAATATGCTCGACCTTTGCTTCTCGATGTCTCTTTCCTTCTCGATCTTTACTTTCTCACTCTCATCTCTCAACGACTCCACCTCAGGGCTCGAGTTCCTCTCTTTGAGTTTCTGCGCTGTTTGCTTGTTATTGCTGCTGAGTGCTAGGCACTGTCCTCACTAGCTGGGCAGAATGAGGCTTTGGCTGGCAGGCTAGGCAGATTGCAGAACTAAGTGCCTCTGCTTCAATTGGTTGTTGTGCTTGCTTCGAAGTTATAAGCCTGTAAATTAAATTTGCTTGCTTCAATTGGTTGGTAATTTTGATTGCTTGATTAATTGTTAATTTAGATTAAGTTTGAAATTTCAATTAACTTTGCTTGCTTCAATTGGTTGGTTCATTTTTGAACTTTGGGTTGTGAAATGTGAACTTGTTCTTGCAATTTGCAAATTGTGATCTCTGTGCTTGTGAATAAGAAAACTTATGTAAATATGTAATCACTTAACTTGTAGGAAAGCATGGATTCTAGTTCAACCCCTTCTATTCCAACCCCAGATTCATCAACTATTAATCCTCAATCATTCACCAAAAAACTGATCCGGCATGGTCATATGTTAAATGGCTTAATCTAGTGATGGGAAGAAGTTACTTATTCGTAATTTTTGTGAAAAAATAATGAAAGGGAGTGGTATTAATGGGATGAAAATGCATCTAGTTGGACAAAGTGGAGATGCAGCTCGATGTAAAAAGGTGTCTAATGATGTTTGATTTCTGATAAATGAAAGTTTGAAAGAAATTGCTCAACAAAAATTAAAGTGACGAATGAATAGTGAAGAATGAAACCCCTTTAGATAATCTAGTCTTGAGCAAGAATTTGAAAAGCATGATGAGGGCATTTCAAAATGAGGGTGGTAGTAGCAATCCTAATGCCAAAAGTTCATTAGGAAAGAGGAAATCAGCTTCAGGAATCACTCCTATTTTCCTCAAGGGGTTGTTGCTAGTGCCCAACCTTCAATCAAGGCAAAATTGCAAAGTCCTGAAAAGTGGAGGCAAGTTGATTAGTGTGTGGCTCGATTCTTTTATGATTGTTGCATTCCATTTAGTTATGCTTATTCTATTTACTATCAAGAAATGATTGATGCTATAGTCTCAATTGGTTTTAGGTATAAGGGCCCTAGTTATGATGCTTTGAGAGTCAAACTTCTAGTAAAAGTGAAAAATAAACTGAAGTAGTTTATTGAATCTTATAGAATTGTTTGGAAAGACACTGGATGCACTATCATCGGTGATGGATGAGCTGATGGTAGACACAAAAGTTTGATCAATTTCTTTGTTTATTGCCCTAAAGGAATTGCTTTCATTAAATCTATTGATGCCTCTGCTACTGTGACTGATGCTAAACTTTTTTGCAATCTATTTTCTGAAATTGTTGATATGGTTGGTGCTCAAAATGTTGTGCATCTTGTTACTAACAATGGGAGCAATTTTAAGCTGCTGGGAGGTTAATGAGAAATATGGAAATATTTGTTAGTGTCGATGTGTTGCTCTTTGCTTGAAAATAATCTTGCAAGATATTTCTAAAATATCTCATATTGTTGATCTTGCTCGACGTGAATCTCAAGTGATTAAGTTTTTATATAGCCATAAATGGGCATTGGGTTGGTTAAAGAAAAGTCCTGGATGGATGGACATATTACGTGCTGGGGATACAAGGTTTGTCATCACATTCATCGCTTTGAAAAATCTTTATGAGCAGAAGCTTGATTTGCAAGCTATGGTTACTAGTTCCGAATTTCATGCGTGGAGACCTTCTACATCAACAAGAGGCAAAGCAACAAAAGAAATCATTCTAGATTCTAAGTTTTGGAATGATTGCTTAGTGATTGTGAAAATTGTTGGTCCTCTCATGAGATTGCTTCGTATTATTTATTCCGATGAGAACCCAGCTTTAGGCTATGTTTATAAGGGGATGCATAGAGCAAGAAAGGCAATTAAGGAAACATTCAGGAACAAAAAGAGGTTGTACAGGCCTTACACCCGAATTGTCAAGGACAGATGGTGTAAGCAATTGCGCAAAAGTATATATATTGCTGCTTATTGGTTGAATCCTGCATTTCAATATGATCAAGGTAGTTTTTTGCCAAAAGCCTTAGGTTATGGTTGATCTGCTCGATGTTATTGACTCCAAGCTTGGTGGAAGTAGTTCAAAACTCACTGAAGAGATTATAATCGGCTGTGATAGTGAGAAGGAATTTGGAAGACAATTAGCTTTGAGTAGTATCAAGACTACTCACCCAGGTATGCTACTAAGTAAGTTATTTTCAATTGTTAATATTTCTTTAATATATTTGGGATAACTTAATTTTGAATATATATTTTTATCTATCAACCTTAGTTTATTTTGTGATTTTAATGTAGATGAGTGGTGACGAATATTTGAACATGATTGTCCAAATCTCAAAAAATTAGCCATAAAACTTCTTATTCAAATCGCATCATCTTTGGGGTGTGAGTGCAATTGGACTGTTTTCGAGCGCATCCACACAAAGAAGAGAAATAGGCTGGAGTATGATAAGATGAATGATCTTGTCTATGTGCATTATAATCTTCGATTAAGAATAGGTAAATTAACTTTTTTTTCCCTTAAGATTGCTATTATAGTTTCTATGTGTAATGTTTATCATTTGTCGATCTATTTGATATAGGCTTTATAAGAAGAAAAGGCCCAATGATCCAATTGATATTGGCTGTATAGAGAGAATTGATTTTTGACTGGTGGAGGATGAACCCCAAAGTGAGCTAGATTGTGATGAGTTAGAAGAAATGCTTCACAATGAACAGGCAATTAACCTTGTAATGAACCTAGAGTATGTATAATAAGTAATTTATGTGAATACTAATTACTTTATAAACTTCATAGAATACTGACCCTCATTACTTGTGAATTTTGTAAGTAGATGTTGTCGTTGATGATGATGATAATAATAATGGTCAAGGTATGGACCTCGTGATAGTGATGATCAAGATGACTTGATGATGTATCCCGAAGGATTGAATTTATCTTCATTTGGTGATGCTAGAGGGGCGCATACAACTGGCTATTGCGATGAATTTGATTCCGGGGATGACTACTTGTGCTACTTGTGTAATGGATATCGATTGTTTGTTTTCTTTGTTGTTATGTGGTTAACTTTGTGGTACTTGTAGAAAGCAATTGTAAGATCATTCGTTATTGTGTTTGTGTATTGAATGTGTAGAAAACTTGAGCCTTAAATACTCAAATTGATGATTATGTTGTATTATGCTTCACCCCCTACCCCTGTATTTTAAAGTTAAAAAGTTGGCTCAAATGCAATAGATAATTATGGGATTAAACATTTATAGGTTTAAAAGTAAATTGATTTGTGAGAAGCTTTGAAGACTTTCAAACACCAATTTCCCATAAGTTCAAATAAATCTCACATGGTCTAGATTTCTTTGATAAATGATGAAATTGATCAAAGATTGTCAATTATATCATTTGCGAACCCCCCCCCAAAAAAAACCCAAAACCCCCTTTTGGGTTTGGTTCTGGTTCTCTTTTTGCGTGTTTGGTTTTTTTTTTCTTTTTCTATCCTTTTTATAGAACATAGCTTTGGGTGTATGTGTATTATTACTGACATTTGGTACGACGCGCGTAAAATTTGTACTTAGTCCAAGATTTCTTTCTAGCTACTGTTCCCGAGATTTTGCAATAATATCAACCTCAAACGTTCAATATCATTAACATTTTTGTAAAGATGGTGAGTCAGTTACAAAATACGACTCTAACAATAATGTCCATGCATATAAGAAATGTGAAAATGATTAAAGAATTCAAGAACATATATACCTAGATTCTTTGTAGAGAAAAGGTGACATTTGAATTCTCGGAAACTGAAATTTGAGCAAATAACGGTTGGATATTTGAAAATCAATGAAATTTTGCAAGAATTTTTGGATCCATGATTTAGTTTTGAGAGAGAAAACAAGAGAGAGAAACTGAGAGAGACATTTGAGGTTAGAAGAAACGGTGGGTTAAAGTTTTTAGGATTGCTCTTAGCATTGGGGGAGAGGGGAGAGTGCTCTTGCTACCTAGGTATTTCTATTTTCCAGTTGTCAAATGTGTTAGAAATTAATTGAAAAGAATTAATATAGCAGGATAAATTAGTACCATATATATATATATATGTATATGTGTGTGGATATATATATATGTGGGTGTGTGTGTGTGTATATATATATATAATATACATGTGTATATATATATATATATATATATATATATATATATATATATATATATATATATATATATATATATATATATATATATATATATATATATAGTATATATATATATATATATATATATATATATATATATATATATATATATATATATATATATATATATATATTAAAAGTTGGATTGAACTCATGTATGAGCGATATGTAAGCTTGATATGTAGGATGCCACATAGGAGAGAATAGTCATGTGAGATACTTTAATGTAATCTAGGATGCTATATGATATTTAAAATAAAAATAAAAGACAATGTAGGATGAATGTAAATTTAATATAATATTAATTCTATTTAATAAGGTAACTTTTCACATACCTTTCTATTATTTAATTGTAAAATTTAAACATAAAATATATATGATTTGATTATGCAAATACAGCAAAAAATGTGAGTTAGATATTAATTCAGAATAAAAAAGTATGTTATTAGTAGGAAAAAAATTAAAGAAGACTCGCTTTGCTTTTGTATTATCAAATAATATAATACACCGATTTATTTTTTTCTTCTTTTGTAAAAAATTATTCTCTTAATAATATATTTAAAAATTATTTAACTCACACCCTTATATCGTAAGGGTATAACCCTAGTTTTAAAATAAAAAGTTGACTATAACTAATATATGAGCGACATGTTTATCGCCACATAGGTGCCATCCAGGATAGAAAACATATAAAATAGTAGCTCATTCTAATTAAACAAGTAGTTATAACTACACAGTGATGACAATACAAAGTATCCATTTAGATGCCCTACATAATAATAGTCAGATAAGTAGAACTATTTCTCTTGCAATGCAATGGCAAGTTGAGTAAATCAATATGTCAAAGTTCAAAATTATAAATATTTAATCAATTTCATTGTTCAGATTTATTTTATCAGTTAAAGAATCTTTATATCTATTGTTTTTTTAATTTACGCACATGCTATTTTTGCAAGTAATAGTTTATTAATGGCATGTCTAAGTAATTGATTAAGGAGAAGATGGAAGGTCTTGTGGATTATATAATAAATTAAAAAGAATTATATGCTTGCTAAAAGAAGCAAAATTAATTAAAATAGTAGTTAACATCCTAACCAATAATACTATAACACTTGGCAAAAATCTGTGAAATCACTCAGTTTTATATATAGACTAGTTTTTTACCCGTGCGTTGCATAATGGATATTACTTCTCGGATGATAAGTTTTAGTATCTTGTTGTATATATTATTGTTGGTGCTATACCATACTGAGTTCTATGGACTTGATGGTAGCACTTTTTTTCTGACTTTATTTTATATGAAGTCACCTTAATTATATGTACTTGAATTTTTGATGTGCCATTTATCTTTTTAATCATGTTGGTCAAGAAGTTTTTAATGTTTTTTGTTTTAAGATATTATGTGATTTGACATTGCATGATTTTTTTAAAGTTTAAAATGATTTTGTGAAATAATCATATTGATGGTGGGAGTAAAGGAGCAAAGGAAAACCATAGTATTTTTGGTAATTTAGTATTGTCTTTCTTAAATTTGGACTTCATTTTTAAAAATATATCATATGGTAATGTGAAATGTAATGTATGAAAAATAGTTCTAATATGAAATATTTAATAACATATCAGATTTGTTGTCTTCACTATCTATTAGTCGTCAACTCCCGTTCTTAGATTAAGTAGCCTTCAAAAGTAATATATATTATACTAATTTAGGTTTTGATTTTTGGTTTGTTCCTAACTACTTGTCTTCAACGAGGTGTTGTTAAAAGCATGAAATGATTTTTTACATGCTTATACATTTAATGGAAAATACACGATAATATTTTTGTATTGATTTATACTTACCTACAGTGAGACATTTTAATTTTGGACTTCTGGTATATCTCATCTGCTTGGAGTTGCCTTCACAATATTGGATGAATTTATTAATTGTTTTTATTTTAATCTCCGATTATATTTAATTGTAAGAATCATAATATGTTATGGTATTTGCATAATTAGAACTAACATTTTGTAGGAGTTTACTAACGCTAAAAGATGTATAGTGCCAATTAGTTTTTTTTTTTTTTGGGTAATTTGTAGTCGTGAAGTTATTTTGAGTGCGTACATACCATTGGTAAGTTATTGGACACTTCTTTGTAGACAACTTTTCTTGTGTGTCCTTCATAGTATTGTTATGTTTAATAATAAATTTCAAACCCTCTAGTGAAGTCACCCGTGATACTGCAATTCAATTGCTCATGACTTAATATCGATTTTAGAAGGTAAATTCCTATATATTTCAGTGATTATCCTTGCCTTTTATTTATAGTCATTGCACAACAAGTATGAATAGGAAATTCCCTTCTTTTTAATACGAATAGTCACTTTATCTCAGATGAGTGAAAAACAATTATAGGGATTGTAACCTTAATTCTGACATTGATTTAGAAAAGAATAAGATTCTTCCGTTTTATCCAACCAACGCTTGTTAGGATTCATTTTTGCATCCGTCCATAACTAATTGGTCAAATGATGACACAAAGTTAGATGAGATATTACAAAATTAAGTCCCTATTTATAGGAATCACAAATTAAGATAAACTCTTGGTAAAATTAGTAGCGGTTGGGATAGTGAGGTAATTAATTTCAAAAATAATATATAATATAATAATTAAAAGTGAGCATTAAAATGAAATAATGAGGTATCTAGCAAAGGTTGTATAATATTAAAGATGGACATTCAAATGAAATATTAAGGTAATTTACCAATAAGAATAAATCAGCAAAAGATTAGTTAGCACATATGAGACCAAATGTCAAATTCATAGGGTCATGTATGTCATTTAAAACTAATAATCATCACAAAAGGTGCATTTTTTTCCTAGAGACTCCTGTTGGTTTAATTGTATTCATTATGCATGCACTTACTTTATATGTCCGTTGTAAATTATTTTATGGGAAAATTGTTGACAATAGTAACCAAAAAAAATAAATCTTTGACCTTAATTTTATCTCTTTGGTGTATAATTATTTAGGGAAAAAAAAAACCAACAAAGAAAAATAAAAAAATGAAAAAAGAAGAAAGGAGATTAGTAGCAGATGAAGAAATTTTAGTACACTTTGAATGTAGGAAAACTTTTAACGTTCTTTTGGGAGTGGGGAGGGGAGTACTACTAATTTATGAAGGCAATTATGGTCTATTGTGGGAATGTAGATAAATTACTCTTATATATTAGTTTATCTATTAAATTTAAATTTAAATTTGCTAAAAGAACTAATTATACTATGTGATTTTTGGGTGCAAAATATAATCTCAAGTGATATATAAATTGAATAAATCACTAAAATATTTTTTTTAATATCATGAATGTAAGCTACAAATGAGAAAAGAAACTAAATATCGTACCAACTTAAAGTAGTCGTAAGAGAAATCCACAATCACATTAAGAGCATAATGTATTTTATATTATCTAAATCCAATTATGTGACATGCTTAAGTAATCAAGCTTTATAGTATGCAAAATAATCAACCCAATCTCCATTCAAGTGTCAACTCATAATATATTCACTCAAAAATAAATATATAAAAATAAATATATTTAGATTTAGATGTTTAATATATGGTTTGCCCAAAAATAATGTCTAACACACTTCACTTTTTTTTTTTTCCTTGGGTAACATCTAAATCATTTCTTTGTTCTATATTTAAGTTTTTTAAGACAAAATTCAATTACTAATTAGTCATAACATATGACAAAAGTTAACATTAAATTGAATTAAAATTATATTGATAACCTACATCCATCTTAATTACATGATAGAAGACTTTTATGTTGCTATCCTACATGGCATTCTTATCTCACGTGGCACCGTACATGGCATTCTATGTGGCATCCCATGTGTCGCTCATACATGAGTTCAATCCAACTTTTAATATATACTAGTTTTTTACCCGTGCGTTACACGATAGTTATCACTTCTCAGTTGATAAGTATTAGTATCTTGTTGTATATATTGTTGTTGACGCTATATTATATTGAGTTCTACGGACTTGATGGTAGCACATCTTTTCTAATTTTATTTCATATGAAGTCACTTTAAGCATATGTACCAGAATTTTTTATATGCAGTCTATCTTTTTTAATCTTGTTAATCAAGAAGTTTTTTTTGTTTTTGTTTTAAGATATTATGTGGTTTGTCGCCGCATGATTTTTGTTTAAGTTTAAAAGTATCATGATTATGTTAAATAACTATATTGACGGTGGGAGTAAAGAAGTAAAGGAAAACTATAGTATTTTTAGTAATTTAATGTAGTATTTCTTAAACTTGGATTTTATTTGTTTCATGTGGTAATGTGAAATGTAACGTGTGAAAAGTAGTTCGAATATGAAAATTCATATGGTAATATAATGTGTATTACTTACGGGTGAAAATGAATTATGGATGCATATAACTTTATTTTTTGGTACGTAAAGCAAACATTTAGAGTACTATTAACTTTTTTTTTTTAATCAACTTATCTCTTTTGGCCTTACGTACCAAATAATGGAAGCCCAAAGGCACATTATTTTAGAATTATTTTATCAATATACGGACTAATATTTTTAACTTTATTTTAATAAGAATAAAACTCCACATTTTAATATTACTATGCTAATGTTATAATTATTACCACATCCATAAATTTAGATATTTTTTAACTTAGGTTATACTTAAATAATTCTAGTTAATTATTAATATTAACATTATACCCTTACAACGTAAGGGTGTGAGTGAAATAATTTTTAATATATTATTAAGCGAATAGATTTTCTTATAAAAAAAGCAAACAATAAATTGATGTACGTATTATATTATTTTATTCATGCAAAAGTAAAGTGTGTCTTCTTTAGTTTTTTTCCTATTAATAACATACGTTTTGATTCTTAATTGATATCTAACTCACATTTTTTGTTGTATTTGCATAATTAAATCATATATATTTTATGATTAAATTTTATTATTGAATAATTAAAAGGTATATGAGATGTTACCTTATTAAATAGAATTAATATTGTATTAAATTTACATCCATTTTACATAGTCTTTTCTTTTTATTTTGAATCTCATGTAGCATCCTATGTTGTATTAAAGTATCTTACATGACTATTCACTCCTATGTGTCATCCTACATAGCAAGCTTATGTGTCGCTCATACATGAGTTCAATCCAACTGTTAATATATATATATATATGATATATATATATATACACACACACACACACACACACACACACACACACACATGCACACATGATATGATATGTAGATTGAAAAATACAAAATTTTAGCGAAGAGTTCGTTCAACATTCTATAACTTCAATATGTATCATTGTAAAAAATGACTATATTTCATAAACCAAAAAAAAGAAAACATGGTAGTTGATTTAAAGATCAACAAATAACACAAATACCTAATTTAATATTAATAGTCACATAAAAGGAACATAGAATGATGCAGCTAACTTATTGTTCATAGTTAAATTATACTCTTGAAAAATAATATCATATCAAATAAATAATTTTCAAATAAAAGACATACATGAGTTAAATATAATTACGAAAAATATGTTTCTAGAACGAGTATATATATTTTTAAAAAAGATATTATTTTTAATTATTTGAATAACTAAACACTGGAGTTGAATTTTTCATCCCATTGATACTTAGCTATCATTATAGATAATGAAAAAATTAATTAATGCCCTTGCAACGCAATTGCTATGAGTCGAATATGCATAAAAGTGATACTTTTACACTATCATAATTCATATGTATGTGTTGATCGGGTATAATTGTAGGACCCTACATATATTAAGCCTTTTTTTTTTTCCCACTTCAACATAGAAGTATAAGAGAACTTTTCAAATCCTCTCCGTTTTTTTTTTTGGTGGTTTGGGTTGGGGGGGGGGGGGGGGGTGTTACAATCGTTAATAGCATCCTTGATGAATGGTTGGACTCTGGGGAACATTGGAGTGTGGTTATGATTTAAGTTAGAGAGCTTCTTCAAAGCAAGTATTCTCCGATTTTTAGCTTAATTCTCCATTTGAATTAGCTTTGTTTTTTTTTTCCTGCTCCTCACATTTGAATACCTATATTGGATAAAAGAAGGAAAATATTTTCAAAGTAATTCTCATTCATAATTTTCTGAATGCTCTAACTAACAATAGTAATTCTAAGTTTTGAAATCTTTTTACCTAAATTATTTTTACATGTATGTGGGAATTCTAGAAGCTTCTAGGTGTTAGTACACTATGTTCAATTGTAATATAGATAAATACCTTTATGTAAAAGCATAGAAATGATATGAAGGATGAGATTATTTAAAATCCTATATCTCCGATTTATTAAAATTAAAATCATGTCAAAATCAGATACTGTTTTATGAAAAAAAAAAAAAAAGTGCCCAAAAACATATGACTAACAACAATATCAACATAAAGAAGAATGTTCAAACTCATTATATGGAAATATGGGATGGATATAACAATGGTCTTCTAAGGCATCCCTTCATCATTAAAAGTTTCTCTAAACTTTTAACTATTTTCACTCCTTATTATCATTAATGAGCTCTTTAACTTTGGTTTGATGATTTTAAATATCTTGTACATTAAACTTTGTTGAGAGACTATACTCATCCATCCAACTATCATATTAAAAGACTAGTATTATCTACTCCTGTATTTTCTCATAATATTCATGTTTCATATATTGATTTAAACATTTATTAAGATGATTTTTTTTTTTTTGGAAAAAAGTTACTAACATCACTAGTAGTATTTTAATTTTTTTTTCACCAAAAAGCAGGGCGATAAATGCCAAAGATTAGGGGCACCATATTTTAATTTGCGCTGCGTAAGAGCATTTTCAACGGGTAAAAAATTTTGCCTCGCTCGCCTTGAAACTTGGGCTAAGGGGCTCATTCACCGTGCATTGGTGAGCAAATTGCATGCCTCGTGAGGATGGCTGTGGGGGATGAGCATGGCTTGCATCTTTTTCCTTTTGCTTTTTATTTTTTTTTTTCCGTTTTTCCTTTGTTTTAATTGGCTGTTCCTTTTTTTTACTTTAAAAATAAAAGTGATGTATTGTAAAATTAATTTATAGGTATTATTTTATGTCATGAGCTAAAATTGTGAGCCTTTCATTGTGAAATGGAAAATTTGTGAGCCGAAAAATTAGCTCATGAGATGATGTGAAAGTAGTAGGCTCTACTGATGAGCCAAAAAATTAGCTCACCACTAGTTATGCCCTAACAAGGCCTAAAGGTTCCTCCATAATTCCTTTGTCCCTTGATCCTTCCCTCCGTCCATGCAGCTTGCCATTCGAACATCAGCAAAATTGAACATCAATTTATCCCCAACACCATGCATTTCTTCACCTTGCTATGGCTTTCTCTCTCGTCATCGCCTCCACGTCTCCAAGCATGTCACAATCCCCCAGAGCTTGGGCACGCTTCTGCAACCTTTACGCCAAAACCCACCTTCTGTTTTCTCCTATGCGCTAATCTTTCAGTACTTAACTGCATACAGTAACAAAAATCTGCTTAAACTTGGTCACCAAGTCCATGCTCATATGGTCCTCCATGGTGTCATGCCCAGTTCATTTACTGCCGCTAAATTAGTGGCCATGTATGCTAGCTCAGGTGATCTCAATGCTGCCATTTCTGCTTTTGAACATGTCAGCAGTTTTGATTGTTCTTCTTTGCTGTACAATTCAGTCATCCGGGCATACGCTAACTATGGGTGTTATGAAACAACAGTTGCGGTTTATTGTAGAATGCTTGTTTTAGGCTTTAAGGCTGATCATTTTACCTTCCCTTTTGTCCTCAAGTCTTGTGCTAATTTGTCATGGGTTAAGTTGGGCGAATGTGTTCATGGGCAGTGCTTGAAAATTGGGTTTCAGTTTGATTTGTATGTGGGGACTTCTGCGATTGATATGTATGTGAAATGTGGCCAATTAGATGATGCACGTAGGCTGTTTGATGAAATGCCAGTTAGGGATGTATCCTCTTGGAATGCCTTGATTGCAGGGTATATGAAGGATGGCATGATTGATATGGCAGAAAGCTTGTTTATGGGGATGCCATCTAGGAACGTTTTTTCTTGGACTGCCATGATTTCAGGATACACTCAAAATGGGTTCGCCAGTAGGGCACTAGATCTGTTTGATCAAATGATGCTTGAAAATTCAGAGGTAAAACCCAATTGGGTAACAATTGTGAGCATCCTTCCTGCATGCGCTCATTCAGCAGCTCTCGATCGTGGGAAGCGCATCCATGAAATCTGTAGGCATAATGGCTTGGATTCACATTCTTCCGTGCAGACTGCACTTATTGGTATGTATGCCAAGT
The DNA here is from genome assembly GCA_029747015.1 of Carnegiea gigantea. Lineage (NCBI taxonomy): Eukaryota > Viridiplantae > Streptophyta > Magnoliopsida > Caryophyllales > Cactaceae > Carnegiea > Carnegiea gigantea. The sequence continues at coordinate 235,990 of JAKOGI010000248.1, read as the reverse complement.
GTGGAAGTCTTGCTGATGCTAAGCAGTGTTTTGATAAGATAAGCCCAGGCAATCGGGGTTTGGTAGCTTGGAACAATATGATAACTGCCTATGCTTCTCATGGACGTGGAAGGGAGTGTGTGTTGGCCTTCCAAGATATGGAAGCATCAGGGGTCCAACCAGATGCTATAACCTTCACTGCCTTGTTGTCAGGCTGCAGTCACTCTGGTCTTGCTGACGTTGGCTTGAGTTATTTCTACAGCATGAAAAATCAGTACTCAGTGGTACCTAGGCTAGAGCATTATGCTTGTGTTGTTGACTTGTTGAGTCGTGTAGGGCAACTGGTAGAAGCCAAAGAAACCATTGATCAGATGCCTATGCAGCCAGGACCAAGTGTATGGGGTGCGCTGTTGGCAGCTTCTCATAGATGTCGGAATCTGCAAATTGCCGAGATAGCTGCAAAACAGCTTTTTGTACTAGAACCAGAAAATACTGGGAATTATGTTCTACTTTCAAATATGTATGCTGAAGCTGGTAAATGGGAAGAAGTGAATAATCTGAGAGTGTTTCTAAAAGGTCATGGCATGAGGAAAAGTCCTGGGTGCAGTTGGATTGAGATTAATGGGAATGCACATTTATTTATTGGTGGAGACACAGCTCATCCACAGGCAAGAGAGATTTACAAGTTACTGGAGGAATTACCTGAGAAGATCAAAACAATTGGGTACACTCCAAATACTAGCTTCTCCTTGCATGATATTAGCGAAGAGGAGAAGATGCTAAGTCTGACAACTCATAGCGAGAAGTTGGCAATTGCCTTTGGTATTCTTAATACAAGGACTGGACAAGTCCTCAGGGTGACAAAGAACCTTCGGATATGTGGAGATTGTCATACATTTGCCAAGTTTGTATCAGATATTTATAAGAGGGAGATAATTGTAAGAGATGTGAATCGGTTCCATCATTTCCAAGATGGATTCTGTTCTTGTGGAGACTTTTGGTAGATTATTATAATCTTTGCATTTCAATTCAAATCTAAACCATGGTTCATATTGGTGGTAGATGATCTGTGATCAAGGTATTTGCATCATGTGCTGAAAACAACATCCATATTCATAGCTTGACCTTGATGGATATTATGTGAGGGACAAGCCAAAAAGCAAATACTAATTAATTTAGCTTTGTGATTCCTCATGTTAGATAGACTACCTACTGGCAGCAGACTCAACAGATTGGGTGGAATTCAGGACCCATTTTTTTTTTTTTATCAAACTTGTTGAGCTGGATTGGTTGCATCGAAGAGACATCTGTTTTTTGAGTGCCAGCCGTTACAGGAGTGATAGCTAATGTGGGGTCCCCGCTGAAGGTGTTGGGGGTACGATAAATATGTTACCTGCGGGAATTCAGGTTCAGATTGAATAGGTAGATCAGCTGTTGGAAATATTTTTGATGCAACTTCTGCTGCTATGGTTTTCCTAACTTCGAGGGAGTGAATCAGGAGAAGATTTCAGAATGAAAGGTCTTGACTGCAGTATTGCAGTTGCAGAATCTAATGTTATTGCTAGAGCTAACCTATTTGTTAAATGAGATCAGTTCATAGTGCTGATGGTAAGTCATTTTTATTACCATTCATAGAAGGTATGCAGCACATAACACTCAAGCTTTTGCTTCCCTGCCCCCCGAAATTGTTTTTCTTGGGTTCTGGCTGCTTTCTTTGACATCATTTCTTTTGTAGCTGGCATGAAATAAGTTGTCTATTGGATGAATAGTTGAATACCAATCTGCTACTTGATACCACTACAATCTACAGATGTGGCTATTGCTTTTCAATGTAATGAACAAGTCGGTAACCACCAAGTTGCTGATTCAAATATCCTGTAAGCTCTGAATTTCTCTGACACTTACGATTCTCCTGTATCGATTGATGGGTCTTTGATGAAGAAGCGCTAGTTATTTCTTTCTTTCTTTCTTCCTTCCTTTTTGTGGTCTTCATCTCACATGATAATTGGTATATCGTGCGTAACACGAAGACAAGATTGTGAAAGGAAATAGTCTAGGGTTGGAATGTAGTTACAGGATAATATCACCGGGCTATGTATGATGTTTCATTCTATCATATGGTAATGCATATTTCATGCTCAGTTGATCTCTTACGGTAGCTTTTGTATTCATTAGCATAGGAGGCAAAATCTTGTACTTAAAACTAGTAAAAGTTTGACTCAAGTTAAGATAAGAATAGTTGTCGCAACATGGAAATAATATATGGGAAGGTACTACCTCATATAATTGAGTTCTTACTGTTAACTATGAATAGGAAGTCCAAGGGTGGGCTTGGATCACCATACATGCTTGCTTGCTGGCCAACCAGGCACAGGTGAGGGTGTGGGGCTTTATCTTTTTATATACCAGCTAGAATTTTGTCATGTGATCTATTAATAACTGTTAGCTGGGCTGTATATTTTGAGCTATTTTAGGAAGTTATTCTCTAGTTTGTATATTGAGATATTATAACAATATTATAGCCTTCTTTTACGGCAGCTTGTATAGAAAGTTAGGGTGGGCAATACTCTTGTAACCATGGTATATATTCAGACTTAAGAGATGAATGAAATAGAGATAGAGAGAAAGAGTTCCCTTGACTTGTTCTGTGAAATCGTCATGGTATCAGAGCCATGGCCAAGAAAACACTTTCACCATATGACCTGAATACGAGTGACAACCCCAGAAATATCATCACTCAAGTGCAGTTAAAGGGTGAGAATTATGAAGAATGGGCTCGGGCGATGCGAACGTACCTGCGGGCAAGAAGAAAATGGGACTTTATTGAAGGCTCCATAGAAAAACCAAAAAATGAATCTTCCAAGTTGGAAGATTGGTGGACAGTTCAATCCATGTTAATATCATGGATTATGAACACAATTGAACCAAGTCTTCGATCAACTATGACTTACACAGAAACAGCCAAGGAATTATGGGACGATTTGAAGGAACGACTCTCGGTTGTCAATGGACCGAGAATTCAACAAATTAAATCTGAGCTTGCCGATTGCAAGCAACGTGGAATGTCTATAGTGAACTATTATGGAAAGTTGAAGTCTCTGTGGGATGAATTGGCAATCTATGAACCAATTCTAGCGTGCACTTGTAAAAGTTGCGAATGCGGAATTAGCCAAAAACTTCAGAAGCGGCGTGAAAAGGAGCATGTTCATCAGTTTCTCATGGGTCTTGATGATGCTGTTTTTGGGACGGCAAGGTCGAATTTACTAGCTGCTGACCCTTTGCCACCAGAGTATATGTGACCATGGTGCAAGAAGAAAGGGTCAGGACTGTTGCACGAGCTGCAGAAGAACGACGAGAAGTCGTGGCTCTTGCTGCTCAGACCAACTTCAAAGGGAAAGGACAGGACAAGAACAAAGACAAAAATCTGGTGTGTTCTCATTGTATCCGGGCAGGACATGACTCTAGTATATGCTTCAAAATAATTGGTTACCCAAAATGGTGGGGTGACAGGCCACGAGGAGACAGCAGACCGCAGCAGCGCACACCCGGTATAGGAGGAGGTCGGGGCCGAGGAGGAGCTGTGCGTGCCAATGCAGTGCAGACGGTTGGTGGAAACCATAGTGAGGCAGGCCTGGGCATAGAACCAGGGAACTCAACGCCTCCAGGACTGAGCAGCGAGCAGTGGGAAAACTTACTTGAGATGCTAAATAATCACAAAGCCAGTGAAAAGATGACAGGTAAACACATTATGCCCTGGATTATTGACACGGGCGCCTCAAATCATATGGTGGGAGACTTGGAGATTTTGAGTGGCTTGCGAGATATACCAAATTGCTCAATTGGAATGCCAAACGGGAATAAGGCTATTGCAACGAAAGAAGGGACAATCGAGCTCAATGGAAATATTATTCTTAAAAATGTTCTTTATGTTCCCGGCTTAAATTGCAATTTGATTTCTGTGTCTCAAATAATAGACGATTTGGATTGTATAGTTCAATTCACTAAAAAATTGTGTGTTACGCAGGACCCTGTTACGAGGATGCTGATTGGTGCGGGTGAACGAAAAGATGGACTCTATTTTTTCCGCAATTTACCGCAGATTAAGGCAATGAAGGTGGACAAATCGAACTTTCTGGATCTTTGGCATAGGCGGTTGGGACACCTTCCTTAAAGATTACTAAATTACTCCCTCTCATAGACAGTAGAAAGACTGGAGTTTTAGATGATTATTGTGATGTGTGTTTACGGGCTAAACAAACTCGGAACAAATTTCCTTTGAGTGACAATAAAGCTTCTGATATATTTGAATTGATTCATTGTGATTTGTGGGGGCCTTACAGAACTCTTTCTTCTTGTGGTGCATCTTACTTTTTGACTGTGGTTGATGATTATTCTCGTGCTGTTTGGGTGTATTTGATTATTGACAAGACTGAAGTGACCTCAATTTTGAAACATTTCCTTTCTATGGTGGAAAGACAGTTTGAAAAAAGAGTTAAAATTGTTAGAAGCGACAATGGCACAGAGTTCACCTGCCTAAAGTCATACTTTCTTGAACATGGAATTATCTTTCAAATCTCTTGCATTGGAACACCACAACAAAGTGGTAGGATTGAACGCAAACATCAACATATTTTGAATGTGGCTCGAGCCTTGCGATTTCAAAGTAGCCTTCCTATTCGTTTTTGGGGAGAATGTGTGCTAGCTGCAGGGTATTTAATTAATAGAACTCCCTCTGTACTCTGGAAAGGAAAGACTCCTTATGAAATTTTGTATGGAACACCTCCTACATATGTGCACATCAGAGTCATTGGTTCTTTGTGTTATGCGCATAATCAAGGTAAGGGAGGTGATAAATTTGCCAGCAAAAGTAGAAAGTGCATTTTTGTGGGATATCCACATGGCAAGAAGGGTTGGAAATTGTATGATCTAGAGACCTGTAATTTTTTTGTGTCTCGTGATGTTGTTTTTCATGAAAATATTTTTCCTTTTGCGGAAGAAACTCGAGATTTGGCATCACATTGCTTTTCCCATATGACCGGTGAGGATGATGAAGCCGGTGGGGATGATAAAGCCAGGGGGTATAGAGTTTGAGGATGTGGGCCAACCTCCAGAAACGGCCCAAGCTGATTGTGATGAGGGTACTGAGGGTGCAACACAGGAAGAGGAACCTTTGGGCCGCGGACATCGTCACAGAGAACCTTCAGTTCGCCTTCGTGATTGCATCGTTCACACTGTGCAGAAAAAGAGTCCATCTACTCGTTCATCTCAGCCACGGCATACTCCAGGTATTGCTTATCCTATAACACACTATGTGAATTGTGCCAATTTTTCTGCTAGACACAGGCAATTTCTTGTAGCCATTACTGCAGCGCGTGAGCCTGTCACTTTTTCAGAAGCCGTGAAAGATGAGCGTTGGCGTACCGCCATGCAGAACGAAATTCAAGCCTTAGAAAATAATGGGACTTGGGAGGTTGCTGATTTACCCAGTGAAAAGAAGGCGCTCGGTTGCAAATGGGTTTATAAAATCAAATATCATTCTGATGGCACCGTGGAGCGGTATAAGGCACGCCTTGTGATTCTTGGGAATCATCAGGTTGAAGGGATTGACTACACAGAGACATTTACACCTGTTGCTAAGATGGTTACAGTCAGAACTTTCTTAGCCGTCGCAGCTGTCCAAAATTGGGAGATATACCAGATGGATGTTCATAATGCATTCCTCCATGGTGATCTCCAAGAAGAGGTGTACATGAAATTACCACCAGGTTTTCAGGTTGCAAGTCCGGGGAAAGTCTGCAAGCTTCGAAAATCATTATATGGGCTCAAACAAGCCCCTAGATGCTGGTTTGCCAAACTGTCTGCTGCGCTATTGAAATACGGCTTCAAGCAATCTTATGCTGACTAGTCGCTTTTCTCTCTTTGTCACGGCACTCTTCGTCTCCATGTTCTTGTTTATGTTGACGATTTGATCATTTCTGGAAATCATCCTACAGAACTACAAAGGTTTAAAACCTACCTCAATCAATGTTCTCATATGAAGGATTTAGGGATTGAAATATTTTTTGGGTGTTGAAGTCGCTCGAGGCCCTGAAGGGATTTTCCTATGCCAACGAAAATATGCCCTCGACATTATTTCCGAAGCTGGATTGTTAGGAGCTAAGCCAGTTGCTATCTCGTTAGAACAAAATCATCGCTTGGCATTGGCTGATGGTCATTTCCTGGATGATGCTAAGCAGTATCAACGACTTGTTGGTCAGCTTATATATCTTTACTTTACACGCCCAGACCTTTCTTATTGTGTTCATGTTCTCTCCCAGTTCATGCAACACCCAGGGGAAGAACATTGGCATGCGGCATTACGTGTAGTGCGTTATTTGAAAGGGAATCCTGGGCAAGGTATTTTTCTTTCCAGCGTCAATGATTTGCGCTTACATGGATGGTGTGACTCAGACTAGGCTGGTTGCCCCTTGACTCGATGGTCAGTCACGGGTTGGTTCATTCAATTGGGTGACTCTCTCATCTCCTGGAAGACCAAAAAGCAACATGTTGTGTCCCGTTCTTCTGTTGAAGCCGAATATCGCTCTATGGCAGCAACCACTTGTGAACTCAAATGGCTCAAACAGGTACTGTCTTGTATGGGCATGTCACATGTTGATCCTATGCAATTACATTGTGATAGCCAAGCCGCTTTACATATTGCTCGAAACCCGGTGTTCCATGAAAGGACCAAACACATTCAAGTTGATTGTCATTTCGTTCGTGATGAGATCATTACTGGGAATATCTGTCTCTGTTTTGTACCTTCACGTCACCAGCTTGCTGACATTTTCACTAAGGCTCTTGGCAAGTCCCAGTCTAATTTTCTAATCGGCAAGTTGGGCATTCGGAATCCCCATGCACCAACTTGAGGGGGGGTGTTAGCTGGGCTGTATATTTTGAGCTATTTTAGGAAGTTATTCTCTAGTTTGTATATTGAGATGTTATAGCAATATTATAGCCTTCTTTTACGACAGCTTGTATAGAAAGTTAGGGTGGGCAATACTCTTGTAACCATGGTATATATTCAGACTTAAGAGATGAATGAAACAGAGATAGAGAGAAAGGGTTTCCTTGACTTGTTTTGTGAAATTGTCAATAACAGCTAGCTGGACAAAAATTAAAGTTCGTGTACATTTCAAGACATAAATGTTCTATAAAGCGTATTTATGTTTATGCTCCTTAGTTGCTAATTTCCTTTTCCAGTGAGTCTTACCAGATTTGAGTACTTGTTTTCTTCAGAAGTAGTGATTGTTAGTATGAAATATTATCATATCTCATATTCTACTACTTCATATCTCATCTTTAGGTTTTACCTGGAGAAGGCATAAGATACTTGGACTTTCTCAAGTTATGGAGGCTAGAATGCTAGACAGGTTAGAATTGTATAATTCGTGGAAGCAGCTGCTGTTGAAGAATTTGCACATTTACCAAGGCCAAATTGCTTTCAGAACTGTAATATAAGCTAGGTCATCTATTTGGTAGTTCATTTCCTCATGTGGCCTGTCCATATTCTAGCTAGTTTGTTCATTTTGACAATCCAGATTTTCAATTGTAGCATCTACTATCTGTCATTTTACTGAGTGTACATTTGAGGGTGGGACAATCTCTTATATATCCCTGGCTGAATAGCTGAACACTAGCACGAGTACCCCACTTACCGTCACTAGAAAGAGAAAAAGGGGCTTTAGAATTATCCGTACAGTGTCAATATGAGTATGTTAAAAAAGATACGACCATTAGACATAGAGAAATAAGAAACAATGTTTATACTTCTTGTCTGATGTCTTACCTTATATATCCTAGACATAGTTTTCTTAAAAATTTTACGTACACGGACCTTTGAAGCAAACATGTCCATTTGATGTAGACATCTCCATAGCACATTACTTTTCCCTTGGACACTGTCTTTGACCTCCCCCCAAACCGTAAATTACTAGAACTCAAATTTCCTTCATCTAAATTCCTCATGTATAAGAGTCTTGCATGCTCATTACACTCTAAAAAACAAATGTACATATATGTTGGGCTCTAATTTGTCGTATTTTAAGTATCTCTCTCACCTAATTTTCGCTTATATAATAATATAATCTTTAGGACTTTTACTTGTTTTATTTGCTTTTATAAGTAATAAGATCAACCAAGCAAGTGCCGCGAAAAGGAGCAAACAAGGAACAAAAGAAGAAACAAGCAGCAGGCGACAGGCAACCGGGGGAAGTCGACAACCGTCACCACCCTGCAGCAGCAACACCCAGGGGGTGGCGACGGCCGGGTGTCTTGATCCCGACGACTTGCCACCCGTCGCCAAAGCTATGGTCGTTGCCCCTTTGGCATGGCGCACCTCTTTTTCGGCCCGACTTGTTTCCTTTTTAAAGCTTTCTTTTGGGGACCTTTTGGGGGTTCTTCCGCCGACTTTAGGCTAATTTTAGGTTAGGTTTTAGCTAATAAAAACCTCAATAGGAGGATGGGATTAGGAGATTAGATGGTATTTTGATTCAAGCTTGTGGAGTTCAAGTTCATTCATTCAATCAAGTATAAGTTTCTCTTCTTCTCTCTCTCTTTATTTTATGTTTTTGTTCTTGTTTAGGTTTTGTTAATTTAATTCTTGTATTTGATTTGTTTAGTTCAAATGTTTAGTTTTCATTGTTAATCCATGTTTAGTTAGATTGATTAGATTAGATTAGTTTCATTCTCTTTTCTCTCTAGTTCATGCTTGCTTTCATACTTGCTAGCTTAGGTTTAATTTGTGGTTTTTGTGTTTTGTTGATGATTAATTGCTAATTTTGGTTGGCTTGGATTGTGATTAACCTCTTGATGGGCTAATTAGTCTTGGTTTTGGCCTAACCACACCCAATTTACGAATAGAACTTAGAGTTTTCTCTCATGTCCCCCAAGTGTTCGATGAAATGCTTTTGAGAGCTTTCATATATATTTTTGGGCGATTAACTTATGACGAGAGGTGAGGTCAATTAGCTAGTGCGAGAGAGGGGATAGCCGGGTTTGGGACATAAAAATAGTCATGATCTTAACTAGGTCCAAGGGTTGCTAATTTTGTGGTTGTCATTGGGTTGACCCCATGAAAATAGGTGGTTAGACTAATGAAACTAGCTCATGACCCTTGAGAGAGGGTTTGGGTGGTCTTCAACTGTGCAATCGACCATCTCTTATTTTTAGTAGAGGTTCGGTATGTTAGGACTCACCTCGATTACTTGGCTCGTCAATTGGTCCGATTACAATTACAAGCCTCTTTTTATATGTTTGTCAGTTTAGTTAGGGTGTCTTTCTTTCATTTACATTTATCCTAGCTTGAACTACTCAAGCTAATCCTGGTACTTGAAACCCAACTCCTTGTGGATGATACCCGAGTACTCGACGATAAAACCTTGCAGTTGGAGTTATAAATATTAAAACTCGAATTCTTCCTATCAACACACACACACACACACACACACACACACACACACACACACACACACAAACAACAATAACAACTCCTCTTGGTGTCAGTCCTGTTTATGCGGGGTTTAGAGAGATCCAGATGTAAGTGATCTTACCTATGCGGGTATTACCTGCATAGAAACTGATTCCAGAAGTCCCACAAAAGAAAATTTAACAAAATATTTTAGAGTTGAAAACTTCCAATACAAAAGGAAGCCAAGAAAACAACTACATTGACAACTAGTGGCGATGTACAAATAAATAGAAATAAGTGCAAAAAGATAAGTAAGTAACAATAAGTTCAAGAATGTGTACAAAAAAGAATCAGAAATATTACTAGTAATACACAAGTAATAGCGAGGCATGGTGATAAAGAGCCCAAATCACATATCAAGCTACCTATGTTCTGCAACCTTAATCCCTAGACCTTTATAATCTTTTATCCTAACCCATATCCTCTGTTAGTCCTAACTCTTTAAATAATGTCTAATTATTTCGTTCTAACTCTTCCTAAGTCCGCCTCGACCCCTTTCACACTCCAAAAGAGTCAACCTGTCATATCTCCTCACTAGAGCATCTATACTCCTTCTCCTTACATGGTCAAGCCATATAGTTTAGCCTCTCGCATCTTATTATCTGCGGATGTCACTCCTACTCTGTCTCTTATCACTACATTGTTGAACTTATCCAATCGTGTGTGTCTACACATCTAACGGAGCATCCTCATCTTAGTGACCGTCAACCTTTGGGCTTGCACCTTCTTAATTGGCCAACACTCATACAATAGAGTTGGTATAACAGCTATATGATAAACTCTCTCCTTCAATCTTAGTGGGTCTTCTCGTTGCACAACACTCCTGAAGCATTCTTCCACTTTTGTCATTCTACCTTTATTTGTTGGTTAATGCCCTCATTGATATCTCCTTTTTTTTGAATGATTGGACCGAGATATCTAAACTTTTCAACACTTTGTATAACCAACCCTCAATAGACACCTTGTCTTCAATACCACCATCACCTTCACTGAACCGACATTTCAAGTATTCAGTCTTAGACCTACTCAGCTTGAAACCCTTAGTCTGTAAGGTATCTCTCCACCGCTCCAATTGGTCGTTAACTCCATCCTAAGTCTCATCGATAAGAACTATGCACTACGGTACTTCGTCTTGAATCCCTTTACTGAGCTCATCCATAATAATAGTAAAAAGAATAGGGCTCAGTGCTGATAAGCCCAATATCTATAGAAAACTTATCTAAATGCTCTCCTAAGGTCCTAACTCTTTCTTCTTCATACATATTTTTAATCACTCGAATATTGCAATCAGCACGTCTTTCCTCTCTAGGCACCTCTATAATGCTTGCCTAGGTATATCACAGGCTTTCTCTAAATCAATGAACACCATGTGGAGATCCTTTTTCCTATCCATATAGAATTCCATGAACCTTCTTAAAAGATGGATAGCTTCCATGGTTGACTTGCCTGGTATAAAACCAAATTGGTTTTTCGAGACTGTTATATTCACCCTTAACCTCCCCTCAATCACCTTTTCCTATAATTTCATAGTTTGACTAAGTAGTTTATACCTCTATAGTTATTGCAGTTCTGAATATCGCCTTATTCTTATAATAGAATAACTATTGACTCTCCATTCATTGGACATCTTTGCTATTCTAAATACAACATTAAAAAGCTCACCTAGCCATTCAAGGCCCTGTTCATCCAAACACTTCCAAATTTTCAACAGGATACTATCTGGGCCTACTACCTTTCCATTGTTCAGTTCCTTAATGCCTCTTTAATATCATCTTTGGTGATACGATCGCAGGAACCAGAGCTATGTAGCCCCTCTCGATGCCTTTTCTCACTACATTGGGAATCATCAAACCTTTCCCTATTAAAGAGCCTATAGAAATAAGTTTGCCATCTTTCTTTTATTTTAGTATCCTGAATTAGGATCTTACCGCCTCTTCGTCTTTAATATATCTGAAGACACACACACATGTATGTGTGTGTGTATACATATATATATATATATATATATATATATATATATATATATATATATATATATATATATATATATATATATATATGTATGTATGTATGTATGTATGTATGTATGTATGTATGTATGTATGTATGTATACACATACACACACGTGTGTGTGTGTGTATCAATTTAGTTTTCAAACGTGTTGATATGCTTAACCCATTTAAGATAAGTAGGTCGAGTTCAGTTGCCTAATTACTTATTTATGTATTAAATATTTTTAACTAATACGTAATTGTATAGCGTTAAATTAAGTTTACATATTACATTAAACAAATACTCTCTAAAACTCTCTAATTCATCACAATTCGCATTTTTTAAATTTTGTATTGTTAATTATGTAATAAAAAAGTAAACGGATAAATGATAAATGAGAAAATAAGTTGACTTGTTTAAACCATTTAATGAAACGAGTTGAAAAGTTATGCACAAACTCACTTAACTTCGTGTCGGTTTCAGGTCAACAATCGTGCCAGGTCAGTTTTGCCCATCTCTCTCTCTCTCTCTCTCTCTCTCTCTCTCTCTCTCTCTCTCTATATATATATATATATGAAAAGAATATGTCCAAAATCTATATAGCTCAAAAAGGTAAGTTGAGACTATTTTTTTAGATGGAATTGTACGGACTAAATCAAAATGCTTCTCTAAACTTCATTTGCTCCATTTCTATGGAGTAGTATGTAGTCAAATATTTTTAAATCTAGGGTCAATTGGAACCAGTTTCTTTGTAATTTTACAATTTAGGAATAAGACTATTATATCGGACCCCTTGACATCCTATCTAGTGATGGAATTTTATCGATATTGGATTTGGATATAAATAAGAAAAAAGCAGTCGTATTTCACATGTTGCCAGATGTTCCAGCACCTACAAAGGACGCATGAGGAAATAATATAAATATATAATTGTCAAAGAAGGTGATGCATGGAGAAATATAATTCACAATTTCATTCTTTGAGGCGCACCAAGCCTCATAGGTATTTCTTACGACTGGTAGATATGGCTCGTACAAGGAACGGGTTTAAATTCTTTTCATTGTTTTTAAAAATAATTTTTATATGCACAAAAATATTATTTCATTCTTCTAAAACACAGGCAAAAATACTTGCTTATAGATAAAAAAAAAAAGATTATGTATATAATAACTAATTATCTATATGAATAAATAAATTGCCCTCTTGAGCCCCTACAACTTAGACTTATGACAAAAAATTGACGTAATTTTATGTACATTTATTTGCATCGTGGATATAGTCTTCTATTGGTACTAGTTTGAACCCGTGCTCTTGCATGAGGCCTAAATTTTAAAATATAACTTAGGTATAATTAATTCTAAAATAGAAAGGAAATAATTTGATAGTCTAAATAATTAATTTTAGATCACATTTTAAATAGTGAAAAATTATTCTTATCATAATCTTCTATTTCAATAGAATAATTAATATATTCAATCCCTCAAAAGCACATCAGGAGGATATTAGGTATGAATTTGGATAGAGATGTTGTAAATTTCAAAAAATACATAATGTATAGTAATGATAATATGATAAAATTATACAATAAAAAACATGATATAGCTAATTAAATATATACATAGAGCAAAATATTAAGAAAGAGTGGAATTAAAATGAAACAACGCACAATAACTAATACCCAAAAAGAGTAAAACATTAAAGATTTTATTATAAATTTAACTCTTATCTTCTTAAAATTGGAAACTATTTTTTTTCCTTATATCTTATTTTTAAAACTCAGGAAAGTCAAAAAGACTATCATCAATATGATTCTATAATTTTCTTTTTTAAATAATTCCTATGCAAAGCTAGGTTAGGGTGTGGATCTCAAGGGTTTTAAGGTTTACGGTTGGTTTGAAGATTTATACCTTGTGGGTTTAAGACTATTGTTTTGGGCTTAGGGTTTAATGTGCTCTTTGATTTAATATTCATATGTTTATCTAGATTTTAAACTGCTTCTACTGGCATGTA